>JAHMML010000039.1:505697-854241 GCA_020341155.1 Eciton burchellii
AGAGAGAGAGAGAGAGAGAGAGAGAGAGAGAGAGAGAGAGAGAGAGAGAGAGAGAGAGAGAGAGAGAGAGAGAGAGCGTACACGCCATGGGAATGGGAAATGGGACGCCGCGGAATATAGGTGGACACTAACCGGTATGAGAGTGAGGATTACCGGGTGTCATCCGTATTCGGCCGGGTTAGCGGCTGTCAGCGGCCAATGCTATCGCTATATATCAATTATTACCTTTGGCCGCGCTGTGCAACGCTCGGCTGCATTCCGGCTGCCCGCGTGCGCGTCCGCGCGTATATCGGCGTCGGTATCGCGCGATCCGATTTGCATCGCGACGTGCCCTGTGCAAATGCCGGTTACGCCGGGTTTAACGTCGAAACCCGCGGCTGGCCGCGGCTCGGCCTTGCGTTCTCCGAGCTCGTAAGTCTGGAAAAATCGCCGGATGTCTTGAGAGCTGCTTCCGCAGACGGCGATCGACAGACCGCAGGGCGAGAAACTGCAGACTATGGATGCAGCGAGTGGCGAGGATACGGACGTTAAGGAACCATACGATTCGCATAACGGGCGGTTGACGATGACACAAAGTGCACGCTTTTGGGATAAAGTCGCTTTTATGATTGGTATGCGATACGCGTGCATGACGAATGAAATTGTACGATCAAACGACTCAACAGCGCGTATCGAGGCGTTATTCGATGATAATTTGAGCGAGCGGAACAACATTGCTCGTCGATGCTCTGAATTCTTCTTTATTCCAAGGATACAGAGCAAGAAGAATTGCCGGAACAATTGCTCGAGTATGTAAGTAAGATGCGATTACTTCGGATAGAGTAAAGACAGGATTTCTGGATGAGACTCGGTGCGTTTAGGATCAACCGACAATCAATCGAGCGTGTATTTATTCGTAGACAATGTACGCGTATAAATTGACGTGGTCGGATTCAATTTAACGTCAGGCGCCGTAAGTTTTTATCCCGCAAAAGGGCACCCCTCCGCGGATTTCGGGCTTGCGAGCGGCTCGAAGCGGAGATACGATCGGCTTTACGGTAATGTCCGAGAGTGGCCGTTTTCAAGTTAATATCACGTTGAACGGGATGAAAAATGGCGAAGGGCGAGTCGCGCCCGTGCTCCACGGGCGAATCAGGATTCGAATCGGCGCGGCAGTTAATCTTCCATCGGGCATTGTATTTTTTATACAGAGCGCCGCGATGCGTCCCGCAATTCCGCCGCTGGAATTCCGCCGGGCTTTTTGGGAATTCGGAATCCTCGCGCGCGATCGTCACGCGCGCACAGAGCGGCGCATCAATCGCGAACGAGATTCGGCGAGATAGCAGAAAAATACATCGATCGATTGTCCCGTTGTTTGATGTATCGGAATCTCGCCGATATCGAAGGCGTCGTGTCTATCGGATTCTTTCATCGTAATCTCTGCGCACTTGATATATTAATATCTCGCGGGGTCCAAAATCCAACGGATTGCACAGATTTTCGGATAACCGCGCGAAACCGATTAATCATTCTTCCGGTGCCGATCGTTCGGCGCGATAAGAAGTGTGTGCGAGCTTTTAACGGTCAGTGATCTTCGCTCGCAACGTGTTGCGTCCGGTTGTATCCGGAATGCGCGCGTACGTCGCAAAATATAAAATCCTTGCGCGGCTTGGTTCACGCGCAGCAGCAGCAAGGGGAAAACACGACGGGGCATAAATTCATTCAGAGCGGAACGGGATGCGTGTGTCAATAAATAAAAGATCGCGCGCGTCCTTGCCGATGGTCTCCGCAGTGGTATGAGATATGTATCGGATAGCCTTCTCGACAATGGACCATTTTTTCGGCGCGTAAAGTTAACAGCTTGAAACTTGAAACTTGAATCTCCAATTGATATTGAAAGGATAAATAAAAGTATGCGACAACAATGTAAAATCATGTAGAAGCTGCATGTGGCATGTTGTCCGTTGAAAAGGAAAGAGGAAGGAAATCAGAATTGTTGCCGTCAGGATCATTGTGTGTTTCTAATCATCACTTACGATTTCGCGAGAAGCGTAAATGGACCATGGCAAAGTTCTAAAGATTCCCATCAATTCGCGCGGCTCTTTCGCGCTTTTCCTGCGCTTGTGTATCGCGTGCATGAAGATCGCGTTGCTCGAATCGCGAAGCCGAGTGACGGCCGAACTGAGGGAAAGCGAGGCAATCGCGAAAGGTATCTAGCTGGGAACGAATCGGCGGGATGAAAACGCGCGTAATGAATCATAACTATTTATAAATTACAAAGGGACGCAGGAGACTCGAGAAAGAGAGTGAGAGAGAGAGAGAGAGAGAGAGAGAGAGAGAGAGAGAGAGAGAGAGAGAGAGAGAGAGAAAGCAGCCAGCGTGTATAGGACGGGCGCGCGGCGGCATTAAAAATCACGTGTTCCGCTTGAGCTCATAATCTCGTATAATCTTTTGCAAAGTTGTTAATACTCGCGGCTTACGGGTGTTAATTTAATATCCATACAGGTACGCCGACATTGAATATCCGAATCCCGCCGGCTGCAGCTGTTACGGTCCACCAGCGCAACGATAAAAAAAAATCCATAAAACTACTCACCCCGCGCGCGCGCGCGCGGCGGTGAAGCGGGAGAGAGAGAGGGAGAGAGAGAGAGAGAGAGAGAGAGAGAGAGAGAGAGAGAGAGAGAGAGAGAGAGAAAGAGATGGAGGAAGACCAGTTTCCCATTTCCCGCGCCGGCTCCCGCCGTTTGTATCGTTCAGCGGCGCTTTAAATGCGAACGATTCCTCGTTCCCGCCGTCCTTCCGCATTCTTGTGATATGCACTACGCGGAAGAGGGAGAGAGGGAGGCGGAGGATGGCGCGCACAATAATCGTAAAGCACACGAATGAAATGTGCCGTTGAGAAACACAGGCGAGTAACGAAGAATCTCAAAGAGTCTCGCGAATACCCAAAGTAACTTTCCAACTTTGCAGTCTGGTCTTTATTAAGGGAGTCCCTTTTAAGGGATGCACGCTAGACAGGTATATCTTGTTTACTATCGCGCTAATTCGTCACGATTCGTCTCGATACTCTCCATTTTGCAGTATCCCGAGATCTCGCGTCAAAACGGTACTTGTTATATATCGCATCTGCCTCAACACTCAAGGAGAGAGAAGAAAGAGAGAGAGAGAAAGAGAGACGCTTCCTTCGCTCTTTCGAACTGCAGGCCGAGTTGTTGATATACGCGTAAACCGTGATTCCGGAGTGCCGCGGACGTGACGAATTTTCTCCGTATCCACTCCGGACGGCCGATAGCTCGCCATCGCCGGGTATTCGCCGATCCAGCGCAGCATCCTCGCGCTACTCGCGCCGCATCCCATCCTGCAACGCGCGGCGACGTGCGCGCGGTTATCACGTATGCAACGATACAGACGCAGACGTGTCCTGGTTTCCCCTCCCGGCTTGTCGGACGTGGCCATTCCGGCTGATCCATCTCGACGTTATAGCGAGATTTATGGAGACGCCACTGTTGGAAACTGAGACTACGAGCCCGAGTGCGGGGGTGGACGCCGGGTGGACGCCAAGGAGGAGGAAGAGAAAGAGAGGGAGGGACGGAAGGGACGACCAGAAGACTGAGAGAGTGTATTTCGCGTGGGAGAGAGCGAGAGCGAAGCGAGTGCATGTGAAGGAGAGAGAAGAGGAGAGAACCGCCGAGCGAAAGCGAGAGGTCCGTTCGCGGCGAGAGAAAAAAACAGAGAACCAAAGTATGAAAGAAGACGGGGAAAGAGAGAGAGAGAGAGAGAGAGAGAGAGAGAGCTCAGGGAGGAAACGATAGAAGGGACGAAGGGAAGGATCCTGGCGGCCATGATGGTCGCGGTAAAGCGCGAGTTTGCCACAAGCGAGCAGCTGTATGCGAGAGAACAGCTTCTCCGGCCGTGTATTTATCTCTCTCCGCGAGAGACGGAACACGCGTTTAAAAATGATGTCTGTCGGGACATCGTGTAACTCGAGAGTGAATTAATCGCTCGTGAACGACGTACGAGCAGTCTGAGAGGATATCGAGGGAAATTAGTAGCGGGCGATGGACCTCTTCGTGGCGGCGCGATGGCCTTCTACTCGCGCGAGAGAACAAGAGCGCGGATGTTGTTATAAATCGCGCGCGACGTCGCGAGAGCTTTCCGCAAAGAGATGTAAGAGTAGTTCAAAGTTACGAGTGGCGAACCGCTTATTCCCGACAGACAAAAGGTTTCCCACCTTCGCGCCACCGTCAAATCCCCGCGAAGCCCCCGGATATCCGGCGGTATACTTCATGGAATTTACTTTTAACGAAGTGGCGTCGCGCCGTCGTAACCACTGTGTTTCCGGCGTCCATTTGTTCGCGGGCTGCTCGCGCTTTCCGTAATGTTAATGATTTTCATGGACAATGGAAAGTATGATGCGCGTAATGTCGGTAACACGCGATACGAGATGTTAAATCCTCAACAATGGAGAGTAGGAATGAAAATCTGCACGACGCTAACACGATCGATGGAAAACTTTGTGATATATCTACCGAATTTTTCTACGGAAAATTATTGATGGAGAATAAGATGAGAATAGGAAGAATAAGAAGAATAAGAGAACAGGGCGCGAATTTTCTGATTTCTTCAGCGATAGTTGTTCATAAGGTCGAAGCAGTCGATTATTATCCTGCGAAAGCGAGAAATCGGGAACATCGGGAGCATAAAGGGAAAACATACCATCGTGACAAAAAACAGCGTTAAGAAGCAATCAATTCGCGGTACGATAAAAGAGAGAAATGGAAATCACCGGGAATGTTCGGAGGAACGTCCCCGAGACAAACGAGAGAGAATTGCATCGAATTGTGGATAGGCAAGCGTATGTGGAGAGCGACAGGAACAGCGGCGAGCGGCGAGAGACGAAAAGAGAAAGAGAGAAAAGCGGAATGGAGCGAGTCCGCGGCGCGAAATCCTCGCGAAGCTCCCCGGATATCCGTCGGCTCCTTCACGGAATTTATTTTTAATGAAGTGGCGCCTCGCACGAGAGATCCTCGCATGGGCTTTTCGGGGCACCTTGCAACGAGTCTTCCGTGGCCACGGCAACGCTCCACCTCGAGCCGCCCTTCGTCCCTTGCTCGGGAGCACGCGCAGGGTGGCGGCGGAAGGTCGAGTGTGCTGCGCGGAGGGTTACGGGAAGAGGATCGTGAAGAGGATCATCGGCCGGAGAAACGCGGAAACGACGGTGCGGTAATGGTGGCCGGCCCTTTTCGCGTTTCTCGAAGGGCTCGCCTTCGGACACGAGCGACACGCGGAACAACACGCGCGTGCACGCTGGCAGAATAGTTTCGCGGGTCTCGAGAGGTCGTAGGTGTACGCATACGTCGGGAGACAGAGGGATGGTGGATAATATAATGATGGCGTCGGCCGGGCGAGGAGGGGCGGGGCTACGAGGGGATCAATATTATCCTCCTCCACCTCCGTTTCCTCGTCCATGCATCTCCCGTTCTCTCTCTCTCTCGCTCGCTCGCTCGCTCTCGCTCTCTCTTTCGCTCTCGCTCTCTCCTGTTTCTCCTGTTCCGTTCCCCCTCACTCTCGCTCTTTCTATCTACCAGCCACGACCAACCTTCCCTCAGACTCCCCCTCGGGCTTCCCCGCCGACGCTGCCACCATCTCCACCCTACGAATGTCAGGTTTCTCTCTCCCTTCGCAGCCGCCTCCCGCAGCCGCCTCCTTTCGGTTCGTCCTTTGGCCTCTCTCTCTCTCTCTCTCTCTCTCTCTCTCTCTCTCTCTCTCTCTCTCTCTCTCTCTCTCTCCTTCTTTCACCGCCGTCTTATAAAGGGGAACCCTGACGCAAGCTCGCACGAACTCACGCGAACGGAATTCTCGCACGGTACGGGAAGATCGTTAATCGTTGGCAGCCGCGCAAAAACGTAAAGAAATTACACCACGAGAGACTCTTCTGTTAAGTGTTCGTCTCTTAAGTATTTGGGCGAATTATGAATTCACAACAGTAATGCACGATATGGGCATTACTGTGAAGATTGCGATCTCTGTAACTTAAATAATTTTACATAGCAGTCTTGAGTTTGGCGAGCTTTATTTGCCTCCTGGAGGCAATCGTATCAATAAAGTAGAATTACGCGGGACCTGCGAAGCCCGTGACATCGAGCGGTAACCGATAATTCGCGGATCGCGAGGCTCGCAAACGCCGCTGTAAATCGGCACACGCGAACGTGCGAGCGAGCTATCGTTCGGAAACCTCGGCGTTTAAATAGGCCTTACCGGTGAGCCGGGAGCTCCGGGGCCCCGGAGACTCTCGCTTCCTGGATAAGACTCTCTTGACCGAGGAACTAACGGCGCGGCGTGGCGCGCAACTTCTGAGCGCGATGGAACAAATCGCGGTTACCCGGAGAGCCCGGAGTCCGATGTTAAGTCACGGGATTACCGCGGACGGGCCGGCACGGGGTGTTCGAGGGTGTCCATGCGGCACGTAGACGTATGTGCGGCGCGGAAGACGACCGTGCAGGGAGGGCGAGACGCGCGGGAACGAGGGGCGAGAGCGTAGGGGGTGTGATTGATGAGGCAGCCCCGGTCACGGTCTCATTACATTTATATAAGCTTTTCGTAGATTGAGCCGGGCGGGCGGACGGGCGGGCACGCGAGGTGGGAGCAGCGGGGCGGGGAGGGAGGGGGGTTGGAGGGCTTACGCGATGGCGAGGGGTCGTGATTTGATGAGGTTTTATTGCCCGAATGACGTGACGGGGGCCATTGTTCTCCCGGTACCGGTTGCCAGGCGGAAAACAGTGGATTCGATTTATCGCGTCTGTCTGGACCGCCGTCGCAAACGTCCGCCGGCACGACGACGTCGACGCCACGTCGAGAGTTACCCGTCCTCTCCCCCGCACCCATCCCCCTCCCCGTGAGATCCGATTAATCGCCAGGGCGCGTGAAGAAATCATCGCGCCTTAAATCCCACCGTTCTGCCGCTCCGCGTGGGATTCTAGTTAAATTCTGGTTTCTGGATTCTATTTAATACGGCGTATAGAGACTTCCGCGAGAGACCTTGAGCGCGTCTCGCTGCCTGCCGCCATTTCGCGGACGCTCACGTTTATGAATCGCGAGATCAACGCAATAACGCGCTCGCATGAATCGTTATCGCTCGGGCTGGAATTTGGGCTCGATGAAGCGGCAGTTGCCGCTCGGCGGATATCGGCGCGCGTTCGTCATTCGTTTACGAGCTTATGAATCAATGCGGGGGATATTAGGCGACCACGGCGATCACTCCGCGTCGGCGTTGGTCGACGTTCCTCGCGGCGCTGTTAAAGTTTATGGGCGCGGCGCGCCTCTCGCGTGTGCTCGCGTCTTCGCGCGAGAGGGTTTATTGATTCCCCGAGTCGCAGCATCTTTCGCCCGCCGTCGTGCCAGTACCATTCTGTTCTATCGAGTTTACTCCCTCCTGGCTTACTGTCGTCGTCCCGCTGCTGTCGCGGCTACCGGGCCCCGCTTCGTAAAATTCAATGATGCTCCCCGCGCGGCTTATCGACGCGAAGGAAAAAAATAGGAGATACGCTCCTACGCGCGAGTACGCTCCCGCGATACGGAGATACATTATCTGCCGCGACGGGAAAGCGATACGCGATTTTGTAAAGTTACACGATCTCCGATGGAGCGGAGCATGATGTAGCATAGCGGAACGATCGCTGTCTGGAAGAATCGCGGAGAATCGACGCTCGGCGTCGAGTATTATAAATCGTTGAAACTTGGAAACGGCGTCCCGTTCTTTCCTTCTCACGCGACTCGTTCCGCCATCTCGTTCAAGTTATTCCGTACGGTTGCACACAATCAAGACTCCGAGCAAATTCGGGCCGTTACGCGACCCGTTCCGTGGAATAATCGTCGAGAGGAAAGGACATTATTCTTCATTAGCCAGTCTCCCGCCCCCACTTTCAATGACCCGTCGCGCCTCTTAGCGTTTCCACGGCGTGATCGTGGGGCCA
This sequence comes from Eciton burchellii, assembly GCA_020341155.1. Classification (NCBI taxonomy): domain Eukaryota; kingdom Metazoa; phylum Arthropoda; class Insecta; order Hymenoptera; family Formicidae; genus Eciton; species Eciton burchellii. Next base: position 513,650 of record JAHMML010000039.1, read on the forward strand.
TCCATCTTACGGGAGTATTCTCCCGAACCTCCTTCAGCGTTGCTTCACCCTCGGTACCGTCCCATCGTTTTCTGTCCTCCCTTCGCCGAATACTTACCCCGCCGACCCTCCGTGTGTCGCAATTTCCCGCCCCTCGCCTTACAGTTACGCGAGAGCGACGTGTATCTGAGCGCAACCACCCGTATAATTGTTGTTGGGGGTGAGCAGCAGGGAGGGCGGGTCGGGGTCGGGGTCGGGTCGTCGAGGAAGAGGGACGACGTAGTGTCGGAGAACGCCGGTTGGGCTTCGGGAGTTCGGCAGGGGGGAGGGAGCCGGGATGGGAGAGAGGGTGGAAACGGCTGACGAGGTACGCCGCGGTATCGAGCGCGCGAGAGAAGGGCCGCGAGAGAATTAACGCCGTCATATTTCAGGATGGAAGGAGTTCGCTGGGGTTTTTCTTGCTATTTGTCTCGGGGACTCGGCTATAGCGGAAACGACGCCGCTTTCCTTCGTACGCCGCGCGTTCGTCGTGCTAATAACTCGCGAGAAATCTGAGACGCAACGCGCCACGCGTTGTCGCGCATCTTTTCCGCTCCCGCGCTCCTCCTCGATGTACGATCGTCGTATATATACGTTATATACGTTATATACGGTTATATATATATATATATATATATATATATATGTGTGTGTGTGTATACGTTAACGGCTTGAGAATCTCGAGTTGGCAGCGCGCGAACGAGCGAATCGTCCAGGCGTTCCGCATTCAGACGCGAGATACCGCCAGCGAATTTTTCAGGCAAACAGATATCTGACTTTATGTCACCGACATAGATCGACATTGGCATTGTTAATGTGTCACCCGGAACGTTCCGTTCTTCTATTTCTAGGTCTGGTTCAAGAACAGACGGGCGAAATGGCGGAAGAAAGAGCGCAATGCGATGAACGCCGCCGCGCAGGCCGCGGCGGACTTCAAGTCCGGCTTTAGCACGGCCAGTCTGAACGGTTTCATCACCCAACCGTTCCCCGATCCGGATACCCTCTACAGCTCCTACAGCACGTACAACAACTGGGCGGCCAAAGTACCATCGCCTCTGAGTGGCAAGAGCTTTCCCTGGATGAATACTCTGGGTTCTGTGGTGCCCACGGCGTCGCATCATCATCACCACGCGCAGGTCAGCCCGGTGAATCCGTTCAACGCCGCAGCGACGTCGGTCGCAGGAAGCCACGTGGGCGGGATGTCGGTGTCGGTCGGTCAAGCGGCCACGTCCATGTTACCAGGCATGGGTTCCGGGCTGGGCGTTGCGAGCTCGCCGGTCGCAGCTTCCGGTGCAGCGTGTCCATATGCAGCGCCGGCGGCGCCCCATCATCCGTACGGGCCACCGGTTTATACGCCGCATCATCGGTCCCCGGAATCCTGCACGGTGATGACCTCGAGCAGCATCGCGTCGCTGCGAATGAAGGCGAAGCAGCACAGCAGCGGTTACAGCGGCGGCGGTACGTTCGGCGCGGCCGGTGTCACCGGTGGTACCACGGCCGGCAGCATAAGTCCCGTCAGCTCAAGAGCGTCATCGGTCGGGGGTGGCGGCGGCGGTGGTGGCGGTGGTGGAGGTGGTCTGAGCGCCTGTCAGTACGCGTTGACGCAGGCGGCTGGTGCGAACCCCCATTCCCCGGGTGGCCCCGAGGCGCACGCCAACGCGACCGCCAGAGCCCAGGTCTGAGGCGACGCGGGGGCTACCTCTAGCCCCCATCATCACGTGGCGAATCCGAATTCCGGGAATTCCCTGAGCGGTGGCGGCGCTGGTGGGAATCAAGTGGTGCCAACGGCCGCCGCTGCCGCCGCGGTGTCCGGTCAGCCGGGTGATAATCAGCTGAGGTCGCAAGAGTGACCCAGGCCTAGGTCCGCCGCATCGCCGACGTTGTCATCGACGCCCTCGTCGACGACCTCGCACCCGCATTACCTCATGTACGACGAGGATGGGTCCGCGGCGGACCAGAAGATGGACGTGGACGAGCGTGGGGTCATCGAGGCGAGCGGCATGGTAAACCCCGAACAGGTGGTGGCCGCTGCTACCGGTGGCATCGGCGTGGGTGTCGGTATCGGCGTAGGTGGACCGGGCACGACTACCGGAAGTGGTACCGGATTGACTGGCTATTGGCAGCACGCGACCACCGCCACCGGCTATTGGCCGTCGTTGTTTGACTGTTGGACCACGCCGCCGATCGCGTCCGGCTCGCAGACCTTGTCTTTGCCGCGGGACGACGATTGAGACGCCAGTAGAATCTTATCGATCGATCGCGTTGCTCCGATTCTCCTCGATTGCTTGCGGGATCCCGCTTCGAACGCGTCGCATTCGAGATCATTTTGGAAGTCAATCGCGATACTCGCGGAATTTTCATTCATTCATGGGGAAATGTGTAAATCGAGATGATTATTTTCAGTTGTCAGTTGCTTTAAAGGATCCAGGTAACAGATACAAAATCGCTTTCACTGACTTATCGATCAGTCTTCGAGTATGGAGATCATCGGACGAGTTTTGAGTGGCTGATGAGTAGGGACTGATGAGAACGTTCGACTCTTGCCAATTTTCTGAACGATGATATCCGCAATACCGGGATCTCCGCGGTGATCAGGGACAACGGCAACGATGACGGACGTCGCTGTCGCAACGATCGAGATGCTGACGGGACTTGCAGTCAACACTTGGTAGCATTGTAAATACGAAAAACGAGGGGCGAGCAGCCGACTATGTCGGGTGCGCTCGACGAGTTCAGCGAGTCCCGTAGGTTCGCGGGATATTCCTCAAGGCAGGTCAAAATTGACCGAGTACAAATGTTAAGCTTTCGCCGCGATCGGCGACACTTATCCCCTTCTTATCCCCCCCTCCCTCCTCCCCTCCTCCCGATTTTCTTTCCGACTTTACTTTCGATCCGGCGACCCATCGTGCTGTACATACACCTGTCTTGCGTTGCGATTGTAAATGAAAACGAACGTGCGACGTAATCTCACTCGGGAGGAACGGAAAAGAGACTGAGGGGGAGGAAATGCGTTTCCCCGGGTCGAGCGACGCGGACGCGCGCTAATCGTATACGACGCCTGCTTTAACGATCGTTCCCCGTTGGTTCTTTCGGCGCGAAAAGTCGGAAGGGATTAATTTCTGGGAGGAGGAGAACGGCGCGAGAGCGACGCGGCCATAATAAAGATCCCGCGCGGATCACGTACTCAATATTCTGTAGATACATGTATAGTAGATGCGCCGATGTGCTTGTGCGCGGCGCGCAATTGTATACCGAAAGGATTGTTTCACCGTTCAATGACGATAATGACGATAATGACGGTATTTCAACGACGGAATACCGGAGAGCCCGTAGGCTGTAAGCTAAAAGCGCGCGGACTGTGCGTTGTACAGTGTATGGAATATTCTAATCGACTAGGCGTACGTTATAAATATGAATTAGCATCGTCGAGTAATTATCGAAACAATATTCGCAGTTAGCCTCGCGCGGCGTGTGCAATTGGATTTTTCGGGATTCGTCGAGAATATTACCATCCCCTACCGAATTACCACTTGTCTACTCCTTATCGTTCCAGCGGCAGCGTTTTGACTTATACCGTATGTCCCTTGATTGTGCGATTAGCGGAGCGTTAACATTAACCAACGAAATGTCCTATTTTTATAAGTAGCTTATTATTTGATAATATAGACCGCAGAGAGAAAGCGAGCGAACGAGTGAGCGAGCGAGCGAGCGAGCGAATGAACGAGAGAGAGAGAGAGAGAGAGAGAGAAAGCGGGAGCAAGAGCGAGAAAGAGAACGATACCAAAGTTGAATCCAAAAAATACCCACGTATGTATAGCGATTATCCCGCGCGTCGAGGCCACGGGAGGTACTTGTGTAAATTATTATATAACGGGGGAGTGTGGTGGTGCGTCTCTCGGAAAGGGAGATTGAATCGGGACGATGTAACGACGACGACGACGACGCTAATCAATCGACTCGAAGAATCGACAGAGCGCGATATGGCCGATCTCGTCGTCGATCGACATCGTGCCACGCAATACAGGCACGTGAGGAACGATGTCTTGGATGAATCCCGATGTCGTCGCGCAAACGTTCATCGTGATCACGGGTCTCGGTTCTCCCCGCGGCGCGGACGCAGTCCGTTCCCGTTTATCACCTCACTCGCTACGTGTAAACGTTCCTACTGGGCGATATCGAGCGCCGTAAAAGGCCCCGTTTGTAATCTAGTCACAATAAAAAACTGATTCTATTCTAAAGCATTCTCGTCTCGCCACTGTATCCCCCTCCCTACTCGCGCGAGTTCGCGATCCGGCGATCTCTCGTTGGATCTTGGACGGAAGCGAAGCGCTCGAAGGTGGCTATCCATCACGGAGACTCCACGACGTCGCGACGCCGGGCAATGAATGCCGATACATGATCGCGCTATTTATAGGTAGTTAGTTATGCCACCCTCGGACATTGAGGGAGGGTAACCTAACGCAGAGTCCGCGCGAGCGCGGACGCCGAGCGTGTAACGTATTGCATTACGGTGGTCGGAACGTGGCGATAAATTATGCACCCTCAGCCGGGCATAGACGAGGGTTCGGTCGCGCCACGGTGGTCCTCGCGCCTAACCACCCTCGTGCCGCTAAACTAAACTAAACGTATATTACAATGATCGCGGGCGCCGTTAATGGCGCAGCAGTTATAAGATGCCGCGCGGCTCCGTATGTTGCCTATTATGCATGTATGACGGGCGGCATTTGAGAACGGGCTTCATCGCGATCCGTCGACGGGAAACCGACGCGTTAATCGTATCAATTACGGTGATTGCTATTTACTGCGACTCGCAAATTTTATTTTTATCGCGCGACACCACCCAGCGACCCGGGTGTGGCACCGGAATCTTAACTGCGCTCGCGTTATCGGTATTCTTTCCGTTTTTCGAGCTCCGGGCGCGAGGTCTCATCGCGCCGCTTAAAATTCCACCTAATTGTAAGTCCAATGTACAAAGAGCGTTTTATCTCTCCGCAACTTATCTGCCTCCATAATCTTATCGCTCATGCGACACTTACGGCACTCTTTCCTCAAAAAGAAAAGAAAAAAAAAAGAAAAAAGAAAGCCTCCGAGCGTCACGAGCTTCTTCAAAACATCGTGCACGTTCTCGTGTTTGGGGAAATAAGAAACTCTCGGAAGGATCTTGCTTCCGTTTCCTCAATACCCATACGAGAGATTTAATGACGGATTTAATTCGAGGATCCTCGAAGAGATGTTCCTTTCTCCCGCAATAATCGCCGCAATAATCGCTCGAATTTCGCTCGAATTAACTCGAGAGAGAGAGAGAGAGAGAGAGAGAGAGAGAGAGAGAGAGAGAGAGAGAGAGTTACTCCTACTCCTTAAATTCGCTTTGTTCTCGACAAAACTTCCAACCGCGCGACTTCCGGTACGGAAAGAAACGAAAAGGGGGAACCTTCTCTCTTTCTCTTCTCATCGGACGTCCTATTTCCTTGCCGCCTTGTCCCGGTAAGAACGAGCCCTCCGTCGCCCCCTCGCCGGTGCCCAATTCAGGCCAGGTAATTCGGTCCCCGTCCGCCTCCCCGCACATCCCCGGCCGAGCATTTGAATACGGACGAGCTCGGGCGAGGCGACGTGGCAGGAAAACGAGAGGTCGTGCGAGAGAACGAGAGCGAACGAAGTAGGCTAGGGTAGGCCGCAACCCCGCGACGAAATGACCTTCGCCGGGGAAAAAGACGTGCCGGGACTGTCGTCGTGTACGTAGGCTTACGAGCAGTCGCCGTAACTCCCGAAACTCCGCTGCGGAAAGAAAGAATCGCGCCGGAGGAAGAGGATGGAAAAGGGGATGGGTTAAGGACCATCACCGCGGGACGAATCGCGAGAGGGCGAAGGAGACGACGCGAGGGCCGAGGCACGGGCCCGCTGAGATTCGAGGATTTAGCCGCGGAATAAAATCCGATACAGCCTCGTGAATATGTTGCCTCTTACTTACGACGCGCTCGTTCTCTCCCATGGGCGACGCCGATATCTTCTTCCCCGCCACAACGTACGCGTACTTACGTACGTACGGACGAATATTGCGGATTCTGCGCGTGATCCCTCGGCGACCACGAGGCGAGCCGAAGGCGACCGTCGAAATCGAATTATAACATTCGTGTAATTCGGGCGAACAGTAAAAAAGAAATTTCTCTTTCAACGGACACGGGAGCGCCGATAAGAGCATCGATCAGCTTCGATGTCTCGATGGCAATCGAAGTAATAATTTCAGCGCTGCTAAAGATCGGTGCTAGAGCTCGGTCTCGATTATCGGTCGGATGCGTGCGTCCTCGTTGCTCGTCTGTCGCTTACCCTCGTTTACGCGCTATAAAGTTTGCGAGGATCACGAGGCGCACGAAATATCAGTTGTCTGCGTAAGATAAAATGGCAATTAACATTAACTTGAGCAACATGTGTCGCGCGCACGCGCGCGCGCGCGCGCGCGAAGGGTAATAAAGATACGGGGTCCGCGTATCTGCGACAACATCTCTCATCGCGGTCTTATCATCCAAGCTCTTCCACGCATTGGCGTAACCAACGCGCTTCGCCGGGTCGGTCCGGCGAGCTCGCCTCATCTTCGCCATCGCTATCTCGCGCCGTTAACTCGGCGTAGCCAAGGTCAGTGATGCAAGCGCAGTGACGGGGGATACCGGTCCTCTGATAAAAGGACAAGAAAAAAAAAAGGGAGAAAAAAAATCAGCAGCACCCGCCGGTGTCGACGTTCGCCGGCTGATGAACGGCAATTTACAGAATTCCAATGCCAATTCGTGTCGCGCGCACTTCCGCTTCTCGCGGAGGACACCGATGCGACTCTCGAAGAACACATTCGCGCTTCTCGTCGAGATATCGACGCTTAGATCAACATTAACCGCAAGACGGCTCTCTGCGTCACTTCTCTTCTGCTTCGTCGTATATTTACCGCGCCGGTTCTGCATGCGTGCTATTGCGCGCTACTATATCTCGCATGTGCCGTACAGAGTGGATCTCGCGGTACCACATTATTTATTGCCGCTACGCGAGCTACCACCGCTCGTACCACCAGCTCGAATCAAGCGAGCACTGTTCGTTCCGTTCGCTCGCACGTTCCCTCTCTCTCTCTCTCTTTCTCTTTCTCGATTGTCCCATTTTGCCATCGCTCTTTAACGTGGAAAATTGTGTTCTGGGTGACGGGCGAGATCTTTCTTGATCGGTTGTGAGATCATCATCTGATCTGGAGTAACTTATCTTTCCACAAAACGCTTTCCCATAGCGCGAGTCTTTCGATGTGAATCGAAACATGTCGGTGTCATAAAGATATCGACTATCGTATGGCGAAGGAAAAGTAACGTAATGTGCGATGACGGAGCAGCACTCTGGCGAATTAATCGTTCGCGCTGTTATTGTACACAATTTTTGGCGCAACATCTGGAGGGCCGGTGTCGATCGGCCCATTTGGATAGGAGTCGATTGTCTTGGCGCTCAAGCAATCAAGCGGAGTGCGAAACGCTGTACTCGCGTATGCACGCTGCCGTAAAATCGAGCTATACTCGCATCTTCTCGGCTACCAGGCCGGAACGAGCGTCGAATGATGAAATGGATACACACATGAGAAAGGTCTCGGTCCGCAAGAAAACGATGCTGCTCTCCTACTTGTTTGCGAAATAAATAATAAGAATGACAAGAGAGGGAACAGCATGTTCGGTAATAACACGGGCCGAGAAAGAAGGGATTCCTCATTCCTTCGAGGAGCTCCAGGGATATTCCCCATTGTATTTAAAATAACCAAAGATCAAGCAGACTGCGAGGGATGCATCTCGGCGAGTCTTGGCGATCGGTGACCTCGCGGGCTCCGACGAAAGGTGCAAAGTTCGACTATCAAAGAGATTCCTTCCCGGAGACGCAATGAAAGCGCATTGTGCGCAGGGCGCATTCGCGGTTACGCTTAACGATTCGGAGATCGCCGGTGAGCGCGCGCGCGCGCGCGCAGCGCGCCTATAAAGTTTGTGCGTCGCCGAGCCCATGCATAGATGCATATAAGGATCAACGAGGTACTACATAATGCATCAACGCGCGATTCTCTCCTCCCCCGTTGCGCGCGTGTGCGCGCGCGAGCGCGAGCGCGGGCGCATCTATCCGGCGTATATCGCATCCGGCTAACGTGTTTCAAATGGAGCCCTTTGTGGCTGCGCCGGCGGCGCCGAGATTGAATATAAACGCGGGAATAAGAAGCCATTTTATCAACGCTACCCGCGTTGAGCTTTTACTCTAGTGAAATTGAGGGCTTAGGACGGGGGCTTAGAGAATTGGGAGAAATTCTTCCACGGCTTCGTTTGCCGCGAAAATGAAATGACGCTGCCACGTCCGCCTTCCCCTCGGACCGACGCGGGGGTACGAGGGAATGCCGTTCACTGGCGGGTCTTCCACCCGCGTTTAATTCTTATGGTAATCGTTAGCCGCCCGCGCGCTTCCGAATATTCTCTGATTCGCCCCGCGGCGGTTACCCCGCGCGGGACGTGCTCTGGACGCACCGGGGATGCCCCGCCGCACCCCCGCCCCGTAGATCCCGGCGGAAATAAGCGCGCGCTTAAATTTGCCGGCGCTCAACGAGGGAACGTTCCTCTAATGCTCGGAAATGCCGAGCGGCCGAGACGCCGCTGAGAGCAAATCGAACGGAGTTATCGCGCACGGAGAGGGAATCGAAGGCGATTTCCGGAGGTGTTCCCCGTCGCTCTGTCCTTGTTTATAGATCTGACCGAAATAATTCGGTAACCGCGCGCCACGGGGGTGTCGTGAAGCATCCGGCGCGCGTGCACCGAGCGTTAAATCCAGGATACCGCGGCACGAGTGTCAGCCGCGATGGGCGAGAACGGGGGCGAAACTGAACAGAAGGGGATAAAAAGAACGTGAATTCGACGAGCACGCACGAAACGGTGTCGTTAACCGCGACTGACGCATCATGATTCAACGTTCCGTCGTGGCGGAGGATTCGAAACGGAGAGCCTGCACCTGCAGGGCACTTTGAAGTAAGGTAGGTAATCCCTGCGAGCACACGACGGCGACTAAGCCTCCATGATTTAGAAGCTCTCGGAGTATTTTAAGAGTCCCCTTTGCTCTACCACCCCCGAAAACAGCCGCTCGCTCGTACGCTCGAGCCGCTCCCGCCTGCGTTCGCGATACGCTGTCCACCGTCTTGTCTCGCTGGCTCGCCTGATCTTCTCCTAGTTATGTCAGCGTTTTGCAGCGTTTCTGTACATCGCGTATCCTAATCTTCCGTTGAAGCGAGCCGGCGAAAAGCGAGAATCGAAAGCGAATTCCGAGTTGTCTAACGTATTTCAGATTGTCGTCATAGAGTCATAAATAGCAGCGAGGTCCCCGTTTCTTCATCTTACCGCGTAAACACATTTTGCAAGAGCAAACATGAGTTTACAACAGGTAAAAATACTTATTATGAACTAATTGTCATGAATGTTGCAAACAGCAACGTTCTCTTGTTACTCCCTGCATAACTGTCGCGGCTGCAAAAGAATCCTGCTTATTACAATCGTCTCGTTTCCGTCCGAGATCCGGAAGGACTCGTCTCGACGGCAATGAACAAACGCGGCGCACGATTATCCCGCGAGAAGGCAACGATAAAATTTCCTCGCCGCACGCGACGACGGAAATGAACGACTCCGGAAGCGTGTACGCCAAAATCTAGCCCCTGGGAGGGGGCCCGGTTGAAGAGGAACGAGGGGGCTTGTCAGGATACCGTGAGCAGGAACGAGGGAATCTCTGGCCATCGTCTGGCAATGGCCCTCTTCAGTGACGTAGCTTGAGAGCAGGCTAACCTCCTGGGCGACCACCTTCTCCAATCTCTAGCAAGCCACCCCGCGCTCTTCCCGCTCGTTGAATCTAATTACACCCGCCAAGACTAACCCGGCCGAGAGAATGTACGGAGGAGGAACGAGAGAGACGGAAGAACAGAGAACCAAGGAGGCGGGAGAGAGAGAGAGAGAGAGAGAGATCGGAGCCAGGAGATAGGGAGGAATAGAGAGAGACCGAGGGTAAGAGAGACGGAGAGGAAGGAAGCGGAGAGGGTGAGCGTGTAGAAGCAGAGCGTTGCCAGGCGACGGGAGCCATCTTGGAGGGTTGCAGCCACTAATGGCCTAATGAATTTAATGGAGGCTCCCCGATATAGAGTAACAGGAGAACCGAGCTGGAGAATAACGGAGGCGAAAGAAGGGAAAAAGAACGGGCCGTAGAAAGAGAAAGGTGCAACTCGTCGTCGTCCTTGTCGACGTGCTTCTAATTCTCCTTGCTGGAACACCGAAAGCAACAAACGGCGCGAGGTCCCGATGGAGAAACGAGGATGAGGAACGGCGCTGCGGCCAAGATAGGAGGTAAGAAAAAAGGGAAGCAAGAGGGCGAATCCTCTAGTTTTCTAGATTAACCAGGCACGACGGTGGTAGTGACATTAAGCCTAGAATCCGAGGACCGAAGACGATCTACTTTTCGGATTCTCGCAATTAAGTGAGGAACGAGCGTCACCCTTTCGCGAAAATCGGGAAGCGAATGAGACGGAAACCGCGATGAGCTCGTAAAAGACGATACAAAAGCTCGATAAAAGAGGATCAGCTTCGCGAGCGGGAGCTGGTCGTGCTAAAAGACAGTAATTCCTCTCAATTTTCTATCAAATAAGTAAACTGATTTTAATTAACTTCAACCGTTTCTCATGATATTTCCGTACGGAATATATATCCAAGTCGTTGAATTCCAAGGACTACTTTGAGAATTCGCGAGGATAATTCAAGAGGGATTCGAGATTGATCGGCGCGCGTGTGCGAGGCGTACGCGTGCGCGCGATGCATCGCGACGAAGAGAGCGCTTCCGCGCTCTGAAGAAAGGAGAAAGAAACGAGACTTCGTTTACGGCGACAGGAACATCATTTGCCGGTACATGCGTGGCGAACGATCCGCGAAGCCGAAAAAGTAATAACCACCGGTTACAGGTGGCTTTTAAAGCCATCCGTCCGTCCCGCGTCCTACGCGCTACGTTTAACTTTCTTAATTATCTGTAATTTCATCCGCAGCTTCTCTGACGTTAATGAACAACGAGTTCGATGAATCCGCGAATGCGCACCGCGCGTGCGATTTGAAAAACGCACCTTTTCGCCGAATCCTTCCCATTACGCGAGATTAGGCAGAAATAAGCGGTTTCCTGAAATTCGCGATTCGGCTAAGAGTGCTGCTTAATATTTGTTAAACTTCGCCGATATGATTTCGCTCGTCGCGACACAATCGTGTCGTGCTTCGCGTAGGATCGCGCTCTCTTGAAAAATGACGCTCGAAAAATTTCTGATAAGATTGCGCGCAAGATTGGAAACATGCATGCAGAGCAATCGCTCTGTCCGCTCCATCGAACGCGATAAAAATAAATAAAACAGAACTTTCGGGATATTAAAATTTTAATCAAAACGATAATAATATCCTACAACTCTTATGAGAGAAAGCGACTCTACCCAGTCCAACTAAACGTGCCGCGAAACAGATTCTCTGACTGATTATTTGAGAAGAGACACGTACGTCTAACGTGAAATGTTACGTTGAATGTTACAACTGAATTGATCGAACTGACTCGCACATTGCTGACGAATTCGTTGTCGATACTCGTGGCGCGAATGCACCGTTCGATTATTGTTTACGTTCGGACTTTTGCCGTAATTTATCGAGCCGAGTTTAAGATTGGGACTAAGAACGGAAGATTGGCAGGAATCGTCACGATTTTCTCTGACCTCGAGAGTACCTCGAGAATACTTAAGGTTGAAGAGAAATCCTGATTAGATTGTAATTACGCATGATATAAACGATGACTTCGTTCGAACAACAATAGAGACGAGTCGAATGCTATCTGTTTATTTTTATATCTACAGTAGCCGTTGCGAACAAAGATCTGGACAGTTGCTAATTATCAGTTCAAATCGGGCATTTGAAGTAAACGTTCAATTTTGTTGCTCTAAATCATGGATCTCAGCACAGCGGATTGATGTCCAATGAACGGGCAGTCTTTTGTTCATAATGTAAATATTAAACCGAGCGAAGCTCAACTTGAGGATATCCCTTATCACCAAATCCACTCGCCTAATGTAAGATTGGCTCACTCCAACCGGCGAAGATCGATCGGCTTCTCCAACATATCCTAAATTCATCGTTGAAGTGAATAAAGCGACAACGAAAAAGCGAGACCATGAGAGCTGCGCAAACACGCGCGGATGACACGCAATGTGTTGTCGTAATTGAAGCGCAGCGCGAGAAAGAAACGCGCTCTCTATCTGCCGTCGACGTGGCGTAGGTAGGTTACAGCCGTACGTTACACGGCACGATTGTCTATCTTTACAATAATCTCATATCATACGCGTCGGTTATCAGCGCGTGTAAACAACCCTTTCGAGGGTACCACGCGCGCACGTGTTCCCGCTCGGCGGAGATTTATCTGAATCGTGCGGCGCGGTCGGCGCGGATACTCGCGCGTACGCTCGCCTCCGCTTGGAACGGGCGTGCACTTTGCAATCACGATCCCGTAAGCTCGATCAGCGTAATTATGACACGGGGGTAAACGTGACATCGCGGACCGCTTTATCCGTTTTAATCTCGATCTTCCCGTGACAGACGCGAGAGAAAATCGTTAAAAGCGCCGGCCGCTTCGGATAACACGATAAAGAGCGGCGATCGCCGATCATCAAATAACGCCCGTTTACACACTTCACTCGTTATTCCGATTAATCCGTGGTCATCGCGGCTTAATCGCGAGGGAATCGCGGCGGGACGAGGGATTACTTGGAAGATATTCCTTGAACTGGATCATCGAGCTCCTCGATCGGTCGTTGACAGAATTAAACGGAGCTTAAATATAATTCTCGATAACAAGGATTTAAATGGCTCGACGTTAAAGCCCGAGAGCGAAAATACGCCCTGCGGATCCAGCGAGCGCAAAATACAGGTCATCCGGCTCGGAATTAAATGTTCAATCTCAAGAGAACGCGCCGCGCGAGATTCAATTACGTAAGAGAGCACAGATCCAATCTCGGTCGCGCGTCAAGTATTACATTTCCGAAACGTTGCAAACGTTTCTGCCGGGCAGAAATAAGCCGCGCCATCGAGGCCGCAGTGAGGATCGGTCGGTGCGTTCACCGAGTTAGAAATGAATGAAGGACCCGGAGGAAAATGGAACGACGGGGTGGAGAGGTCCCGGGTAACTTCGAGCAGATGAGATAGGATTGAATGGACGTTGCGAAGGCGCGGGATAAGATGGCGAGCGGAAAAAAGGAACGGGCCAGAAAGAGAACGCCGTGCTGAAATCGAGAAAGAGAAGATCCAAAGAGCGGAGAAAAGGGAGAGAAAGGGAAAGCAAGGAGAGGCAGCAAATGAACAGACAACGAGAGAAAGAAACGGAGAAGAGAGAGAGAGAGAGAGAGAGAGAGGAGCATGAGGGTGAAGATACGCGGGTGATGAGACGAGATCGGATGAGATGAGATGATAGTGTTGCATGAAGCGCGTGCGCGCACCGACTCAATAAACATCCGTGGAAGCCTCGGTAAGACCCGGGGCCGCGCTCTGGATTACCGGCGCTACTTTCCTTTATTTTTCCGGATGCAATGCCCACACCCCTTTCACTCTCTATCCCTTTCTCTCTCTCTGTCTCTCTCTCTCTCTCTCTCTCGTTTATCCCTGTCGTCTCTCGTCGCGTTGCCTTTCCTTTCACGGTTTTCGCTTGCTCGCTCGTCGTCGACCTCCGTTTCTCTCCTTCAACATAGCGCGCTCGCGCGCTCGCGCAGCTTTCTGTTCACACACATCGTCGTTTTCCTCTCTTCTCTCTTCCTCTTTATCCATCGCTCTCGATTCGTCTCCACGCGCGATTCCCTGCCCTTTAACGGAACAGACGGAGACTCGTCAGTCCCCGACCCCGTCTTCGCTCCGGATTGTTACCCTTCCAGCCGAAATGGAAACTACCACGGTGTCCTATTCCCCGGCTCCCGTGCTCGCGAAATCGAGCTTCCGGATAATCCACTGATTTGTCCCGTAATCACGAGCCACCGCCTCTCGTCGGCGATTCCGTGCCGTCGAGGCGGATCGCGCAAGTCGCGATCGTGCCGTCTCGAATCGCAAAATGCCACGCCAAATAAGCTGCGAACACGTGCCCGTATGATAGGCCCTTAACTGATCCGATATCGCGCATCGGAATGAAAAGAGACATGTCGGCGAGTGTCTTAATAATGTATCGATCTCCATTCTTGCAAACGCGCTCTTCGGGCATAACGAAACGCAACTTTCGCTTCGACGCAACGCAACGAAGTAAATTCGAAATCGTCGGGACAGAGACGAGACGAGGCCGTGACCTCTAGATTCTAGCTGGATTCTTGCATCAAGGCAGATGCGAAGAGAGTCGTTTCATAAAAGAATCGTTGCTCTAATTATGATTCTTTTCAAGGGTCAACGTTATATCTTCATTAGATCCCGATCGAGGAGAACCGGAAATGAAGCTCGGCGAATCTGCCGGCTCGTTGAAGAGACCGATGATACAAAGCGCAGGTAGCAGGCGCATGGCGCGCTACGATCTCCCTTCGGGGGTGCAAAACCGATAATCGATGAATCGAGCCACGTTTAATCATTCTTTCGAGCGAACGAGCGAGCGAGCGGTTTCTAGCGCGGCGGGCGACGCGAAAGACAACGAAGAGTGCCACCTAAAACCGATAATTGGCGACCGAGATTAACGTTTCTGTTGTCTCTGACGACGGAATAATGTGTACACTCGTATCGGCCGGCCCGCCACGTGGCGGCGAGCGGCCCTGTGACTGCCATTAAAATCTCGGAAAGCAGCGAGAGCTCTGAAGCGCTCGCTCGGCGGATGGGTACATAAAACCGCTTTTACGGCGGAGAGATTAGCCGGCGGATTTCGGCGCGAGATCGCGGCCGATTACGCGCCTTATAATATTTTAGTACTGACGATTAAGGGATTGGCTTCGCAGCTGATTCGCGGAGCCTTCTCGCGGTATTGTATTCTACGCTGAGGAAGCGAGCGGAGGATTTCGGGACGTTTCAAATGGTAATCAAATCTTTGATCGATGAAGCGGTCCTTCGAGACGCTCGCTACGTGAAAGTATCGGCAATTAGTCGACTTGGATCACTAAAATAAGCAACATACGCAAGTTGCGATACATCGCGATTCGCGAAACTTTGTGCGATCCAGATCTCGGTTATTTATCGCGCATTCTGTGCAGAACGCAAACTTCTTCTTCCTAACGCTTCGTCCATCGTTCATAATCGATCGATTATAGCTAATAAAACGCCCCGATAACAGGCTAAGTTAGACGTTACAATAAATTCCATGTTAGATCAACGAAAATGCAATGGGAATAACAAAGTCGATCGCAGGTATGTACTTGTACGATTATCTCGTTATAAGAAGTTGCCGTTATTACTCAAAATAATATCTGTAACAGCTAACAAAAGGTTTTTCTTGCTTTCTTGATGATGCGACGCTTGCATTGACTTTCTCAAGATGAAGAACATCGGAACGATATTTCCAAACGCTCGGAGACTTCGGCTCTTCTCGGATCAGATTCTTCCCTTGCTCTTTACGATACTCGTTTCATGCAAACAAAACTTACGGAAAAGTATCTACGCGATACATCCAAGAGATTCGCTAACTTTCCCTGCTCTATAAATATACAAACAGCGCGCAATGCCGGCTTACGCTTTTCACGTTAGCGAGCCTCTCTAAACTCGATTGAATAACGATAAAAGGAAAAAGCTAGAAACATCGCAAGACAATCGATACCGGAATCAATTCATGAAAGTCTTCCCCCTGCATGATCCCTCCGTATGATCTATCAGAGGAAACGTCATCCGCCGATTTGCTTCATCCGATTCGACCTGTTACTCTGCAACGATGCGCGGGTGGACGCGTAAAAGCGGAAAGAACGATGCCGAGTGATATACGTTGATGAGGCATACTTTACAGAAATATCGCCGCTCTCTCGGCAGCTAATAAAAAGCGCGCGCGAACCTGGGATGTTCAGGATGACGAGTGGCGAGGAAGGAAGGAAAGAAAGAGAGAGAAAGAGGGAAGGGGAAGGAGAAGCAGGACAGGAAGTAGAGAAAGAGGTGAAGGAGGAGGCGACTCGGGGGAGCAGAGAGGGTTAGGCAGCGGGGAATGTGAAGTAGGGTGATCTCGCCGAGGCCTTCTAAGCGGCGGGATTAAGTGCTACGTAAATTCTGGCGCGCGTTCCTTCTTGCTCGCGGATAAAGAATCGCCCGGCCGCCAGTTAGAGGCATCGCCGACTGCGCGGAAAAGTGAAAGTCGCGAAAGGACGCGAAAGGACCGCGCCGGCGGATTACGCGGAGCCTCGCGGCTTCCGGATCGTTGCTTTGAGCAGGATTATCACCGGTCGCCGGTCGAGTGAGAGATTGTTGCATCGGGCAACAGGACGCACGATGCTGCTGCGGTGTTTATCTTTAACACTAAACGATATGTACGGACGGCGGCGCGAGGTAATGCGGACGTTTGATTATTACTAACGGCCGATTGAAGTGGAGGAATATTATTGTTCGCGTTTGTTGAAGCGTTGAATCTTTTATTTCCATTGCGCTAAACGTTAAAACAAGTAGCGATTATATAATTAATCTACTTGAGAGTGCAACTAATGTATCTGATCACTTTTCGCGTGAGACAGCGTAAAAAAGAACTTTATATATCGCTCTTTATATATAACGATACATGCAATATTTGTGTATAATTTTTGAAATAGTTTATGTACATGTATATATATATATATATATATATATATATATATATACAATTGGATTTATTATAATATATTTATTATAATAATTTGTACTTTTTATTACATATTATTTCTTATCAATATTCATCACACCTATATCACACACACATATAATATGCGTGAACAGGATGCACATGCACACGCGCATACACATACACGCATATAACTAGGCGCTTACTGTCACACTCGCGAAAGTGTAACACTTGGCGTGTTAGGGCAATCGCGTAAAGTAATCCGGAAATCAAGATTCATCGGCCCCGAGACATCGTGCGGAAAAACAATTAAAGTGGCTATCTTGGCTGCTGCCATGCATGCATGGACTGCGTCTTCGAGTCGCCATTAGCGGATCGAAAGCCGGCATCGAGCGCGCGTCGTAACACGCGACGTCAAAGGCGCACGATTCCGCGATGTGTATCGCCGTGGTGGCCGAAATAGCGATTAAAGCGAGTTACATTGATATCCGAATAACGAGCTCGTTAACATAACGAACGACGCTGTAATGGCGGCGCGAGATCCCCAACTGCATTCTCGGCGGAGACGCGATCTCGCGCCGCGTATGAGAGTGATAAGATACTCACGTATCGGCCATACGCACTCGGCTTGGTGATGCGTCCTCGTAACTGTGGCATTCCTCTTCACAGCGAGATTTTCCGCATAATTCGCTGCTAATCGCGACAGCGAAAAAACGGCCCGCACGCGCGCGCTTTGAGAGCCGCCGAGACTACTTGGCGGCCGATTTGAATTTCCGCCAGTCATCTCGTGCCATCTCGCGGTGGCGCGTGACGTTAGCCGAGTGATACCAACCGTCGTAGCGTTACCGGCATCTGGCGGCACTCAACGTGCGATAATCGAAGTTTCGAGTAATGCGATTCATCGAACGCGTGAAACCTATACTGAGATAAATATTGAGATATTAATGTCTTTTTGCGGTATGAGAATTCTTCGAATACGATTAATGCTGCTTTTAAGATATGGAAACATCGATTTTGATATTGCTTGCTATCGGCGGTCGTTGCTTATCTTTGTTGGAATATGATTAACGATAATTATATTTTAATGTATTCGAAAATGGTAGTCGGATGATTAATATCGATGAGGGAAAGTTTTATTTAAAAAAGAAAGCTGTTTACTCGTAAACAAAATATTTATTTCTCTTATTCAACAATTCGGGCAACACTTCGAAAACGTGGTATTTGGTAGAATCAGAATTGTGTATATGTGCTGTGTCCTACTCGGATCCAATACTTCTGTGTCTTATTTCCTACTTAAACAGCAACTTTATTATTGCTGTGAATTGCAAAACTTGTTTACGCACCGATACTTTAATGGCAGCCGATGAAACTGTTGCTCAATGTCGCTCGACTTTGACCGCGTTGCGGAAATGTCGGCTGCCAATGTCGCGGTGTGCGATTAATCAATCGTCTCAATATTTCGCTAACGTATCAATCTCTGATATTATTGTGCAGGAAAGTATCGCGTCAGGAAGTACTAAAACTGTTGATCTACTGCCAATAATTTGAAGAGCCCCAGTCTCCTTGAAATACGATGGAAAGATAATCCTAACGAGGATACATTCTTAAAAATAAAGACTCGTATTTAATCCTAGCAGGAAAATAAAAAGAAGCAAAGCTACTTGAGAGGAACTTTGGCCATACGCAGCTTCATCATCACGATCTTCAGTCTGCTTCGAGCACTTTTGAATCAATCCGATCGATGCAAAAGTTTTGCATTAATTTTATATAAAAAAGAAAAACTATATCGTCGTTTTATTCTCCATTTTTAATTTTAGCTACACTTTGGAGAACGCATTAATAATCTAATCGTTAATCGACTCACTCTTTCCTGCTAGAATATTACAGGTCCAGAGAAGGGAAAGAATGATCCGGGATAAAATCAGCTACTCTCGCGAAACAAGTATAAATAGTAATATAGAATAAATAATGATACAGCTGGAGAACGTCGAGCGAATCGATGTATGCGTCCATGGCGAGCCTTCCACTCTCTGAAACCACATGTTCTGTAGGGGTGAACGCGCCGGGGCTATCGATGCGCGTATACTCGCAGCGGATTTCGTATCTCGCAGGAAGCATTCTTCAGGACACCATAGAACGGCAGTTCGTCGATCCTGGACGACCAAGCACCCGTCTTCATCATGCAGGAGCACTCCATGGCGAGGACAGATGCTGCAACGAATCATGTTCCCAGTTCTCATTACCGATTCCATAAAACGATCTCTCGAAAATTGTGAGGATATGAACAATGCGAAACGGTTCTGACACGAAACGGCCTCGGTTTTTAGCCCTCGCGTTAAATGAGACGTCAACAATTGACGCTTATCTCGGGCATTTCGAGAATCGAGAATCCGAGCGCTCGATACGTCTGACGGAATTACGAATCACGCGGCGGGGAGCTGCATTTCGTCGTTTCACGCGCTTGACGTGCTCACGCGCGGGAGCGTAATCGGACACGATTTGCAGTATCAGCACGATGGCTGCGATGGCTCGAATCGCAGATCTCATATCGTCACGTATACACACGTACCCGGCTCGTCGGACTCCGAATGTCATAACGCCGTGCTCGGACAACCGTGGTTCATCCTGTACTCCACGTAGAGCATGCCCGTGTTGTGCCAGTAATAGAGCGCCAGCACGACCAGCGCGTGCCACCACTGATGCGATGATCCGACATAGTCCACCCAACCTGCGGTAAAATGCAAACATATGTTTGTAATGACGTTTAATAACGGCGACGCGCGACAGAGCGTTTTATTGTTTGCGCGAAGAGCAAACGACTTAACGACGATCGCGCACGATCACTGTCATCACCTGGACAGAAACGTTCGGGTATCTTGAGCATGTAGAACGCAAACGCGATCGCGTTGATGATGTACATTCCTATGACGCGGGGAATGAGCATCCGGACTATGGGATTCTCGAAGCCGCCCATCGCGATGGTCCAGTGCAACGTCGGCAGTACTCCGTATATCGCCCAGCCGACGAACACCAGCAGCTTGATATTGCCGTTGATGTTTAGCCGCGGTATCTGCAGCACCATCGCGAACACGAAGATCGCCAGCACGGTTATCAGGTAGAACCGCTGCAGCTCCTGTGAAGAGTATCGCAGATTCGAGACATCGCAAGAAGCGATGTTGGGAATACTTGGATTAAGCTCGGCAACTTTTTGACCGCGTTGCATTGATGAAAAACTTCACGCGAGTGTTTGTATCTATTCCAAGATATTTTGTGGAAATGTTGAGGGAAACTTGAGAGAAAGTAGTCAAGGTTTTTCAGCATTTAAAACTGATCGAACTGATCGCATCGTAATTACTCTTGATTTAGAACGCTATGTTTTTCTTAGATTAAAAAGTGTATCCTTTCACCTTGTGACACCAAAAGGCATAGTAGACGCCCGACATGTAGATCGACAGCATGCTGAGAGCGATTCCGAATAGGTCGAAAGATAGGAAGCACCAGTAATCCTTCTCGCTCCGACATGAAAATGTATGATACACGGACGAGAGGATCATGCATACCTGACACAAATTTTCATTCATTTCATGATGCGCCTGACGATAAAACTTTATTTCTCATCTATCGTTATCCAAATTTGTCAGAAGCAGATTCGGAGTCACGAAATTCTATCGATCTTCCTTCCCTTCAAGTTTTGATATATTCTTAACTTAAGATTATTTCGACGAACCACGCCGATGGTCGTCGATGTGCCATTGAATTTTACCTGAAAGCAGAGCAGTAACAAAGACACGATCACTTTATCGCTGAACGGCGCGTGAATGTTCAGCAAACAGAGATCGTACATGGTCAGGCCGAAGAAGAGCATCCAACCGAAGATGTGGCTCCATATGTTCACGGTCTCGTTCGTCCACCAGAATATGCTGGAATATGAATAACATTTGACGAGGCTCGCTCGCATAAGCTGCCGACCGAGAAAGCGGAATATATATCGAGACGTTTCTAGATTCGGCGGTTTTCTAGATTCGCAGATTTTATCAAATGCCAACCTTTCCAGGCAGAGTTTCGTGCTCAAGCAACCACGATAACCGTTCAATATGTAGGGATTGTACTGGAGAAATTCCGGTGCGTCTTCGAATCGCAGCAACTGCCTCATCTTGTCTTCCTCTTCCGGCGTAAGTCTCTTCTTGGCCGGCGAATCATCGTGGATCTGTCTCAGGACAAAAAGCGCGTTCAAAGTTCTCCGAACATGAAACAGTGCGTCAAGACGGCGCTTCGAGAATTCAGGAGAATTCAGTGTCCTTTGGACTTTTACTTTGTTGCTGCGCATCTATCCACACGTCTTTCACGGAATGTGTGTCGAAAGTTTCTCTCGGTTTGTTTTGATACAACGATCAACGATCTATTTGTTCGAAACGCCGCGTAGCGTTTCTCGAGTTACAAATCATTTAAAATGCGGGAGGAGAGCAAATTTTCTTGGCGAGTCTCGAAGCTTCGAAGGGAAGTCGAATTTTCGAAAGGAAAGCCTTTACGTAATCTCCTTGATCAATTTCCTTGTGACAACAATATGCATCAATTAATACATCGGGCGTTAGTTGTTCTGGAAATTATAGAATTATATGAGAGCGTTATATGAAGATAATTTATCCTTGTTGCAAATCCTCATTGCAAAATTACATAACGGAATACTATTTATGCAAGCCGTCTTACGTGTACATCTTACATTTTTTTGAAGCAAAATGCATGTTTTTGCAACAGATACTTCTCGTATCTGCATTTGCATATGCATCACTAGCGACAAATGTCATGACAGCGATTGTGTGAAAAATCGCGCGTTGCATTATACATTAAAGTACATTAAAATCAAGAATAACTTAATTTTCTTGTTTTCTCTGTCGAGATTTTTAGCGAAACTCGCATGCCGACTCGATCTAGCTTTGAAGAACCTGTGTAAGAACCTGGTTTTCAACACCTTGCGTTCCACGCGTTGCCCAAGAATACAAAGACGTCTCAGTCGCACCTGCGGCATCCCGGACAATACGGAGTGCTTTCATCGCTTTCGTTTGTAGCGTTCGTCGGCGACGTAAATCCAATGCCGATACAGTCGGACGATGCGACTTTGCAATAAACAGCCATTTTTATTCGACATAATTATCAGACCAGAAAAACGTCCCCCCCTCCGTGAAGAAAGTCCATGATTTCCGTAACGCGTAATTACCTCCGCGTTTAAAATCTAATATTTTCTGTGCCCGTTTAATCACGAATGACACGTTCCCGATACATCGCGAGCGATTGATAACACGCATGAAGAAGTAGAAAGGATCGCAGTGTTGAAATTCATTATCCGATCGTGTATCCTTCCCATATCAAATTACTCGTTAAAGTCGTGCTTCTTTATATAAGTACTCACTTTCTAAATTTACTTGAGTTCGCAAGAAAGATCAGATCGGCTTCTAACATTTTTAATATCCAACTGCATTCCAGGTTAATGTTAAAGCATAAAGAATTCATATTGATACATTAGCAAGAAAGCAAGATGATATAAAGTAAGAAAGAGAAAAAAACAGAAAGTGTGGGCACATGTGACTAATGACGGAATAATAATCGACCCACTTATTAATCTGGTTAATATTGTAATTCATCGCATCATCATTGGCATCGTTACCGCTCGCTGTTATTCCTTCGCTTCGCATTATCACCCGATAATGATGAATTAAACGCGAGACGGATCGCCTCGACTGGCATCTAGTATACTCGCGCAGGGAGATGCACGGGTGGCGAGAGATCGCTTAGTCGCACACTACGATCTCTCGGCAATACGAATGCGGTAAGTGGGTCACAACGGGACCTGCCTTTCATCCGAGTGTGTCAAGTTTACGGCGTCTGCTTTCCTCTGGCGAGCTAGCGAAATCAATTCGCCGCGACCGCCGGCGACCGCCAGGCGGTCGCGATTAGAGCGATCGTTTCTGCGATCGCGAATAACGAGGCATAATCGTACAAATAACGTGGCATCTTCGAATGCGGCATTTCGCGGGATCATTTCGCGGAAACAATGCGTGCTTCTGTGCACGTAATGAGCACTCGCGACTGACGATCGAGTCCCATCGGCCGCCAAGATGGAAGCGGCGAGCGGATCGCGGAAGCGCAAATTGCCAACGACGATGTGTTTGCAAACATAGATGTCGCGCAAAAATTGCCATCGAGGTAGAAAAAACATTCCAGTTAATCGATCGTATAAGAAGAGAGGAACTGGGAGATTATACTATTACAGGTTTCCGTGCATCGCGCAGCCTAGAAAGTCGCGATCGCTTGTTATCGCGAAACGGACGCAATGTTGACGTTGAAAATGGAGCATTGTCGTCGGACTGTGTCCGATGTCCCGTATGAATTACAAATTACTATCGCAATTATGGAATCGAAGGCTCGCTCGCGAATGGCCGAACGTCTTTCTCTCATCGCGGCACGCCGATCGTACGTGCCATCGTCTACGATTTAACCTTCCCTTCTTCTTGCTAACCGATCGATCTTTTGCTTTCTTCCGAGCCGTTATCTCTGATTGATATTAATGAATTTAATTGGAGAATCTGACACGCCAAGACGTCGACTGACCTTGTTGACGAGCGGCTTGTTCGCTTCTTGCGCCAGTTCTGTCGCAGATTGCTTTTCATGGCTATTATTGTTGTGCAGTTGACCATTATTGGACTCTTTCTCACAGTGGCCGGTCACCTTCTCTACGTCTGCGAGCAGTTTCATCATTCAAGCGACACTGGATCTCTTGTGCAATGGCTGCTTCCTGAAAGACATAATGGCTGTGAGACCGCGGGGCTCACTACTCATCATGGTAACGCATTCATCAACGTTTCCGCAAATTGTCGTCAAACGCGATATGTTCCGATACATAATTTCGTTGCGAAACATTAAAATACAGAAATGAATGTCAGATAAGTACTTAAACAGTTGGACAGTCAGACAAACAAGTATTCTGAAGGAAATATGTATGCGAAATACGCATTCAATTACAGTTGAAAACGTAGCTTCTCATCTTGAGAAGATTCCTCACAGACCGATCTCGATGAATCGATCACTTGACACAGATATGTCATGCGCTCGCGCCCGCAGATATATTACAGATACGTCCACGTAAGAAATGCCGCAAGTGCCGATTACCTGTTATGTTAATTTACTGGAAAGGCATTTGTCGGACGATTCTCGAAATTCTTCCTCGATCAGAGTCAATCTGATGCGAGTCGCCAGATTTATCGTCCGCCATGGCGTTTAACGCACGTACGTTACTTTCTCGCGAGAGATCAGTCCTCGCGTAAACCAGAAGCACGCGAGGAAACCGTTGGTTTATCAAACGGAGTGTACTGTATACTTTTTTGCACGAGCCGCAATTGGTGAACACGCGAATTCGCTTGCGCGGAAGAGGATGGGAAACGGCGCTTCTAGCGGGCATGGAAAGATCGCGAGGATCGGCGATTAAATCTCGGCTGCAACGTGCGCGCGGTTAGCAAGCGATTAGAAATCGGTTCCGCAGTCATTCAGATCCGAATGGTTCTCGAATTTCTAATCATTCAGCGAGAGAACAGAAGAAGACCTCGCACGATTCGAGAACGATTTCAGGATTCCTCTGACGCATTCCAGTTGTCTTCTTTATCGGGACAAGCGCGGGAGCGCGAGAGAGGCGAGAAGTCGAAGAGACGAGAATCCTGTTCACTCTCTCTGCGTCACGCGACGGCTAATCTACGAGAAAGTCGAAGGCGCACTTTGGAATCCATCGAGATCGTGTATACGTCGGCGCTCGGTGAAAAGTATGAACGCGCGTATTATATTTTCACCATTACGAAGCAGGAAGTAACCAGAGTTATGCCCGCCTGACTATACGTACTTTCGGTCCTTTCTTCTCGCCGATGTTTTGCTAGACTTCGATTTTACTTGCAACAAAATGATGCGTCATTAAAATACAATGATAATGCTTCGTGAGTTAACAAAAAATCTTACATGTTTGCAAAGCTCGCTGTGTTGTCGGCATCCGGCATTATTACTCGTTACCGCGATGCTTTCACTATTTACTTTTCTATCGGGAAGCGTCTTGAGATCGATAAGGGGAGCTGAATAGCAGCGTTAATCTAACGAAACGTTGTTATTCTAACAACGCGCGTTGTTATTCGTGATATTTCTGAAATCGATCTAAACAACTCGTAGCGACGTTAATTTCTTTAATCTCAGACCTCGACGGAGCTTGGCTACTCTGCGTTAATATGGTCGATTATTTCCAGGAATAAGAACGTTAATTGCGGTTATGCGTAATGTACACACATACGAATCGCGAATGGATGCGTCGCAATCTGAGTTTCAGTTTTCTACAAGGTTTCTACTCTAAACTTGCATCGCTTTACAGAGAGGCGCGAATATATACCCGATTAAATCACTCCCCGCATATCTGACACTGCGAAACGAAGCAGAACAACAAATCGGGAGTAGTGCGCGCGATGCACAAACACGTGCACCGTTCCTTCAAGCTTCAACGTTCTCGCAAAATCTCGATTATCGAGACCGCTGCGAAAGGCTCTCTCGATTCAGCGAGCTTTATCCTCGCGTACAAGTATTTGCGCTTATCGTTGATAACGGCTCGCATCGATTATCATACAATGGCTCCGCTATATTCTCCTTGCCTCGCGCGTGCAATTAAGAACAATGAGAAAACGATACCGACACTCGTGGAAAATAATAAGACGTCCACGTTTCATCGCGTTCAATTGAGATCTGCAAAATGGCAGACATACGAAGAAAGAGAGAGCGAGAGCGAGAGAGCGAGAAAGGGAGAGAGAGAGAGAGAGAGAGAGAGAGAGAGAGAGAGAGAGAGAGAGAGAGAGAGAGAAAGAGACAGAGAGAGAGAGAGAGAAGTAAATCGTGCGATTGTGAATGGTAGCATGCGTTTCACGCATGCTGCGATGCGTAACACGTGCAACGCTTCGTTACGCGATTTGCTCGACAGATCAAACGAACGATACGTGTCTATCGTTAAATAATTTATCGATGCGGCATATTGGTATCTGTTGCCGGCGACAAAATTACTGACCTGACTATTACCGCGAAGAACCGCGGGCAATAAGATGACATTGGATTTATCGAGCGACATGTGCACCCGTGTGTGCCAACTTTGGCGCAGAATTCGTTCACTGCTGCTTTATTTACTTATTCGTGCCTCGACCCAGAATGTTAGTTTGGATGCATACGTGACTCGTGCGAGATACGAAGGTTCTCCCGATGCTGATCAAGAATCGCACACGTACGGAAACGTGAGATTGACTTTATTTTTTATCAAGAAAATTCGTTGACATGACGCGAATCGTTAAGACAGTTTTAATAAATTATATGTATAGAATTTTCTTTTTTTTTAACATACGCAGTAAAGACGATAAAAACAACATTGATATCTCATACTGACATACTATATTATTCATACTATATTACATAAATTATAATACACATTTTTCTCAGAAAAATTTACTCTACAGCTGGAATGATTCGTCGATTCGTTTAAAGTTTTGGCTTGACCAAGCGATTTATTTATGTCCAGCGGAACGAGAGAACATTGTCATCGGACAAACTCGATATCGGAAGACCCGAAGTGATCGAGGACAGATCGAGCTTCACTTCCCGCCGATCATGTCAACGATACATCGATCAACAGAGTGCCACGTACCTCTGGAAACGTTGGACGGGTTTTAATGAACGGTCAAAGATGAGGAAACGACGGGTCATCTGCGTCTCGCGATCGGTGCCCACCGGCACATCGGTGCACTATGCCCGCGAATCACTACCGCGATCGCCGTGTCAGACCGCGAGTCGATTCGATCGACCGCACCGAGCGCATCGACGAGAGCACTGATTCTAGCGAGCGAGAACGTCCGATCACGAAGTAGCGATGGTAACAGCAGCGGTAATAATGACGATGATGACGACGGCATGAACCAGGGTCACCCCCGAGGAGCACAGAGAGACCGACGCTCGTCCCACCACGCTACGTACGCAAAGGGGGACACTGAACTTTCACTGTTCGGTCAGCGAGATGGTTCGCCGGTTTTTCTGTGGCACTCGCGAAATTGACCAATCAACCGAACGGCCTTCGCCTTATCGATACCTGTACATTCGCGGAACGCGGAGTATCTAAATAAATA
Source organism: Eciton burchellii (assembly GCA_020341155.1). Lineage (NCBI taxonomy): Eukaryota > Metazoa > Arthropoda > Insecta > Hymenoptera > Formicidae > Eciton > Eciton burchellii. The sequence continues at coordinate 540,631 of JAHMML010000039.1, forward strand.
ACAATTAGATAATATCCGTTATAGTTTCATGTCTGCTTTTTCTTTTTCTTCGATAATACGCAGATAATGCGCTTTCCGCTATCCATTTGAGAAATGAGATTATCTTGAAGAACTTCTCTGTGACATCCCGAGACGCTTTCGCGAGATCCTTTACACGTTTCTATACAAAGTGTGCAAGTTTCGTTGTCGTTCTGAGCCCGTTTCTATTCCGGCTAGTCAGAATGTTCGACGGACCATTGCCTGGCCATCGCAAGGTCCATGGAACCGCGTCTCGTTTTACTGCTTCAGAATCTATTTTCGATGGAATAAAAGTTGTTCCGTCAAGTCTCGTGGTGCATTTCGCCGCCGAGGAATCCGTTCGCTCGCAACGGACGCAACTGAATTTTTAGGCATGTAGATTGCGTGTTACTTTCACGCGCGCGTACTACGATGCTGACACTAAAGAATTGGGAGAGATGTGTCATGCGAGCGACCAACCGGGTCGCTCTCGAACGAGGTCAACGTGAATATGATCTTTTGCAGCTACAGCGCGAATCTTCGATTACGAGGAGGAAAGTCGACGAGAAGCCATTTAACACGAGACCGTACAGTTATCGCGTATACCACCGATATCCGATTTATCGCGCGCGTCGCGTGCAGGATCCGCGATCGCGGTCGCGGAGGAGAAAGAAAGAGAGCATTCGCTGCGTGTCACCTTATCATCATGTGGACTTTATTATATAAAGGGCTAATGCTAAAATGTACACAAGATAAGTTATTAAAAATGTTCATTATTGCGGTAGTAATAATTAATTATACACATGAATAGAGTCGTCTTCTACTAGAGAGGTGAACGATGATCAATCGGTTTCATCTTTCTCTTTTCTCCCCCTCCCCCCTCTTTTTTTTCTCCCATTTTCTTTTTTTCCTTTTTTCATTTTTTTGTCTGTTTGTTTGTTTCTCTTCGAGGACTATAACACTTTTAAATATATGTACCAGATCCGACGTAATTTACTCGTAATTAAATTACAGCAAATACGCGCGTACGCGCGTGAGACAGGATCGCAGACGCGCAGAAACACAGAGCGGACCGCCGCATATTACAATACTAATCGATTTGTCTTCTCTAGGTTCCCCATCAGCCACCTCTTCCGTCAGCTTGCCGCGTGCCTCGAGCACCGATCGCACACCGATGACGCTTCGCTCTGACGCCGCGTTTTCGCTTACGTACTAATTAAGTAATCGCATCTCTCGTGTGACGTAATCAGATTTTTATTTATCTATGATTAGAAGCCAAAAACACACTGCTAGCACCATCGGACAGTGCAGTTTTATATAGTTCCGTATAATCTTAAACGTACTGCCGGCGCCGGATTCGGCGCCCCGCGATTCAACAATACACTCCCAATCTTGTGTGCACAGTTAGGGTTTTTTTATTCCTTCCTTTTTTTTTCGTTTTTTCCCTTCCCCCCCCCTTTTTTTACGAAATAATGCTCAATCACATAGCCTCACCCTTACAGCCACAATATATCGGAGATACAATATCGAAGTCGCAAGTGTGTGTGTGTTCTTTTTAAATTAACAGATTCTATTCTTTGTTTTTTTTTTTGCTTTTTTTCTTTTTTTTTTCTTTTAATATCTTTTAAGTCTAACGCTCGTCCACGTGAACAGTACGGTCGTAGGTGTACGCAAGTGTACGCAGATACTATATTGTGGGTGAAAGGAGAAACACTTGGTCACGGAAAACTAAATAATATAATAATAATAATAATAATAATAAAATAAAAATAATAATAAAAAGTCGTCGTTTAAAGAGAACACCTGCACGCGAAACGTATTAAAAGTATCGATGCGGGTAAAAGAACGTCGCGACCGACGATGGGCGACGCGAATTCCTCGTTCGCAGAACGCGACGCACATACGAATTCGGCGGCACATGTTCGCGCGCTATGCGACGCTACAAGACGAACTACAGCCTCGACGAATCCGCCGAAACTCGGACTTCCGCGTACACAGATTGAATCGGAGAACCCAATCGCAAACCCCTCTCGTTCGCTATTCAACGATCGTTGCTTGCCGCAAGCGTTTCGACATCTCGGAGCATGAGAGAACTGACAGCCGCAGAAAGGGATCACGGGCGCGAGCGTTCGCGCGATGCACTTCGCCTCCGTGAGCAAACAGATCGCACACGAATTATTCTACAGATTAGCTCTGCGAAACTGTAGGTACATACACGTCAGGGAGGGAGGGAACGCACGTACGCAACTATAGATGCGATCCCTTTGTTTTAGCGCGCTTGCATACCGCCGCCGATATTACTCGAAGTCGGTCGTCATTCGTCGATTATTTTAACGATATGCATAATTAAATTACTACACACATACACACAGGAACCAAAAGTACAGATCCGAGTTACTCGTAGAATTTGTTAGACAGGTGTGAGGAATTTTCTTTTTTTTTTTTTTTTTTTTTTTTTCTTTTTTTAATGATGGAACAAAGCATACACGTAGTTTCAATAATATTTATATATATATATGTATATATATATGTATATATATAGCCCAGTCTTACAAAAGAGTGATCATATCGCGTTCCAAGGGACGGGCAAACATTGCTCATTTGCGTTAAGACTAACAATCGATGTGCTGTCAGTTCAAAAAGTTTTCGGAGAATCACTGAGAAAGTAGGTGTATCGTAACGTTACAATTATCACGTATAAGCACAATAATTAGAAATCAATCTATGTCAGGCTCACAAATACAAATCCTACTTTCACTCGCCTATGTATACGGTTTTACTTCCATTTTTCCTTTTATTCATGAAAAAAAAAACAAAGCGGACATGTTTTTTTTCTTATTTCTTCTGTTGTCTGATTCGGTATATATGTATATAATGCTGGGTGACCACCACATGTTCAAAGATCGCCTTGATCGCCATCGCGGCAACGTCGTTTACATACGCGGGCCTTCCGAGCCGCCAGGAAGTTCATAGATCGATCGTTCGCCTGAGATTTCCTCGGGCCCGAATACCGGCTTAAGTTTAAAAGTATACGAGCCGTAGCTAATTTCAATCGGTGCTGATGCGTAAGTGGCAATAGGCTGGGGCTGTTTCTTGGTGGTATTTGGATGTCGAAGTCAACGGAGATTGGCGCATCACATGGCATACTTGCGCGTCCATTCGCGCGCCAATTCATTGTACTTCTCCCTGTCGGTTTTGTATATCCTGGCTATTTCTGGTACCAGCGGGTCATCTGGATTTGGATCGCACAGCAGGGAGCATATTGACAGTAACACTGGAAAATTATCGACGATTGTTCAGAGTCTGTCTTCTCTGCGATTGAGAAGGACAGGGTGGGAGAAGAACCGTGTCTTGGGAGGCGTGAGCGGTAGAAAAGTGAAACATACCTTTTGATATAGTGAGTGCGGGCGACCACTGCGATCTCAAGATATCCAAACAAATACTTCCGTTACTGTTGATATTGGGATGATAGATTCTAGTTGTAAATGCCACCTGTCAAGCACAAACAAAAAGCAACAATTATTAGTCAGTTGGACCTACTGTCTCCGTTTTCTCACTGCCAGATATAAGAATCGAAGATTCGGCTTATACCATGTCATCGTACCTTTGGTGGTTTAAACGGATAATCTGTTGGAAAGTGTATTGTTAGGAAAAACACTCCTCCTTGATACGGACTGTCGGGCTGCAAGCATTGAGATTTTCAGTGATAATGTATCATACCATAATCCAGTTCTATGCTGTCGCAACACTCGATAATATGTACGACTGCTGGTAAGTCTAGATTTTTTTCTTTCTTTTTTTTTTTAATTTGCTACGGAGAAGCATAGAAACGTGTACTTACTGGTCCCATGATGGTTGCCTGCCAATGGAATACTGGAAAAACATTAGATTACACAATTATATTCATAAATTATTGACAGATTATGGCGCATATATCCTACAACTTAATTTTAGGTAACAATGCAATGTTAGATAAGCGAAAGAACGATGTCTAAAAGATACATCTTCCATCTATAATGCTTCTGTTTCAGGATATAGTAATTTGTTACTCGTTATATTTCGGCATCTTATGTATTGCTTTAAATATCCGTTTCTTGGATGGACACTTGACACTTACAATCATCTCCTACAGGCCCAGCTGAGCACTGTGCTGGTGGATCTCTGCCGAGGTCCTGAAGTTCCTGAAATAACAGACATAGAAAAATGGCATTAGGTGAAATTTAATGCATGGAGTGTTCATAGAACATGCACGGTATCATGACATATGAATATGGATTTTAATACATGAACGAAATTAAGATTTGTATTTAGCAGATATGCAGATCATAAATCTCCAATTTCCTACATATCCTGCTACAGTGGGCTACAGCACTTTCTGCGATGCAGAATCTATATTGCATCATTATTCTATACAGACAGGTTATTTCTGAACGTGCGTGCATACAATGCCAATATCTTGATACGTACGTAGAACCTTCTAGATTATTCTCAAAGGTGAAATATCACAAAGATGAAATAACATGTCACTTGATAGTCATGGAAAGTCTCCGGATTGCCGGATTATTCGTCACCTACTAATCTCGCCTATGGGATATCTTCATAAAATAAATAAAGGAAAAGAAAAAAAAAAGGAAGAAAAAAAAAGAAGAAGAAAAATACAAGAGTATCAACAGCATCTTCGGTAAATATCATTGGCAAGTCTACAAATTGCCGTATCCGACAATATCCCTTTTATTATTAGCCATCGGATTCATTGAGAAGACGCCGCGGCTAATCGACATACAAATGAGGTGGCTTTTCGCTGGATCTTGTGGCTATGCGGAGGATCCACAGCAGATCCACAGCAGAACCCATTCTGCGACCGACTAAACGAATGACGAAGCATCATCAGCACTCGTGTCGCACGGTATCGGAAATGACTCACTGATGCTCGCTGATGAGAGCATCCTGACGATCAACAGGGAGCACAGCAGAGGCCAATCACGAAGAAACTTACCCGGAATACGAGCACAAAGGGCCAGCGAAGAGCACCAAAACGAGAGGGAATCCGAAAGAAATAAGGAAAGAGAGCTCTACGTGCGCGCGAACACGCACGCGTGCCTCGTGCTGAAGTTGCGAGGTTCTCACTGTCATCGCGGACGTACGGCTGCCGACGGGACCGGCGCGGCGGTTCTCGTCGAGCTCCGCATCGCACCGTCGCGCATGGCTACGATGATGATGGCGAGAACCGCCGCCCGCCTTCCGGAACGGGCCCGAACAGCGCGGTGGTCCCTCGGCGACCGTTAGCCCGCTCGCTCGCTCATATCGCCGCTCCGCACTGTTACTGCTACGACGAGGGGAAGATCGTTAAAGGGCGTACGAGAGCACCGGGAGAGCCGCGGCGACACACGGAACACGGCACACGACGACGCCCGGGGCCGCGCCGCGACGCGGCACGCGCGCCCGCGGACCCTCCACGTACCTTATTAATTCGCTTTAACGCCATTTGACGAACTGTGTGTGGATATTAACCGGCCGCAAACCAGACAACCAACAGCGATACCCGCTAGCCGTGGATCTTTGATTAGGGATTGCAAGATGGCTGCCTTCTAAACGTAGCCCCACTGCGCTGGTCAAGCGCGCGTTTCGTGCACCGCGGCGCGGCGCGCCGCGTGCGGGACGGGACGGGACGGGGGGATCGCGTTTGCGGATCGCGTGCGGAGCCGCGCGTCGGTTATCGCTGGCTACGGCAGATCCGCCGCGTTTTTATCGCGCTGCTTTACGCCGTTGTCGGGACGTCCGATTACACGGCACGCATTTTTCAATCATGCATCCGGCCAATCCGGCCGTCACGCGGATTTCCTTTTATCGGCAACCAGGCGGATTTTTCAGCTCGTATGCGCCACCGCCGCCAGGTGACGCGCACGCTCGTACGCGGAATCGAAAATAAAGGAGGTTGTGTCGGCGACTGTATTTGGTGACTCAATGTCGAAAGAGACGAGAGAGTGCTCTCTCTTCCCCTCGGGGCTGCCACCCCGAGATTTTTCCATCCGCGTGACGGCCATATACAATTGTATTGGTTTCAGACGTCTCGTTACGATGGCGCCATAACCTTACTCATTTATTGCTTATCATTGCGAAGCGATTGCTCTGATCGACCAGCTTAGTCATGCATTCGAGCGCCTTGGAAAATGTCGTCGTGAACGTAGTCGAGATATGTTTCACGGCGAGACACTATAAATATTGACAAACAGGAAACTCGGAGAGTCGAGACTCGTTTATTCGAATCGACGATTAGGATAGAGGTTGAACTCATGTTTGTTTGGACTGTTACGTGTCAGCGTACAGCGTATAGCATACAGCGTGCATGATCACGCGATTATAGCAGATACGCTGCGGTGACGGACGCACCGACTTTCGCGCATGCGCGCGAACCGATTACTTAAATTTCGACACAAGTTCGAATGAGAATTCCTTCCACGCGAAAAAATAGCTTTGCATTTTGCTCGCGATCTTTTTTCTCCCATCATCGTATCGTCGATGACGATGATGGCAGTTTATTTATCCGTAAACATGTTTACGGATTGCTTCGTAATACTTTGCAATAGCAATCGGTACGTGTGGCATTGATAAAATCAGTACGCGATATAACGTAACGTAATAGAAGATTCCAAGAGCGAGAATCTCCGAGAATTCTCAAAGAGCGATTGATCCATAATTATCTATAATTAAAATCTATAACTACGATGCACGATGCAAGGGATGCGCGATGGTTCCGCGGTGGAACGGAATCGTCCCGAAACTATCGAATGCCGATAGACGGCCATCGTGATCGCGCGAATTCAACGCGGTCCGCTTGCGGTCGCTTTCACGTCGATCGACGTTGACACCATTTCGGTGACATGGGGTTGCGAAATTGACGATGGCAAGGTTCATCGAGTGCAAGATCTCGACAGTTGATTTACCCCTCTTGGCCGAATTCGTCGCATGATCCTCAAACATGAACGAACACAATGCAACACGCAAGCAGTGCATGTGCCGGCTAAAGATGCTGGCGCTCCAGCGGAAACTGGCGCGGGAGCGTTGCAAGAGGAAGCGGCAAACGTTCGTGTACAACCCGGAGGAGGAGATTTACCACGAGCCGTATATGCAGAGCCTGCGCCGTGAGTTCTCGGACGAGACTCTCCTGTGCGACTCTAAGATCGAGTTACCGTGGCGGGATATCGCGCTACCGACCACGGGCATGCGGATACGCCCGGACCTGATGTTACCAGTGGTCGTGGACGCGGAAGTGGAAGTCGAAATGGAAGCTTTGGAAGACGAAGAGAAAGATGAGGAAGATGAGGGCGTGAAGCTGCCTTGGAAGGATCTGCTCATCACGGAGACCCTGCCGAAGAGGGAAGAAGCGGACGTCTGCGATTCCTCGGTGGAGATACCGTGGTCAGATCTTGCCCTGGAAAAGCCGATGACGATCCAGCCGCCGCCCAAGGAAATACCGTGCATACCCGACGACGTCGAGATTCCGTGGGAGGAGATCCTGGTGCCGCGCAACATCATTATCGAGTCTGATAAATGGAAGACACATCCATCATCGAAGCGGTCGCCGCATATTCGCGAAGAACCTACTCCCGAGATGGAACAAGTCCGACCAGTCTACACTGGTTGCAATGTCAAGCTCTGCTGCAAACCCTGCTGCGGTCCCTGTTGCGGCAAGTCTCGCACCGCGAACACGCCGAACAAGAGTTCCTATTGGACCGCAACCACGTAGATCGTGCATGAACATTCTTGCTGATGTTAATTAATGTTAATTAACTTGAAAATAATATTGGGGAGGCTTTGACTTGGATACAACAGCTCTCCTCCGCATCGTCGGTCTGGTTTACATACGTATGATCTCTCGCTGCAAACCCGTCATTTTTTGCTCAATCGAGAGGCCCATAGCGTTAGCGAGGCGTTACTGGGATATCGATTTCTGACATGTTTCCAAAAATCAGTAAATTGTAATATTGAACATGCATTTGATACGTCTACTCTTGCGCGAAAAGAGCTCGCTCTGTCCAAATCCAATGTGGAATTGCGCCAAGCGCGATTTATCGACCGAGCGTGAGTGACGTCTGGTCACAGTGATCGATGTGAAGTTGACAGCGCACCTCCACTCGGTCGAAGCGTTCGGCTGCGCTCGGGTCCGCTCGGCTCTCGTGATGCCGCGGTCAGTCCGCACTCGGCAGTGAACGTGAATGGTGGTATGTATTGTGGTGGATACGTGCGACACGGAGACGTGCAATCGCGTACGCGCGCAACGGAAAAATGACGCGTTGATCGAAGCGTGCGTCCGCTCGACGTTTCATAGACTGCGCAAACATCATCTCGTAGGACGCAACGGGTCCGTGCGCGCGGCGTCGTTTCTTCGCGGAGACAGTCGCCTGAAGTGCGCCATGATCGACTCGGGACGACGAACCCGGCGACGTTAGGTGGAATTTACAGCAGTGTGCAATCCGGCCAAGTGTTTCGGTGAGTCGCGCGTATCGAAGCATCAATCGGGAGTATCCCAGCACGGTTGATGTCGTTGTCGTTATCGTCGTGGTCGTTATCGCCGTCGTCGTACGTTGGCCAACGACGACGCTGACGCGAGCCGTCTGAACATCGCGCGAGTCGACGTGACGCGTGACACGCTGCGGTACGCGTCGCGCGCGAGTACGTGCGTCCGGTTCTGCGAGCCCGCGAGTGCATGAACCCGATCGACGAAACCGGCGAGGGATGGCCAACGCGATTAGGATTCGACGGAGGTGATCCTTTCCGCTGCTCGTGACAGCTCGACGATTCGCTCGGTTCCGGGCGAGACCAAGATGGCGCCACCGGCGTTTTGACACTTGCCGAAGGACGAGCCGTCAGCTGGACTACACTGTCACCCGCAGGCGATCCGTCTATTATGAGCAGAGAATTCTACGTACCCTGCACACCATACGCGTATCAGGTGAGTCCTCTGACATTTTTTTCATCATCATTTTCAGCCGGACGTCCGAACGTCAACGCGGCGCGTCTTTCGTTTCGCTTCTCGCATCGCGCCGCTCCGTCGACGTCGCTCGACGTCGTTTCCTCGCGGAAAGATTCGGCGATCCGGCGACTTCCTTCCATTCGCGATCCGCGACTGCGGAATTGCGGAAATGCGACGTTTCTTTAACGTCGATCGTTATCGCGTAAGCTGATGCGCCGGGAATAGAGGAGCGGATTATACGATGCTTCGGGGACGTGGTAGGATGGTAGGAAAACAAAATAAGAAATCCATATAAACATGAAAGCTACGGCGCGACGTTTAATTATAGTGACAGTTACGCACAGTGTGTGAAATCGCTCGGGATTTACATCGATTGTGTAATCATAATCGCATCTTTGCCATCCGCGGAATGGCAATCGTTAATCGCAAGGTAAACCTGATTTTATTCGTACGAAGAAGCGGCGAAAGCCGCCACGATTATGTTATGCCGATTTTCCTTGTGAACGTGGACGAACCTTATTGTGATAATTTATTCCGTTATCGAGAAGGAGAGCTGCCGTTTAACGATATATCGTACGCTTCGACAATCGCGACACACACACACACACACACACACAGAACGGTTAATGGCACTTTGGATCGACACACGTCGATCGTTCGTTTCGTGGCGTGTTATCGCAAATGTCCGAGATTCGATCACAAATCGAAGCGGTGAGCTCGGAATTCATCTTGCCGCGATAATTACGCCGCCGGAAGTGTCAGATATAGTCGCTTAATGCATCGGAGTTTAACAGCGCGGCACGATTGAACGAACAAAAGCGGCTCGACGCGATAATCGATAACCGAAGTGCACGACATTCAAATTGATAAGTGAGATCATACCGTTGATTCGTCCCTTCTTTATCGGCGATGTGATTCAGATATGAGTAATACGACAACTAACAGAGAAGCTTCGCAGTCACAGAGCACGGGTAGCCCGGCTTCGCAGCTTCCGGCTTCCGTAGATGATCACGCGCGTCCTGATTATTTCGCTCGCAGAAAGGCCGATAAGCAATCTTTGGTTTCCACGATACACCAGAAGGTGAGAGACTCCAGCTGCAGTTCTCGATTCGGAGAGAGTCGTTCGGAGGGAACAGAAACATTCCGATAACTTAAGAATTTAGATAACTTTTATCTACGTTTCGTGGRRGGGAGGGAGGGRGGGAGGGAGGGAATCCACGAGGATCCGTCATGCGTCATCGCGTTTCAAGTGCATTCGAATCGCATGATCGTTTAATATTCAGACGTACGGTACGTTTCGTGGCTTGGCATCCGAGCCAAGTATCGTTGCGTCGCTTTGGAACGGCATAAACAGAGATAAAAGTCCCCGCTCAAAATTACTCTCGATTAAAGCCACGCGGAGGAAAGTCTAAAGCAACCCTGACGAAAAGGAACATTCACGTCACATTAATGTCGGATAATGTCGGAATGTTCCGCCGCGCTATAACGCATAATCGCATAATCGAGTTTTCCTATTTTTCTCCCTTTTCGCGGACTTTGAGAATTACGCGCGTTGTCAGCGAGCAGCAATCCCGGTCGATCAACGCGAGAGAGAGAGCGCACGGTCGCCAAGGCCTTGGAAATTCCACTTTTGCCGCAATTATCGGTATTTCGCAGTCGCGGTTAATTCGCGGAAATGTCGAATCTTGCGAACGTCTTGCGTCGCACGGAAACAGCGCATTCGATCGAGCGTGCGAGCGTAGACCGAGATATAATAAAGCGTTAACGAACCAACGTCAGATGGAGAATGTCGCCTAATGAACACAATGCGCAGATTAAATCGAAGCTGCCCACTTTCGGCAATCCACTGAGCCGTTTCAGGAAACGGAAGAAACCGCGACAGGTCGAATCCCAGACGGAGAACAGCGATCGCGAGATCTATCCGCGCATCAGCGAGGAGAGCGACAAGCTCACGAATCCCGACAGCAGTAAATGTATAGCGTATACCGTATAAATATATCCGTATACTCGGATATCTCGGGTATCCGAGTATCGAATGGTACGTATTGGAGCTTTCAAGACTGAATAAGCGAGATGTCTCTTTCTCTCTCTCTCCCTCTCTCTCTCTCTCTGCCCCGTCAGCGTCCACGCGAAGCGTATCCAAGAGCAACATCTCGATTTATCAGGCCGAATATCATCCCGTCGCAAGGACGCGCGAGTCCGACCCGAACTTGGTCAATTACTTCTCCGAGGTCGACCCCGATGAACCCACGACCTCCGCCACGACCACCGTGCACTCGGCGAGTATCTTCGATCGCGATGCCAGGGAAACGGAGTCGAGTGAGACCTCACGGAATTCAGCCCGACGCTGCCGGCTTATCCCGGCACAGATTTAAATATGGAAACACGTAACGTTTTCGCGCACGAGCGGTATATCCGCGAAACGAAAACTGCTCTCGTAAATCCGTCCCGGCGATGACGCGTTTGTTCGATAGTCGATGGCCGGCCGAGCCAAAGATTCGTCTGGAATAGAGTCGTGGATTAAGACAATTGTGGCAATTATCGCGATATCTTGGAGCGCATCTCCTGCTTCTGCGAAAGCAGAAGATAAGTACGCTCTCTCGCGTAATAGTGCGCGCTTCGGTACTTTGGTTCAACGATCTGATTGAACGTAAAGGCCGGCTCGCTTTACTATGCGTTAAATCGATAGAGCGCAGCTCGATAAACATTTAACATTAACGCGTGAATTGCGCGATGCGGTGAGAAAATCGCGTGTCGGTCGCAGCGTCAATCGAGCGTCTTTACCATGTGTGCCATCCGTTTTTCCTCGGCGACGTACACGTTGCAGGCGAGAATCCGCAGAGCACGACGGTGACGTCGTCGACCTCCACCTCGTTTGAGAGCGATATGACGGAAACTGTGTCGAACTCTGTCAACACCGAGGAAGTGTCGGATGCCGACTTTATGGACGCGCTGCACCGCGGCACCATCATCGCCGTGACCCCCATGGGAGTGGCGTTCTCCGCTCAATTAGGGTATCTGCCTTCCGATTTAAGCAGGTTACATATAGATAATTCTTCTTAATTGCTGCGAGACGAAAGGGAGGGAATCGCGATGACCGGTTATTGAAACAAATTTTTCATCGTGCCTTAATCGTAATCTAAATTTTTTAAATGCCGCCCAAAGTTAAATCCGATCGCAAGTTTGACGAGGCGAAACGGAACAAGGCTCCGATTCGAGCTGATTTTACATTGACCGTTACGTAAAGCTTGTTTTTCATCGTTTTCTCGGAGACTCTTAAGCTGGACCGTCGATAGCGCGCCGCGTGGCTGGGATAACCGAGATATCGAGTTGGCTGGCGGTGGTTGGAGATCGCGGTGTGCAACGAGACAGACGCAGGCTGCGGCTCGCGCGCTCCGAATCCGCAAGCTCGTTCGCGTGCTAACCGCGCTAAAAATCAGTAACGGTATCGCCAGCGCGGTCGGTTTACATTCGACCAGTGTCGGCGACATCGGTATGATACTCCGGCCGGAAACGGTCTCGACTGGTTGATCAGCTTGACCCTTATTGGCCCGCGTAAACGATACAGACGAGAACGAACTTTCGAACGGCGAGGTTCGCGGAGGCGCACGCGATCCGTACGCTGCCTTCTCGTAGATAGTATGCTTAACATCGTACTTATTATATGCTTATCTCACGTTACGCTCAGACGCGCGTTATTACATTACGGTGTTGGCTACACCGAAGCGACCAAGCCTGCGGAGGCTCGCCGCGGGCAGGAAATCGCATCCAGAGCGAGCTTCGCGAGCGACTCGCTCCACTTTTGACCGGAGCGCTATATTTGCTCGCTGTATTTTACTCTCGCCGGCTTTCCACCGTTGCGAAGTGCACTTTATGAATTTACGCGACAGGCCTGGCGAAACGCGAACCTGGCTCGCACGTGTCGCGTGAAGGGTGCCCGGCGAGGGGGAGAAATATAATGATCGAATTGCGAGCCTAGCGCGGGCTCCGCCTCGTCGACGAACCGTTTTCACGTTGAAGACGTACATTCGTACGTTTCGCGTTATCGTCGGCGGTTTCGAGCGGCAACGACGCTCGAGGTTCAAGATTGCACTTTCACGGCTCCGCGGCGTCCTGCTCACCGGATCGTACACGGAGATCCTATTTGATTACAGGCCATACGCGAACGCCGGTTACGTCTCTCGGCGTGACTCACTCGTGCCGCGCACACGCGTGCAGCGAGCGAGCGAGCGAGTGAGCGAGCGGGTGCGCTTTATATCTATCGATCGCTTTGTTGAGAAAGTTGTGCGTGAGGTAACGCGCGCGCGCGCGTATTGAAACATTAGTTTTGCTGTAAAATATTGAGATTCTGCGGGCGTTTCTACGCGGCGCCAAACTACTCGCTTCCGAATTACGCTTCGTCATCTCGCGCAGGTCAAACGTGCCTCGAAACTACAAATGCCAAGCGATGCCCTCCCTTCCCCTTCCCGTTTCTTTTCCATATCGTTTTCTAAAAGTTGCTTCGGTCGGTACTTTTCATCGTGGCTGTTAATCATCGTGTTTGGCATCGAGCTTCGCTTGTTTCGTTCCGCGTCTGGCTGGAGCGCGCGTTTCTCGGGTTACATTGTGAATACACGGCGAATGAGTCATTGCGAATGGAGCGTTGTCGCCTTCCGCCTCTCGGCTGTCGTGATTTAAAAAGGCGGAATCTCTAATGCTGCACATTAATAATGCCCGCGTTGACAATATCAGTCGGAGCGATCCCGGAGTCGCATGAAAGCGAGAAGACGCGCGCGCTTTCTCTGCTGCAAGGCGCGATGTGTAGATAGGAATTCGAGCGAATTTCTCTTCTCGAGCTTCGTATGCGCGCTTGCTCGTCCGCGCTTGCTTGTCTCGTCTCCGTCGATAGATTGTTCCTAATGAGAACCTAGATTGCGCTTTGCCGCGAAATAACTTGGCCGATTCGTCGGCCAGGCAGGTGCATCCTGGCACCGAATATGGATTCGGGACGCCGTCGTGCGGCGAAGCGGTCGATGTCGACTGCACGTCGATTACACCGACGGTGTACGAACGGGTTCTCCGAGCCCTATCGAAAAAAGTCTCCCGTGCTTTACGTCACTCGCGATGCCTTCCCTCACTCGCGAATCGATATCTTTAATCGACGAAACTTTTATCGAACTCGCACTCGGTTGCACTCTTGCTTTGTTTCGCGCGGAAATCCGATTAAGAGTCAAAGTCGATGTGAGATTTACCGATGAGAGGTTTCATTTCTATGATAAATTGCGATTAATCACTCGCAGCACTAACTTGAGCCTAAAACACGAGGACAATTCGCGAATCGCGTTGTTCGACCGCTAATGAATCTCGAGAAAATTCCATTACAGAGAAACGATTCGGCGAATCGGCCATCGTTGCACGGCAACCTTTTTTTAATAATGCTTCGATCGAAGCCGGGAAAAGTACCACATCGGCTCGTGTCGTGTCGATAATTTCGGCGTGCAGCTGCAAGTTGGAGGATTCGAAGGATCGTCCGCAGGCTCGGAAGACTCGGAGAGCCCGTGCTCGCTGAAAACTGATTCGATCGACTCAACGCGAGATCACTGAGTCTCATCGAGGCCCGATTAAGCAATGGTCGTTAATTCGCGCTAAATACCTCGATCTTGCACACCGAAATTCCTTGGCGCGCGGTATAGCGAGCGCGCGAAGCAGCCGCGAGTCGCGTCAAGCACATTCCGTGTCAGGGAAGGATAATAAAATTACGAGAGGCAGTTTTGACAAAGGCACGAGTTGCTGGCTTCGCGTGTTAATCGATGAGAGATACGAGCGGGCGGAGAACACACGTGCCCGTCGAATATTACCGTAATAAAAAGCGGGCGATTCCCGGCACGGGTTTTGCGCGACTCGCGGATGCGCGCGCAAGTAAATTCGCGCGCAATGGTAGGCTTTGCTTATTGCTTTGGAAAGTAAAAGTCCGCGATGCGCCACGCGCACGCAATGCGTGCCACCGCCGAAGCGAGGCTTCTCGCGCGAAATCGTGCTTCTTTCTTGCGAGCGCTCGTCGGTACGCCTTGCGCGCTCTTCTCTCTCTCTCTCTCTCTCTCTCTCTCTCTCTCTCTCTCTCTATCTCGCGATCTATCTCGCGATCTATCTCGCGATCTATTTCCAAGCAGCTTGCCGATAATGTAAACTCAAGGACCCCTCGTAAAGTAATCGGACCATCTTTTGAAGGATAATTATCCTCAAAGTCGTATAAGCTCGTTCATGAAAGAATATCGTGCAGGATGTACGTTTATTCTTGCTCGTTGTTTGAAGCTCTTCGCGGGCTGATTGCTCGACTTGGAGCATGTTTTGATGTAACGAGCGGTATTTATGTAAATCGTATAGTCATAAGCGATTTCCACGAACGCGAGATAGTCCAACTAATGACAATTAATCGAATCTCAGGGCGGAGATTAGCGGCATATCCCAGACGGAGTCGCGGGATCAGAGGGACGATCCGCGGGAACTTTACGAGCCGATTTTACGCATGACGATTCGCAAGCCGATCTGTCCGCAGGACGACGAGCCCAGCATATACTGAAATTACGTCGTGGCTGCCCGTAATTATCGCGAATCACGCACGCGAGGAAGGAGCCTCGCGGCTGTCGCAAGGAGCGTCAGCACGAAACGTCGCCGGGGAGATGCCATGAAAAATAAAGTTTTCTACGGACGAACGCGCGCGTACTTTCATCCTCTCGAAGAGTCAGCCGGCGAGAAAGGGATTCCGTTCGCTCATGCAAACGATCGACAGCCAGTAACTTGTCGGGAACCTCCGGGCTCGTGTCCGAAGATTCTCCTCGCGAATCCCTCGCGCGCTTTGCATCGCAGCGAGAATTTGCCGATGATCTCTCGTCATCGTCGTCATCGTTTGCGCCAGAGACACGAAACCTCTCGTACCCACGCGTTGCACCGAGCCGCGCGATCGATAACGAGACTTGTCTCTCGCAAATATTTAAGTTTACACACTCCGCTCTCGGGACGCATCAACGGGCGCGATGTTGCATAGCCGATAATTTGCGTTCTCTCTTCTTTTCTTCGGGTGCTCCGAGCAGCGCGAAAGTTGTTGCCTCGTCGCGGAGGCTATCGTTGATTCGGCGGAGAATCACGCTCGTCGTATCGCCGCGCGCGATAAACGCGGCTCCGATTGCGGCGAATTACTCCTGAATTGATCCTGTTGCGTTTGATCTTTGACGAATTTAAGCCGCTTTCTTAACTTAATCTCAAGTTCCTTGCGGCTCGCAAGGATCGTCGGGACGTTAACAGCGGCACGGTTTACTTGGGCGATCCCGACGAACGCGTCGAATGCCGATTTCTCACAAAAGCACGTTCCGGAATGCCGGAACAATGGCGTGACGTCGCTATTATTAGGCACAATTATGCGGCGGCAATCAGCGTATGCAGTGAGGTGTAACGTTAATAATTAACCCGCGGCCAACTGCGCACCGCGTCGTAATCGAGACTTGTAAGCGGAAGTAATCTGTCGGGGAGAGGAACGCGAGAGAGGCAGATATCGTAACTGGCGCTTTTACGCGAATTTCAATTCGGTTTTCAGCGCACGCCTTGGACGCGCGCAATCGGCGCTTTCCCAAGCGATCGTCCCTTCAACGATCATGTTCACTGATGGGACTGATTACTCTTCATCGTCTTGCCAGAAGCAATTATCAATTATTGAAAGCATCTCCTTCTTCCTCTATATATAATACTTTGCTTTTATCCTCGAGAATGCAACCGCGGCTGTTTATCTTTCGGCGCGGAGAAAATCCGCGGCTAACGTGAAGAGGCGCGATCAGACTGACGATCAGCGTCATAGCTTTTAATTGCCACGGAGGGGGGGGGGATACGATAAACAAGCACCTGATCAGTAGAGCACTCGCGAAGGTGCGAGCGTTAGCTGTTAGAAAGCGAGTTACGCGAGTACCTTTGTTCGCGTTCATTATCCATGCGGTGACGCCGATTCGACGGTAATTTCATCCTTTTTCCCTCGTTCGCCTGCCTGCACTCAAACGCGCGCGAAGACGAAGGCAGAAGTCTCGAGATAATAACCGTGACGTCTCGGCGCTCGACGTTCGGTAACTTTGCTATCGCGACGTACGATTGCGCGATGTGGCCGTCGTGTTTTTCCTCGGCGTTATTATCTCTAAAAACGATCCGATTCCGAGAATTGAATCATTCATCGATGAAATCATTCGTCGAGTGAGCGCCGATTAATCTTCGATTCGGCGTAGACTCGCTCGATTCTAATGTCACCGGAATTATTCGAGAAATAGGGGCCCCGCCTGCCCCTCCCCTCGTTGACTGCAGGCCGATTATCCAATTTGCGATTGGCGAATTCGCGAACGAACGAACGAACGAACGAACGAACGAACGATCGATCGATCGATCGATCGATCGCGATTGTTGCGCGGCGCGACTTACGTCATCGGCTATACCGATCCGAAGGGCGTTTCGTATCCGATCAATGGTACCCGGGATACGTAATCGAGTGATTGGGCATGATTGCGTGTTCGTTGCGCGTTCTCTATGCGGCTCGCAATGAAACGGCGTTAAATGGTAATATCGCGATTGTTGATTACGTAGCCGCGTCCATTGTTCTCGCGGAAAACGAATTCCCGACATTGAAAACGCGCGCTCACGTGTGCTCACGTGTCCGCGGGAGCGCTCTTCCCCCCCCTCTTTTTTTCTTTTCCTTTTCTTTCGCGTGACGCTAAACGCGGAATCGTCGGATAGCGTGGCGCTTCGGTTTCGGATGACACGCTGCGTATCCGCCATTGCGTCACGCGGTGATCTCGCGAGTCGAGAAGGAGAACGAGAACTCGCGATGCGATGCGATGCGAGCTGCGAGATGCATCCACGTTGCACGCGAATTGGAATTTGACCATGTTTTCGGCGCGTCAATTGACGTAGTCCCGAGGAGGATTAGCGTTCCGATAAAAGCACCGCGCTGCCGTGGGCAAGTTCGAAAACTTGACGGTTTCTACTCTGACCGCCGACACGTAGGCGCGTAACTTTTACGCTGTTTACCGTGGAAAAATATCGAACGCGCGTTGCATAAATCTTCGCGCGCGGTTTGCACAGCCGCGGCACACAAGGCGCGTTTCGCGCTTTCGCCGAGAGACTTATTGTTAAATGAACCTGCGAAAATCGCGCGAGAGAGGCGATTCGTTCTCCAGCGTTCGCCAGTCTTCACCGCCGACATTACTCGATGCTGCGGCATTATCGATTAACTTTCCCATTAATCGACTACATCTCGGCTAAACTTATTTCGTTGATGCTGCCGGATGTTAAACGCACGAAACTGTCGGCGATATCGGATCTTAAAGCTCCGCCGGTGGAACAATCTGTCTGCCTAGCGAGTAAACTTAATTATCGCCCATGTCGCCGTAATTCATAAGGTTCCAGCGAGCAGATCTCTCGGTAGATGTCCCGCCGAGACGTTTGATTCGCCGCGATTCCGTCGCGGAATCCGCCGAGCGTCCCTCGCGTCCCGCGGCAACTCACGCACGGCAAACGCATGACGTCTGCCGGTGGAAGCGAAGCCTTGGAGGTTTCACTATTACCGCTTTCAGCGGTTCGCTCGTTGTATGTTAAGAATGGTTTGCATTTCACCGGAGAAACTCCCGCGAGAGGACAGAGAGGGACAGAGAGGGTCGACGAAATCGTCTCGCGTTCGCTTTCCATCGTCCGCGGCGCGGCTTTGTCCTTGCTCGCCGATCGCGGCGGCTCTTTTTCGCGGCTTGTCGCGCCATGTGCCGCACAGACGACAGCACAGCCATTCCCCAGCTGGTCTTTTCTCCTTTGGCGGACGCGTTTGCCTACCCTTCCCGAGATCGGTCAATATTTGCGGAGAAACACGGTCAGGCGCGCGTTGGATTCGAAATTGGATTTGAGCAGTCGCGATATCGACGACGAACGATAATCTGGTAAATCTCGTAAATCCTTGCGCGCGGACGCAAGGATTTCTATCCGAGCGTTTTCCATTCGCGTATTTGCATTTATCGTCCGCCACTTGCGTCGGCGCTAGCGTTGCGATAGCAATTTTCCTTTCATCGGAGATTCTCGCCATCTCTGCTCGCGGTAGGAAGAGAGTCACGCGCGAGCGTAACGGGGCGGAGACCCAGTTTGAACGAAAAAGATTTCTCGCGGAGGAGAGAGCGCGGATCGCGCGGTGGATTTCTTTTATTGGCCGTTTCCCGGCGCGCGCGTCTCACTCGACGGAATTGCGCTTGGAAAACTCATCTTTGGAAAGTATGCCGGTGCTTCTTCTCGAGTCGCACCTCCCGCGGGAACGGAAACGTGAAAGTGTTTCCAAGGCCAGGAAATGGCGCGATCGAGGCGATCGCGTGACGATATATCGCAAAAGAACGACGCTTTAATCGGGACGATCCCCGGAGAGGTGGGATCTGCGAGCAATCTGGATCCCGCTGTAGCGTGCAACGCTTTTATGTGCCCGTTAACTCGCAGCGTCTACAGCTGGCCCGATCCTTTTCGAAAGTAACGCTATCGATGACCTCCGCCATAGCGATGCGTCAAGAGAGCCGGCCACGTTTGCGCATTCATCGCCGATGAATCTGCAACACATCTGCGGCTCTTACGAGCACACGAGAACGCGAGAAGCGTTCGGTCGCTTCTCGCTGCGTTAATTTATGCCGATACCAGCGTCACAGATTTCTGCGGGATGTGGCAGATTATATCTCCGTGGCGCGCCACGGCTGGATGATTTTCCGTGTCGCTTTTACTTTTGGCGCGTTTTATTTATCGAGCCGTACAAAACAATCGGGGAATACGTGAGCGTGAGCAGCAGTTCTCTCGTCGGTTCCGGATCTGTTTGCCGGGTTTGTCCTTAAGCCGCCTTCAAAGCACGCGTAATCGGAGGACTGGCGACTTTTCTGGTGATTAATTCGAAAGTCGCGCTTGCTCGCTTGATTTACATTAAAGCGTGTGCTGGAATCGCGCTCATTCTTTCGTCGCTCACTCTTTCTCGGCCGCGCATGATGGCGAAACATCCGCTTGCAAAAGTGCGCGGCGCGGCGTTAATTGAGTCTCCATTCGCGTCGGGTATCGCGCGGCCAGAAGAAAGCGGCGTGGCGGGCCTCTCGAACGAGTCCGATGAAATTACGCCGCTTTGCCCGTGTAATCAACGACGACCGCGCGTCGTCGTTAAGTCTCATTTCTTTGCGTTTCTCGCAAAGCGCGTGCTTTCGCGGCTCCGCGATTATCGCAGCGCGCTGCCTCGATGGAGATGGAGCGCGATCGATAGCGGCGATTCTCGCGAGATCGAACCGCGAGACGCGATTCCTGAAACACGTTCGTCAGCTAGATGACCCAAAAGATGTCGCGTGTTCGCTCGATTAGCACAGCAGTCGTCCGATTCTTTCGTTGTTGAATATGCATAACCTCGCGAATTCGATTACCACGAGACTAAACGCGATACGCCCGCCCGCCCGCCCGCCCATCCATCCTTCGTGATAAAATATACTCTTGCTTGATTCTCGCTCAACTTGGCAAGCTACAATGCTGAGATGTGATCTCTACAACCTGAAATGTTGTCTGTTGCGGCCTGGCGAACATGTAATCTTCCTTGCGTTCGCGTCGTGAGAGATCCGTGACTGAACGTGAAGCGATGATACGAATTTATCGTCATGAAAGGAATTCCCGATGGTATTTCGAACGTCTTGGTCGATGCTTCCGCATTCAGCGAAAGGCAGATCGCTCTCTTGACGCTGTTGGGCGCGTTTCGCTCGTAAACGTCCGCGCTTTATCACTTTTACATTATCTGCTGTAAATCGACTGCGATATATCGACTGCACGTGTATCTCGGCATGGAGAGCAGGTTCCGGACGCAGCGAGTTAGCGGTCGGATGTTATCGGGGAATCCGCTCGCGAAATCGCCAATCGCCAAGCGATCTTTGGTCGATTTCGTCGTAAACATCGATGAAGCCAAAGTCGATGCGACATCTTGGATATGTATGTCAGCGTGTTGTTAGCCATACGTGCGGCCGAGGCGACCCGTTTCCTTGTTTTGCGGGGACCACTTTTATGGCGAGCCGCTTTTGCGAGCGATAGTCCCGGAAGTCGTCACGAGTCGCGTGCAAGGTCGCGTGCATGACTTTGACACGAAACGTCGATATTAAATAAATATCTCGATAAATCCGCGCGTCGAGGTCGCCGCTCGGCACCGCGCGCAAAAAAGACAACAACTCCATGTTCCGCGAAAAATCGGAAGAGCCGGTGTCGGCGCGAAAAAGCAGCGGGTTAAATCTCGCGAGGCCGCTCGATCCTTCACGCTCGATCGGCCGTCCTTGATTTCGGTAAAATCGCGCGAGGAAATAATAATTCCGCCTCTGTCTTTCTCGCCTCTCGATCGCTCGATCGCTCGATCGCTCGATCGCTCGATCGATCATTCGACGCGCGTCGTTTCGCGGCTGAGAGCGGCGCATCGGTGAATGTCGCGGGCGATTTTTGCGAGCGGCGAACCGCGGCGCGTCCGCGTCACGCCGCGGCGGCCGCATGCCGTATCGCGATACGGGCGCGGATTTATTGTCGGACGATAAAGCGGCCGCGCGGACCGCGCGAGCCGATAAATCGCGGCTTAATAACGGTGAACAGAGGCCGCGCGCGTGTAAGGTCGCCGGTGTCTCGGTGAACGCGATGGCGCGATTAGCGGCCGCGACCCCCGGCGAGCGGTAACGCGCCTCGTCAATTGTGACCGAATTGAATAACGCCGACGTTAGACCAGCCAAGCCGGCGATAACGGCGCATTAATAATCGCGCGTAATTGCCGCGCGCCGATAATTCCCGATCGTAATAACCGCGCGGCTCACGGCATTTTCGATCCGCGAAAATGTCGATCGCCGAGAGAAAAAAGCAACGACGACCTAGCGTTATCTCGCGTGCCTCACGCGAACAGCTCGCGATTTGTCCCGCAATCGCGAACCTGTTGCTAATGCATTTTTTCATCGCTTTCGGATTGCGCTTGGACACGTAAAGTGCACGTGGAATAGTCGACGCATCGACGTGTCGTGGAGCTCGTCGTGAGAGCGATCCGGCGTGTCGTGTAAGTTCGAGTCGATTATCGGAAATTGAAGCGGATCGAACATTATCGATAGTACGTTCCAGCACGCTCATTCAGAAATTGAAAATTAAATCGATGTTCAATCGATGAACAGAGATGCTCGGATCGGATTAATCCTGTCCTCGTCAGAGGCGCGTTGTCGCCTCCACGAGTTTCGGCTGCATCCTTGGATTTTGAGGCCTCGGGGATTTTTCTCGGATCTCGGATTCGTTCGCCGGCGACCGGCGATCGTTCACCGGCGTCGCTATCCTACTTTTTCCTTTTCTTGGCCCTTTCTTTGCCCGCGTCTCGCCGTCCCGGCGAATGTCCATTTCGGGTCGATCGGACGAGAGAACGCGCCTGCTCCCGTAACATTTAATCCGCATCGAAAGCGGAAGCGGACAGCTTCCTGGCGGAACTGGTTCTGTCGTCGGGCAAGATCAAGGCTCACCTCGCCGGACGGATCCATCGACGATCTTATGTCGGATGCGTGTCAACGGCGATTAGCGATCGCGGCTAGTCTCGCCTCGGATCGCTGCTCCTTTCCGGCTCGACCGCCGTTGCGGATAATGCTCTCCGCACGCGATTCACGCATTCCTGGAGCTCAACGTATCGATATCTCGCGCGCGCTTCGCCGCTCGCGACCGGTACGATGGGATCTTACGAGATGTATTACATTACGCTGCTAATATTCCGACAGCTTCCTTTGCCGTCTTCATTCCGCGAGATAAAAGGCACGTTTTTCCTCCGCGACATGTAATGACTCTCTTGGAGAACCGTTGCGAACCTGGCGCTACGAATCGTCGTCTAGTTCATATCCGCTTCTCTCGCTGAAGAAGATTAAGCGTAACTAATGATGCGTAATTCAACTTCCAATCTCAGTATCTTTATTTATCTTAATCACTTTGTTCCGAATGAAGATGTCAAGAATGAAATGAAACGAAATGGATCTCCTACCTCTGGAGCGAAGAATGACGAAGAATGCGTCTCGGGACCCTGCGGCTTGTATTCATGTCCCTCTTCGGAGACGCGGAAACTATTTATGAAACGTAGCGGCATTGCGACGTCCCGCGCAGAAGAGCATGAAGTAAATGACAGTTCGCTGAAGAAAGAGAAAGATGATCGGGAGTACCTCTGCCGGGCGCGACGATGCGTCTTTGCGCGCGCCAGATGTCGATCCATCGAGTCGATCGCGTCTCGATCTCGCCGCGTATCGCGCGGGACGACCAAGGTCTTCGCGCCTTCAACGCTCGAAAATAAATAAAGCGGCGCTCTAGGCCTTGCCTATGCCCCGGTATGGGGTACAAGGTTGCGCGAGCAACGAACCGCGGAACGGCGATTGTAGCCCGTGTCTTCCGCGAGCCCTCTCACTTATTTTTTTTTTTTTTTTTTTTTTCCCGGTCACCCGCGTGGCATTCGATTTCACGCGATAAATCGATCGGTCGAACCCACTCGCTCCGGCTAGGCACGTTTTCGCCGGCGCGCTCGTAAACGCGCCATGCGCGATGATACTTTATTGACGGTTAAATTTATCCGTAACGCGCTATTAATAACTGTCGCTCGTTCGCGGCGGTCTGTGAAGCCACGTAACAGCATCGTTCACGGCATCTTGTGATGCGCGAGAGAGATTATCTAATAATTAACGTGTCCTGATATGTTATGCGTCCGCGTCGTGCGTTTCGGCTTTGAATCGCGCGAGCACGTGTTTCACGCTGCGCATTGTCGATAGGAAAATCTCTCTCTCTCTCTCTCTCTCTCTCTCTCTCTCTCTTCTCATTAATAATCGTTGATTCAAATCACACGGAAGACGGTGATGCTGATGAGGGATTCGCCGGCGGATTAAATCGAGTCGCGTCGAAGCGCGGGGTGACACCGCGTTTTGTTATTAAGGCGATTCTTGGCGCGTGATGTGTGAAATCCGCGCACTCGCCATCATAATGCGAGCTCGCTCTCACGCTATTTCGCTCTTGCTCGCGACTCGGCGGATAAATTCCGATTAATCTAATTAAAGCGAACGTAAGCCCGATACCGTTATCCGTTGCGTGCGCGTCACCAATTAAATCCACGGACGGAGACGCGCGCTCGCGGAACGTCGGGCTGTGATTGATACCGATCGGCGATTTCGCGATACTGTTAGGATGCGGTTAATGCCGGATCTCGCGCGACACGGCTCGTTAATCGGCCGACCGCGGCATTACCGCGTCGGAGAACGTGGGCGGCCGTCGTGTCGCGACCGTTAAGCATCCCCCGTGATTCCGCGCGCGTAATTAAGCGGCGCGCGCGCGCGCGCGCTAATTGCCGGGGCACGTCAGTGTGGAGTTTCACGTTTGATCGATCTCGCTATCGCTAATCTTTTCTCGGATCTTTATTTCTCTGATCATTCGGATAAGCCTGGCTTGCGTTATTTCGTTTCGTTTCGTTGCCACCTCTTGGATTTTATTCGGCCGGACTTCCGGCACGCCTCGTGCTCGCGCTCTCACAAGACACACGAGCGCGAGAGAAGAATACAAATGTGGGCCTGACGCATACTCGTCTCGTGCAGCTACGCATGTGGGTCGCGGCTCGTGGACGGTACATGCATAACGTAGCGAATGCGTAGCGGCGATTTATCCTTTTTAACAGCAACAGTTTCGTGTTTGCGCGCGCGTGGAATCTCCATTTCCGCGAATCTGAAATCAGCGTTGAAATCTCGCGGCGATCATCCCGCCGTGTCTCGTCTGCCCGTCGTTCCCAACATCGTTTCCAAACGTCAGGATTACCCTCGGCTGGTGTTTGCGTCGAGCATTCCTCGGCGCTTGCCAAGCGCGGAACGGCGTATTTGCATAATGCGGATAATTTATTAACGTTCGGCGCACTCGCGGGCGCGAAATCGCGCGGCGCGCTTTTCCTTTTTGCCGTGTCGATGGCGGCTCTGTCTGGTGGTTCTGATTTGCATATTGCTGCAACGTCCCGCTGCCCAGGGCGGTTTCCATGTAACAACTGGGCGGGATGCCTCGGGACTCTGGAGAGCATACGTTATCTTCTCGTAGAGCGAGCGATATGCTCTCCGTACTTCCGTGCATGATAAATTTCAGTGATGGTAATCCTGCGATGATGCGACGCTAATAACGACGACTAAGATCATTTATATTTACATATTCGCGACGCGAATGCATTCGCGGCTATGTTTCAACGAGGCCCTCGGTGTCGCTTTTTCGAGGCGATCGCTCTGCTGCATCCCGAAGAACGCGATTTTGCTTTGTTTACTTCTTTTCATCTCGCACGACTTCCGTCGTGCGGATCTTGTCGCTTTCCCGTTTGATTATTTTCGTTTCTATTTGTCCCTCGTGGCTACTACCTTCCGCTGCGCTCGAAAAGAGGATTCTCATCTCAAGCTTTTCATATCTCGGAGTACACATGTCGCCTCATCCTCAATAGTCGCTTCCTATTTCGCGCTTCCTTTACCCCTTTGACGCTTTCGGCTTTGCCTTGCGGAGCCGTGCAGCCGGCGTTAGCGCATGCATATGTATTATGCAAACGACCAGATGAGGGTCAGAGTTCGCGGTCGCGCGGTCCGGCACGAGGAACGCGCGCATGCGCTTTTAAGCTCGACGACTCGATCGGTCGTCGAGCAGATTACACACGATGATAAGAGCGACGATAAAAGAGGATAAGTGCAGCAGCGAGCAGCTCTTCCGCTCCTTACGTCGAAGACGCGCGTTTACCGCGTCCGTCATATTTCACCTGTGCGAAAAGTAATCCGAGGTCAATCCGAGGCGATTCTAGAAAAATGAAATTATCCAGCGATCGTAATGAAATAATGATCCATCCGCGATCGCTTTCTCCTGGAACTATTCACGGTCCGAATGTACACTCTAACGAAATCTCCAGCATATACGCTTTGTTAGAGATTTGTTTTACAAGAGATGGAAAAGAAAAAAAAAGCAGAGAGAGAGAGAGAGAGAGAGAGAGAGCGATCTACATCAGAGCGAAGTCGTGCCTGGCGCGAACGTATCCACGATACTTTAAGAAATCGTTCTCTGCGTCTCCAACAAAGTTCAATCTTCTCGTTAACGAGAAGGGAGAGAGAGAGAGAGAGAGAGAGAGAGAGAGAGAGGATGCGGCGGTTATCTAATCGTTTCGCGAAAAGAAGGAAAAGAAATATCGTCCCGCGACAGCATGTCCGATGTCTTGATAAGTCCGACATCAACGACAGGTACACACGGATACACTCTCGAGAGATTTCCGAGCGTCGCCGCGGTGAAATCGTTTGTGTGTCGATTTCGCAACGATCGGTTGAGTCAGGCGCAGTTGTTCCAAGTTTCCATCGCGCGGGGCACCGCGCAGCGCCGGTGAACTCTCGGCACGAGCATGCTGATGAACCGGCGGGTCAATGAGCCGTGTAGCTGCTCGCACGGCGATAATGGACGCTGCATATCTTGTAACTTTTTACGTAATAATATCGTCGCCGATGCGCGTCCCCTTCGCTGAGTGCCGCGAGTGGAACTCCAACGGTATCCCGATGGCGATGATTGAAAAATTAATTTTTCTGATCATGTTCCTTTCCTCGCGTGGCCTACGCTTTCTGTACATATGTTTCCTACGTTTCTTCTCCGGAGAGAAGCAGACATTTCTTTCTCTCTCCCTCTCTCTCTCTCTCTCTCTCTCTCTCTCGTCTTTCCTCTTTCTTTTTCATCTCGAGCACAAAAGGAAAAGGAGCGTTAGACACCGATCGCGTAACCGACGAAAGTTGAAGCGAGAGAGAGAGAGAGAGAGAGAGAGAGAGAGAGAGAGAGAGAGAGAGAGAGAGAGAGAGAGAGAGGGAGAGGGRGGGRGGGRGGGRGGGRGGGRGGGRGGGAGGGGAGAGATGAGACTGCCGCCTGAAGAATTTCCATGATGTAATTAAAATCCGTCGACGTGTGACGAGAATTTCTGGAATTTAATTAGGTTTCACTCGGTAGGTAGAAGGTCGGTGAGCGAATTGGCGTAAACTGGAGGCTCCGATCTGCTTGTTCTCTCTCCTTTCTCTCCGGCGATTCTGTGTCTTTTTGTTCTACATAATCGATGTGTAACGCCGATGAATTATCGTGCCGGTCCGTGGCAT
The DNA here is from genome assembly GCA_020341155.1 of Eciton burchellii. NCBI lineage: Eukaryota > Metazoa > Arthropoda > Insecta > Hymenoptera > Formicidae > Eciton > Eciton burchellii. The sequence goes on from JAHMML010000039.1 coordinate 567,754, forward strand.
ACTGGCTTACATAAGATCCCGGCCGGTCCGTGGGACGAGGGATGACACGCACGTGCGTGCGTGCACGAACGCGCGTGTGCGAGGACCGGTCTTTAAAGGAGGGCAGTCGGGCTTTCGGGGGTCGAATTCGAGCCGCCAATTCTCGCCTGTCCCTGGCCGATGTGCGAACGTGTTCCGCGCGCCATTGTTGCAGTTGGATCGAGACGAGACGGTTCGCACGAAACGGAGCCAGTTCACACGCATTAATTTGATCAGCAGGCGTGCGACGGAGATGGAACGACGGAGACCCGAAGCGAGAAGGTTGACGAATCTTTGTGCGCGTAACGAGTATCGATCGATCAACGATCTCTCGTTCTCTTTGCGATTCTCAATAGGATTGCGCGTGAATGCGCAACACGCTGCGAGGGCGCAACGGAATAAAATAAAATGGCGAGATCTGCTTTCTCACTTTGCGGCATCGCAGCAATCCCAGCTGATCCGACACGTCCAGGGTGCGCGAATCATCGGCGAAGGAAGCGATGGATCGTGAAATCGAGAAAGTCGCGCTTCCGATCGCGTCATCGAGCGAGCGTTATCGCGTGCCGTCATTGGATCGCTCGAGAGTGCAGCGTTGAGGGCGGCATCGTTCTCCTTTCTTTTACGAAAAGCGAGATAATCGATTACGTGGGGCTCGCGGAATATTCGTCTCTGACGCAACAAAGACGCCTGATGCGCCTTGTACACGTACCCGCAGTTGCGTCAAGCTCGCTCGCACGAGCTCGCAATCACGCACGAGCAATGAAGATTCACGTGAGTCACGAGTAACGACGTCGATCTTCCGACAGATTCCGTAAAAACGCTGGTCGATTCCGAGCCACGAAACCGCGTCGGGAAACTAGCGGCGTCGGCTGACCTCGAGGTCGTCCCGAGGTCAACTTCTCCGGCGGCTGAAGAAGCGAAAATGACGAGGCGAGCTTCCTCGAGTTTCCGTTTAGAGATCCAGCCATTCTCACGCTCATCGGGGAACACCGATCGCTACCGATCGATCTTTTTCCTTGTGGCGCGGCGTCGCCGTTTCGCGTTACGCGTACGCGACAACGACGATGACGATGATCCGAGGAAATCGAGGCGAGTGCCTGACAGCTGAGGCGAATGTAGCATAACGAATTACGCAAGCAGTATCTCTCAGCTTTCTTATGGCGACGATGCGATGCGCTCGTGCTCGCGCGCGCGGAAAAGGCCATTCTTCTCTCTTCACGCCTCCGGTCGCTCTTACTTTTTGCCGACAGGTTCCGCGGCTGCTTTCTTTTCCGCGTTAAGAGATCCGCCTGCCGCGCTCGGAAGCGCGACTCGATAATTATTGCCGCTCGTTTCGCGACGTGCAACGTTCGACCGATCAACATTATCTCTCTTTCTCTCTCTCTCTCTCTCTCTCTCTCTCTCTCTCTCTCTCTCTTTCTTTCTCGCGGACAGCGGACATTTTCTTCGTTTTCTTTTTTCCTCTTTCCCCTTTTTCTTCGAGCTCCGATTCGGATTCGCCGCGGAATCGAGGACGACGTGCGCGACGGACGAATCTCGCGCGCAATTTCCGAGGACGACGCGTTCCTCTCGTCGTTCGTCCTCGATGGGCGATTCCATTGTATATCGGCCGTCCTCCTTTTAATGCCGGGCGAGATTACGAGGCTGCGTTTAATTGAGAACCGACTCGGCTCGCTTAAGGATAACGGTGCGTTTTTATTACCTCGTTGGCCTGGAACAATCGGCGAGTCCGACTCGCTCCAGCTCGACACTGGTCAGAGTTCTCCATCTCGACGTCCGGTGCGGAAGCGCCACGCGTAATACCTGGCCGCGGTTTAATTGGCGATTGTCTCCCGCGGAAAGTGTTAATTGTGACCCCAATTGGACGGAATCTGCGTTCCGTAATTGGCACGGGCACGGACGGCAAATCTTTAGATAGATCGGCTTAATTTTATTATCCGTCGTGTTGCGCAACACATTTCTCTTCTCGGTCTGTTCTCGGCCTAAGGAACGCTCGTTAGCAGAACGATCTTGTTGTACGTTTTTCGTCGGCCGATAATTAGCATTAGTTTCCTAAACACCTTGTATAAACTAGACGGCGGGGGAGATCAAGCGCGCTTTCGTATCAAGTTTATCGCGGCGCAACGACGCGAGCTTAACGATGAAGCAGTCTCGAGCAAGAAATAATCTAACGTTACCGAAAGTGTCGGGAATTTCTCTCTTACATAATTTTCCGCAGCTTTTCCGAACGGTATCGAGTGCCACGAGTGCCCGAGTGACAAACGTACTCATTTGTGAGAATTATTTCCGCCGGCGTATCCAAAGATCGCAATACGCGTACGAGGAGGAGGAGGGAGGGAGGGACGGACGGACGAGAACGCTGCCGAGGAGAGAGAAAGAGGGAACAGCAATGCCTCATCAAAACCGAGATGTCAATGACGAGATAGCGTAGGACAATTAAGTCCCATCTACAAATTGTTTCGTCGTGCCAGATGCTATCTTCTCTTAATAATCGGGTCTCGCTCATTGTTCCACCGTATTGCCGCATTGCCGTCTGGCGAACGTCTCACGTGACCGGCATGGTTTCCGGTAGCTCCGGTATCGTCATCAGAGTATCGCTCGAGGCGGAGATGGATGCACTTTGAGAAACGTACCAAGCGCGTCTCACGCGTCGAAATCGCGCCCTGAGATTCGCTGCATTTCTCCGTCATCTCGGAAACGCTCGGGCGCGATTTATCGCTCGCGATTTACGGCGAGCGGGTTGACTCGAATCGAGGTGAGCCGGACAGAGGTCGATGATTAATAAGGCCGGGAGAGTGATCCAGGAAGCGCGCGAATCACGCGCATCGCGTCAGCATCGATGAGTCTCGACCGATCTTGGAGCCAGCCTCGGATCCTCCTCTTCGACCTCGCGGGGAGTCGCCACGACTCTTCGTCCCCCCTCGATCGGTGATCTACTCGGATTGTAAATCGTCGAGGCTCCCATGTCGAGAGACGTGGGGACGCCTTCGGCGCTCGTAGGAGGTCAATTACATGCGGGCATGTCAATCATACGCGACCCACGCCGGCTGGACTCGGGATTCGCGCGCGTGAAAGTGTTAGCGTGTCGGGAAGCCCCTCGCACGCGCGCGCGATTTGATCCTTATCGAAGCGAAGCGTTTGCCTAATCGGATTCGAGAGCTGATTCTCGTCGCGGAACGATCGCTCCACGCTCCGCATCGACATCGCTTCCTCGTCTCCGCTAATAACGATCGCGTCCAATCGTTGCCATGGAAATGATCGCTGCGCGATCAGAGGATGCCGAGAGAGGGGCATCGCGCCGTTGTGTTTTCTTCAGCTTTCGGACGTAGAATGCACATCGCATGCGCGAGAGATAGATAGCTGTGTAATGCGATGCAACAGTCTCAGTGGAGCATCCGTTAATAGAGAAAAATACCGTTATTCAACGCGCATCGTATGTGGAACATGACCCGCGCCACGCGTGGATTAATTAAGCGTTTCATAATTATCCGCAAATTCGGTACGGATTCGCCGGCGCGCGTTGTAGCACACGCGTAACAGCATTTGACAGACAGGCTTAATTCAGCCTTTTGTTGTTTCCCCGACACGCTTTTTATCGATAATCACTTGGGTTCTCGTTAGGTCCGTACACGGATTAATTGGTGTCTTAATTAACGCCGAGCTGCGCGGGTTTGATTCGCCGCGCGTTCGGCCGGGACCGCTGTCGCTACATTTCATTTTTATCTCCCATTGTGCCGGTCGGCCCGCCGTCTCGGAGTCTCGTTCTCTTTGTTGGCGCGAACGGAGCGCGCGTAATATCCGGAGGTGAAGAGAGTTTCTCGATGAGGGAAGAAATGCGACGAGGAAGGAGGGAGGGAAAAAGTCCCGCGATCGGAGTGCCGAGCCGAGCCGCGCATCGTCACGAAAATGATTACACTCGCGCGGGAAGCATTCTCATTAAGCCGAGTCCTGCGGAATAGGAACTCTAATAAAGGTGCACTTGCACCTGCACGATCGCCCGCATACCCGCGACAGCGATGATGACGATAACGATGCCACTCACGTTGCGGTGTTTCTGCAACAAGGTAAACCGAACGTTAACCGGTTCGATTATCTACACGGTATCATCGAACGTGGAAATCGCACTTGTCGATCGCCGATCTCGAGATACCGAGATGTTGCATACATCCGCGATTATATTTTGCAACAACAACAGCAACAACGGCGGCAACTTTGAAAGAGAATCGTACGATTTACGGGATATTTCCTCTTCGTATGCTTTACGAGATGCAATCTTCATCAATCTTCCTATCCTTTGCGTGTCCTCTTCGGGACGACGCGGCTCGGTCGAGCAATGGGCTGATTTTTCTCTCTTTTTCCTTCCGTTCTCTTCTCTCTCTCTCTCTCTCTCTCTCTCTCTCTCTCTCTCTCTCTTTTCTCTCCCTTCCCGGCTGGATAATCGCAGCCGTCGTCGCGCGGCTCGCGGAACGAGTTCTGCAACTAGGCGACCTCCGCAAGGCGAGCGCCAGCTACAAAGCGAGCGAGCGATCTTTTCTCTCTCTCCCTTCTCTCCTCCCTCTCTCTCTCTCTATCGCGAGGAGCAGATCGAGCCGAAAGAAGCCGGGCGTCCGCGTTTGCATTCCGCGTTGTACCGCTCGGCACGGCACTCATCGGCGCGGACGATCGTCCTCTCGTAATAAAATGAGCCGCGATGCCGCGGATTCCGCTTTGCGCGCTCGTAAGCGTGCCGATCAACTCAGCGTAAATGCACAAGTGGCTCGGAGGACTGGAAGAGGATACGCGAAGAGATAATGCTACCGAGAGGAACTCACGCGGCGAGCTTTTGGATCGCATCGAGCGATACGCTAACGAGGCGAAGGAGCGTTGAAGGCAGATCGCGCGCGTAATAAACGCGAAGCATCGATAATACCGTACCGTATTGTACCGTACGGTTCTTGTATGTAAAATCGATCGAGGCGCAAAGCGCATACGGTGCGCAAGGAGTAAAATTCTGACTGTAAACGTAATGAGAGCGAGAATGGAATTATTATTACATTTCGCGATCGACGACTGTACGACGACTAGGCTTGGAACGGCACGACAGAGGCGAGAGGATTCCTGAAAATTGGAGATCGACAGCTCGCAACAGTGATTATCGAACAATTAATTGAAGCACGAATCTGCAAATCAGCGTTCCAGAAGCGAGGGGAGGCAGGGCGGGAGGAAGGGGCCTTGACGAGGCGGATTTCTGACATAAGATTCGCGCGTGACACTCGATGCATGCGAATAATTACGTAAACAGCTACGCTGCACTTTTTTTTTCCCCACGCGTGAAGCTCCAGTTACGAACGATTGATTGTACATTGCCGGGCATAGAATTACCTCTATGCTATACGTACGCGATATTGCGTCGCGCGCTACGAAGCGACGCGATATCGAGATGAGGATCCGCGCTTTATCCACGTCATGCAATAATGAAGCATTCCGAGAATGAGTCAGGTTGCTCAAGATATTATTCATGGAAAGATTAAAGAGTCGGAAACCGCGTAACGTGAAATCGCGTACGTGCCGGCTCTCTCGTTCCGCGTAACTTCGTCCCGATTGTCGTCCCGGCCGGTTGAGTAACTCGGCAGCCTTGAACGAAACGGACTAACGGCACGGCGTCGACCCTCTCCGCCTCGCGCCGCTCCGATTTTCCTCTTTGGGCGGCTCCGATTAATTTCGTCCGGCGCGATTCGGCGCGATCCGGCGCGCGGCATGAATCAAATCCGCTCCCGGCTCGCTCTTCGGGCGCGCCGCGCCGACCGAATCCAGAAAAAGCGGAATGACAATCGCGCATCCTGCGGAAGCGGATGCTCGCCGGCACGCTCGGCTGATTCCCCCGCCGTTTCGTGGGCCACCCTTGTACAATGAAACAAATTGCAATGGACGTTTGCATTGTACGAACGGAACGCCCGCTCCCAGTGCTGTCGATACTCGCCACGAGATACACGCCTTTGCGCGATTGTCGACCGTAGCGTTGCGTGATCGTAGCTCTGAATAATGAGATGAGAACCGTTTTCGCGTTTTCATCTTACCGCGGCGTCGCCGCGGAAGATCGGAAGTTGTTCTCCCTTCCGGTCACATCTCGGCGTTCTTCAATCGCGGAGATCCGAATCGCGATCATCTCGCGAGACCGTCCTCGTCGCGCGGATGCTGCGAACGCCGCGAAGCAAAGGCGCGGCGTTCTTTCGAGATGCGAGACGTCCGAATTAGACATCCGGGAATAATCAGACCCTACGACGCTGTATCGTTTTCCCCCCGCATGTACACATGGTGCAGCATGTGTACCATATGCGCGCGACCAGGCTCAATTCCAGGAGCCTAGTTTACGAACACGACGCCGCACGTGCACGCGACACGCACCGACACGACCGACATGCAACGTGTGTGTGTGTGTGTGCGCGCGCGCGCGCGCGCGCGCGTGTGTGTGAGGAATGGGTTAAAGCGGACGTGCGTTCGCGTTTACGAGCGCCGTGTTGCGGCCGCGTAACCGGGCTTGAACAGCACTTCCGGTTACGTTGAACAACTCTATCGATGACGAGGCAGAATCGAATGAATCGGAGTTTCGGAGAAACGTAATGAACCTCGGAATTATTGTTGATTCGTTCGTTGCGTGTTCGCGCAGAGCGTTAGTTTTGTCATTTATCACCTGGTTCCGATCATCGAGACAGCTGCTCTCTTGAGAGCTGCGAGAGATCTTGCCGGATCTCGCCTAACGATCGCTCGCGAGCGGGAGTCACCGACATTTTAGAGCTTAGCTTTGTTTTAGAATCCGGGGAGACAGTGATCGGCATGCACGTTTGTGCCGCAAATTACGCGTCAAGCTTGATCACGGACAATAAGCGAGCAATACACGTGCCACGGAACAACAACTGGTTCGAAGTCGCCTATTGCAGTCACGATACGCAATCAGATATGCGACGACGTAATGCGCTTACAATCGCCCGCTAATTGACTCGCTTATGTTCCGTTGACGTAACTTTAACGTTCGTTCTCCCGGATTACGGCGTGCACCGCGGACGCGCAGCGTAATCTCTTCTGTCCCACATTGAGCCTAAACGCCTCGGCTCGTTGAAACAATGTTACGGGAACATCGGACGCAAAACGCTTCCYCCCCCCCCAACCCCCTCCCCCTTCCGCTGCCCCGCCGCGAATTAGCAGAATGGGGATGACACGCACTCGCAGCCGGCAATCCCGTTCCCGTTACGATGAGAAGGAATAACGCGACCGTTTACCGGCCGGCGATTTGCCTCGTTTTCGCTGTTATTAAGAGAAACGAAACCTCGGAGGATACAAGTCCAGCGAATCTGGTCGGGCTCGAAGTGGAGGAATCGAAGGTCCGAGGCAATATTACAGACTCGTTAGCAAGTTGAAAATCTTCTTTCTTCTATCCTCGCCTTATGACTCTCTCGACAAAGACAGAAACTATATGCCTGAATCACGAGCCGAGAAAACGGCGAAAGAAAGACTGAAACAAAGATCAGCGGCAAACGCGTGTGCACGTGTCATCGCTCTGAGGATTCCTCATTCACTCGTGCTCGAATCCATACTCCCATTTCTGATTCTCACGCTCTCGTATCCTCTTCGAGTTCCTGTGTTAACACAGGAAACATCCTCTCGCCCGCGAGATTTATTCTTTCACATCATCGTCGTGCGATTATAGTAAAATACGTTTATTTAATATAATTTCTCCGCACGATCTTACCGAGCAATCAGCTGGAATATTTTCTCGTGATTCTTAATGATAAATTTCGGCCACCTTAACGACGACAGGCCTGGTCAAGCTGCGACTTCTAGGTGACTAGAACAGAGGTGACTAGAATAGAGAATTCGCTCTACGCTTTCAGCGCGAGATAGCTGCGATCGCGGATTATCCCCGCGGGCAGAGGATCACGCGATTCGTTAACATCCCAAAAAAAAAGCGATCGCGCCTTGTGCCTCCAGCCTGAATATTAACAGTCGCGATAGCCGTAACAAAGGCAGCCGCGTAATTCGTAATTGGTAGGATCGTGTCGCGAGGAGTCACGAGGACGACCCCGCGGGCGGATTCGCGCATCGTGCGGAAACGAGGATCTGGTTATTTCCCTCGTTATTCTCTTCTGCAACGCGTCGACCATCGGAGCCTAGAAATCGTCGCGATTTCACGGGCGGTAAATTTTACGAAAGACTCCAGGGAGTTCGCGGTTATCGACACGTGTTTGCCAAAAATCGACGACTTTGGTGTCGGGTATTTTCGGCGCGAGCATCCCACGACGAGCGTGTTATTCCGGAGCCGAATCTCGCCACAATGGACCGGCGCAGCTCCGCGGCTGCGGCTCGATTATTTCGCCTTCGAGGCGTTCGCCGAGGTCTCTTCCTCCTTCGGTGGAGGTTGAACGGCCTCGTAACGCCTCGAAGGCGGAATGATCGAGCCGCAGCCGCAGAGCTGCACCGGGGTCCGTCGTCATTTAACCGGATTAGGAAGCCAGAAACGGTGAGCGAGTCCGTGTCGCGCGGTGCGGCGCGATCCAGATGGAATGCACGCGCTCGCGGCGTTTACGCGTTCGCGCGCATGCGTTGTGGAGAACGCGCGGCGAGCCTTTGGTGGATCTGCGTTTGATCGCGTCGATTTGCGGCTCGCCGCTGAGCGCGAAGGCTCCGAGTCGTTTGTAACTCGTCGTAACTTGCAGCGCGCGACAAATGAGTAACGAGTCGGGTATCGCGCTCGTAGATGTAAACATGTAATCTCGATTGATATCGAAGTTACCCGCGCGGAGAGCTAATCGATTGTCACGATGTGCAATCTTCTGCTGCATTCGAGATTTTCGTCATCGAAGCGCGACGCGATCTCTTACGATCTCTTTTTGCTAATTATTCTCACCGGAACGGCATCTTGGAGTCGGTGTTGTTTCACGTGTCGACGGATTTCCGCAGGATTATAAACACACGCGCGCGTGTAAACAGACGAGCGAACCGCTCGTCGATCGTTGACGAATCGCGCGCACTTTAGACTCGAATTCCGAGTGTCGAGATAACTCGATCGCGGCTTGAATTTCCGGCAATGGCACGGCGCGGGCATGACTCGAGAAACTCGCATCGCAGATTCGTGCGTATTTGGGTCTTCTGACAGCGGGAGGGTCCCGTTAAAATTGAATCGTCGAGCGGAGGCCGCCTCGCGAGCGCGTCGATCTGATATCGCGGGCAGTCTTGTTTTTATTCCTTGCTTGCACAATCGCGCGATACGAAATTCGCGCTTGCAGGCGGGACGCTCGGCTGCTTCGACTCGGTAGAGACTCGCGTGCAAGCGAGTCGCTGGAGAAACGAGACGAGGAACGATATCGGAATAATTCAATCGTTCGATCGAGCGGCGCAACGGCGATGCCGCACGCGAGCATTTTTCTCGCGCTAGTTTGCGGATCATCGGCGGAAACGGAGCTCGGAGATTTGCGGCGCGCATCGCGTGCGACACAATGCCTTTTAACCGGGTTTAAAAGCCACGGGTTTCACGTGACCGCGTTCATTTGCCGAGCCTATCCCCGCCTATTCTGCCAGACCAAAAAACCGCGACGATAAAACTGAAACTTAATCAAACTCGCTCGAGCGGGTAGAGCCGATTGCTTTCCTGCGGATTGCTCCAGCTTGCTCGCGCGAGAAACCGCTGATATTAATAATCCCAGCGAGGCCGGCTTTAAGATCGCCGGGCATCTGATTTACGCTCCCCCCGATAAAACGATCGGTGCAATAAGGAGCGTGGATACGGCGCGAGCACGACGCTGCTTCCGAATTTAGCCAACCGAAATTCCCCTCTTCTGCAAGCGAGATCTTTATTTACGGCACGTAAATAAGCGCAATTATCAGCCGCCGTCGCGTATCGGCCGTCCGCGGATGTGACATTAACCCCGTTTTCGTCTGAACGTGTTACCGTAGAATTACGCAAGCGGGTTTCTGCCGAGCGTTTCGACAGCGGATTCTTCCAGTAGATGCCCGCGCTTCGATGATTTCGCTTCGCTCTTTCTTTTTTTTCTTCTTCCTCCTCCCCCCCCTCCTCCTCCTCCTCCTCCTCCCTCTTTTCTTCTCGATGTTACATCGTAACTCTCGGCCTGGCGGCCGAGCGATGTGCTCAAACGTGATTACGACAGCGCGGCTGAAAAAAAGAAAAAAAAAAGAGAGAGAGAAAAGAAAAAGGAGAGAAAGAAAGGGAAAGAGGAAGAAGGCAAGCACCTCGGCGGCGAAGCGCGAATTAGCCGTAATCGGTGCTCGCACCTGCAACGCAACGCCGATATATGAACGCGTGTAACTACAGCGTAATTGCAGCGGGGGATACGAAATAAATCGATCGCCAGCGCCATTCCCGCTCTCGCTCTCGCTGTCGTGTTTAATTCGCAGAGCAGCATTAATTAACGCTGCTTATCCACTTGCGCCATTGCGCGCCCGTTCGCGATTGTTCTCGGCGCGACTCGCCGTCGCAGCCGGAAGCTCTTCCTTCCCCTCGACCGTCTCCGCAAACGCGTAATTCGTTATCATTTTTATAACGGGGCAAAACGCACCGAGAGGAACGCGCGCGCGCGTGACCAACCAAAGTGCATTTCAGTGTCGCCGGGGTCGATGGCGAATTAATTGACCGTTACGGTTTCCTTCTCGCTTGGCTTATCGGCGATTTGCCCACGGTGCGTAATCAACAAGCGGTCCCCCTCCCCCTCCCCCTCGTCTTCCCCTTCCCGCGGCGAGGGCGTCCGCTTTTATCCAGCGCGCCTTTATATCCTCTAACAGCATCGCCGACGAGCGCGCACCGGCTCGCTCCGCGCGCACTCGCCTCCCCGCCCCCGGCCCCACCCCCCTCTCCCGCGCTTCTCCCGGGGGTTGATGCGGGTTTGTACGCGCGGCTTAATCGTTGCACCACCCTCGTTGCGCGACGGGCATACCGGAGGTAATTGCCAGGGCGATTCGTACGCGAACAGATCCGCGCGATGCGGCGGATCTACAAGGAGCGAAGCGAGAAGCACGATATGGATCGATATCTCGCTTCATGTATCGTTAAGCAGTCTGAAAGTGATTATGGATGAACGTGAAAATGAGATGATCGATAGCCAGAGGATCAATCAATAATCGAAGAGAGCGGAGAGAGCGAGATTATGGAAAAGCTTCGTCTCGCATCCCGCTTCGTTCCTCGTCGTGTCTCTATCTCTCTTCCCGCGCGACCAACGCGGTGCAATTAAGAGCCCGACTCCCCCGACGTCGTTCACCTCGGAGACTGGATGCTGCTTCTCCGCGGAGAACGTAATGACCGTGATACGAGGGGAAGTAGATACGCGCCGGTAATCGGTGTCGGTGGAATCGGCGGCCCTAAATCATCCTCGATTCCGCCACCCTGCGCCTCGGCTCGCTCGGCTGCCAATGGCAGCGTTCAATTTCCGCTCGCATCCACCTGTACCTTTTTCTTCCATCCCTTCTTCTCCCCTCTTTTCTTTCTTTTTTTTTACTCCGCACATGTTCCGACATAATCTGATGCTGCGCCTGCGTTACAGGCGGAACGCGCAACTCGCCGGATAGTTTTATGTTCGCGCGTACGTCGAAGGGCGAGAGTTCTCCCGGTTCGCAAGCGGGACGAGTCTGATCTAAATTCAGTAAAATCGCCAGCTGCGGGGAGATAAGAGAAACAATTTACATCGTAGAGGCGAGCGGAGCGAGAGTGTAACAAACATAGACGAGACATAAATTCGCCCTGCCCCCGGATTCGTGGATGTTGATCCATTCGTTCGTATAGAAACTTATGAAACTGGATTAATGCGCCAAGAGTGGAGATCGATTGAAAGTCGATGGTATACGAGAACGTAGAAAGTTAATTTCCTTGAGATCTTAGTAGTCTTTTTCTTTTCTTTTGCTCTCGCTCCGCGATCTGCGTTCTCTTTTCCACGAGCGAGAGGCTCTTTTTACCGACTGCGGAGAATTTTGTCTCTATTGTGAAGCGTCCGCTTAAATGATGCGCTAAATGAAAACACTCGCGTATTTTTGTTCCCCGCGGCGTACGCGCGGTCGGCCGATACGCGCCGATTTAAAATGTTGATAACGTCCCATTATGGTTAAATAACTGCTGGCCCCGAGTAGCGCATGCCGGTTCTGACCGTGGATAAAGCGAAGCGGCGTGCCGCGGCCACGCTCTACAAATCAGCGGAGAAAATGCTCCCGTCTAAGCGCGATGCTGCATACCGCGCGCTGTTCGTGTTTCATTAATACATTTATCGCGGTTCAGCTTTTCTGCTGGAGAAAGAATTAAAAATGCAATCTGCAACGGCTAACAGCCGTTCTTTGTTTCTTTATCGATATCTTTATCGAGATTTAAAACGCGACGCGTCTCTTACGCGAAAATACACACGCGCGGCGATGCATTCGCATCGAAATAACGATCCGGCAATTATTCCCGAGATGACCAACGGCACGCAAGATGAACGATCGGAAACAAACAACCACCGTTTGTTTTTCAGCAAAGTATTAGCCTTTCCAATCGCGGCGATATTCTTTCTTCTCAAGCGGGAACGGAGCGCCGATTTCACTCTCCCCCCCCCCCACTCCCCACTCCCCAGCATCCSCCATCTGGGCAACATCTTTCGGCAACACCTGTTCGCCGAGAGCACGGAAGAGGCGCATCTCCAGAAAAGGGATGCGTATCTCGTATCTTTAATTGGATTTAATCCCCCTTCGTCCGAGATGATATTTTCGAATCTGCGGGAGCTCGATCCCAGAAGCGCGAAGGGGACGTATCGAGTTCAGCAGATGTTATTAATAATTTTAAGCCCAAGATTTATTAGAATTTTATTGGGGTTAGTTTCTTACTGTTTAGTAATATATTATCAAAATTATAGATGTTATAATTCTAGAATAGTTACTGTTTTGTCTAATGGGAGATGTGGGTTTATTAGTTATTACTATTGGTCTTATAGTTACGTATGATAGTTGAAAAAGGGAAGGGTGGGTGGCAAAGATCACGAGACACGGTCGGGGAATCGTGAATCGAGATATGGCAAGCGTTTACGATTTCATTGCCGATGCCTTGATGACGAAGCGCATTTCGCGTGGGAGTTTTCGACGGCGAAATCGCGTGTCCGGCGAGCAACCGGACTACCAACGCGGAAGACATGTATCGGCTATCCTGCAGTAGCGTACGATCAGCCGACTTTAGTGGTGTCCTCCTCTTCCGCGACTGCTGGATAATTACGCTGGCCTATTCCGCGTCTGGTTACAGTTACGCGCAATCAGCGGCATTACGCGCGGCAACGCTAATTTCCGCGAATGCGAAACGCGTAACGCATAATCGAGGCGATTCCCGCGACGCCGTGATCGCGTCTTATCGAGAGCGTTCTCGCAAATTTGTGGAATCTCGATTCTCGATTCTCGAAGTCGCGTTATGCGCGATGCGTCGATCGGTGGTTCACGCGAAACGACCGTTCGCCAATGAATCGTTGTTCGCGCGCAGCCGTTTAATTCGCCATTGAATCGCGAGAGGTGTGCCGCATCGATCTAATCGATTCGCCACGTAGCGAGCTTCGATCACGCGAGCTCCTTCTGCCGAGCGCGAAATTTCAAAGGTGTGCCTCGGTCTTAGAATCATTAATTGCAGGCGAGCTAGTCGCCGCGTCGCCGCCGCGCGTTGCTGCATCGATTAAAGTGACTTTCAGCCGCGATTCTCGCAATTAGCGACCCTCGCTTCGTGAGGCGGCCGCTTCTGATCAAGGTTTGAAGAACTAACGCCGACGAGGATGAGCCGACGTTGACCCACGGTACGCTTCTTCCATCGTTCTTGAGCGTTTGCACGATACCCCGAAACTGCCCGCGTTTATATTGATCATCACACGTGAGAATTGTTTAAACGCATCTTGGAATCCTAAGGATCAAAGAAACGCGTCAGGCCAGACGCTAACTCGAAGACGAAAAGTCGCCAATGCGGTTTCCGATCGCGGCGGGATTATCGATATTACTCGCGATCGATTAATCGTACCAATGCGAGCGAGCTCGCATCCGGCTCCGGTGCACCTGCCGGCTGAAACGATGGGATCAGCTCCTGCCGGGGTGGGGCGGGGTGACGGTTGCGCTGGATTAATTCGCAGGAAGCACGGCGCAGACTGCGCTACGCTGGCTTGTCCGGCGAATCTCGCGGCTGATCCGCGATCATCGCTGGCGATGTTTGGCGTTGTTTGTCCTGCCCGACGACGCGGGCTTCTGTTACTCCAATTATCGCGGCGTGCGCGAGCCAGGTCAACGTACCGCGGACGTATCCGCGGAGTCACGAACGGCGGCGTGACTGGCGCGCGAGCCGATAAGCGCGAGACCTCGCGCGTCGTCGCGCATGCACGCGAGGATCTCTCTAATGGAATCGCGCTAATTGCCGCTCGTTTGCCTGCCAAGATCGTTGAAAGCCGAAGACGCGCGCCTTCTGCGCTTCGGCCGTCCTTGCGGCGCCTCGCGGTTCACGGATTCGCGGTCGTCCACGTGACCTTGATGTCGGAGGTCACTCGGTGCCGATAGTCGCCGGTGTAAAGTACAAGCCGACACACGGACGTAATGCGCGAATCGCATCAGAGATAACGTACAGGCGGGATAAAATACGAGTGGAGGAAGTCGGAGATGCGTTCAACTTGTCTCTTCGGGCTTTTCTCGCGCGCGCGGTTTTCAGTTGGACACGCTCGTATACGCGCGCGCATCGTTTTATACGGTCTTTCGCCGCGCATCGCTTGCGAATAATGGCTGATTTATTACCGGCTGTGCTCGAGCACAGCAAAAATGATACCGGTTCGGACAGGCCGGTGCCTACGATCGAACGGAACGGCGCGCCGTCACGGCAGTTTTATTATTGCTTCTGCGCTACCGTTCGCCACGCGAGGAGAGTTACGGCGACGAGAGGCATGCGGCCGAATAAAAATGGGTCGGAAGAGCACCGACAGCGCGGGCTGGCACCTCGTCATAAACGTCATCCTCGTTGGCGTTTATTAAATTACAGAGCTGCCTCGCCGCTCGGGCGCGTCGTTGTTTTTTTTTCTTTTCTCTTTTTTTTCCCTTTTTTTTCGCCCAGGTCCTCCCGGGGGAATAAATCGTCGAGGAATTCTGATTGAGACGTCGGCGGAATCGGGCAACGAGAGAGAGATATTAATTAAACGGACGGCACGTGCGCGCGTGCACTCGATCAATGTCTCGTTGGGCCCTGAGGAGACCCCGAGAAGTTTCCCTTCCGGAGGAGCTTCCGGTCTCGACTCAAACTCGATCTCTGTTTGCGCTCGAATTCGCCGAGACTCGAACGCGTCGCGGCAAACGATTCGCGATACTGTTACGGGCGATCGTTATCCGATGATCGGAGCACAAGATCTGGGAATTAGTGCACAAATTTTTTGGTCAACGACTTGTTTGCGCGATCTTTCCGGCGCGGCTCCGTACTTTGCTCGCAAAACAGAAGCCGCGTATGGCGTTCCGTCCGACGAGGCAAGCATCACGTTCCGGGATAACCGAGGACTTAATTAGCCCGTTACCGGGATCACAAAGGCGCGACGATACACGCTGAATCAGCGCGGATTTTCAGCGAAAACCTACGTTATAATTGCCGCGTAAACATTGCTCGCTACTGCTGAATCGCCGGGAGGATATTTTCCGCGTACGCGCCTCATTATCCCAGAATTATTCGTCTGATTGCCCTATGGCCTCTCTCTCTCTCTCTCTCTCTCTCTCTCCCCCGGGAGATTACCCCTTTATCGCTCACCCTTGCTCAACGCCGGGCTGCCCATTCAGAAACCGTGGCGGAAGGGGGATCAAGTCGTGCCCGCGTGAATTAACATCCAGCCGCGCTAGAACTCGCTACGTCTCGACAAGCTGTCATTAAAATAAACAGGGCAGCGAATTCCGGCACGCTCTACATGCGCTCGACATTTTATAGGTCGATATTTCAAGCGAATTGGACAGCCGCGATTTAGCCGCGGCTGAAGTTCAAGCGCGGCTATTGTTCGGCCTCGTCAATGAAACCTCCAGAGGAGAAACGGCATTTTCGGATAGCGCGGGACCCTCGTTTCCGGTCTGTCACGCGCACCCGCTGCAACGCAATCGCGTGCGCTCTCCCATGCGTATTGAGTCGCGGCACGCACGCGGAGCGGCGATGCTCCACGTTGCGAATCGCCAATCAGTCGCATCCTGCGACCTCGTTCTCTTCCCTCCCTCGCCCCCCCCCCCTCYCYCYCTCTCTCTCTCTCTCTCTCTCTCTCTATCTCTTGTTCTTGCGCGGCGTCCACTCTGTTCCTTTTGTTGTCTCGTTTCGTATCGGCGTTCTGGATAAGCGGCTTTAACGATAATCGCCGCTACGAGCGCGTATCGTTAGCCTTTTTCTGAATGACGAGCGTGCGACGCGAGCTGATAACGCGAGTATATCGCTGACGAAACGGGGATCCGTTTCAATAAATAATGAACAGCGAGATCGGATACGCGACGCGAATGTTTGTGGCGCGTGAGATGTCCCGAGATGCGGATGAGACTCACGGCCTCCCGATGGCGGATTCTTCGGGGAATTTAGAGAGTCCGTTATCGCGGCCTGCGCCGCATTTTATGGATGGATTTGATGAATAATAAAACGGAATTTCTTTCCGCGAGTCCCGATACGCGTTCGTCGTTACTTTCAAATGACGAAGGCGTCATCGGGCACGCTGCCAATCTCTCGTCGATCTATCCGAGCCGTCCATATTCCGTTACGATATATATATATATATATATATATATATATATATATATATATATATATATATGCAAACACACAGACATGTATCGATAAATTTACTATTTTCACTATTTTGATAAATTCACGAGCGACCCTGTCGCCGAGCCAGATCGGCGCTTGGTCGATACCGACCGCCTCCTGGCTTCGATATTGGCCTACATTGCTTTCACTTTTGCCGTATCCTTACTTTCCCATGGTCACGCCGCGCGGATTATCCGTGTTCCTCCGGATTGCTCTATCGCGCGGGCTTACGAAAGATCTTGCACCGTGTCGGAAGCAGGACGTTGCGCGACGTAAGAAGGATCAGAATGGAAATTGTCTCGCCGGATCGCGATAACTTGTCGCGCCGGGGTCTCACTTCACTCGCGGCCAAATTCCCATTTCATCTTCCCCTCCCCACCCCTACCCCTACCCTACCCCTCGAATGTGTAATTTCGTGCAAAGTACCGAGACGCTGCCGCGCATCGGGCGCAGCTGTGCAAAGCGCGACGATTCGCGCGCGGTTTCTCCTCGATCGCGTCCTCACGTACGCGTGTCTTTCCGCCAGATTTATCTTGCGAAGATAGCAAGGTGCTCTCGCAACACGTGGCGCACATCTGCCGTCCGGCGGTGCAGTGCAGCGGCGGCTGCTGCGCTCGCGATAAACGGAGATCGCGCCCGTTGAGCGGCGCTCGATATCGTTACGTCACGCGCGATATCGTCCGAAGCGTGATCCTTCATTTTTGCGGATCGCTCGTTAAAGCGACTTCGCGTTTCATTGCAATTA
The DNA here is from genome assembly GCA_020341155.1 of Eciton burchellii. Taxonomy (NCBI): domain Eukaryota; kingdom Metazoa; phylum Arthropoda; class Insecta; order Hymenoptera; family Formicidae; genus Eciton; species Eciton burchellii. The sequence continues at coordinate 585,282 of JAHMML010000039.1, forward strand.
CGTGCTCCTTGATCCGCGATGTATCACGTGGTGGCGCGCGATGTGTAATTCGCGCGCGCCAGCGGCGACGAGTCGCTCGCGTGTCGACTCATCTTGGTAATGCGCGATCTTCGATACGACATTAGAGCCACGAGCGTGAATGAAACAGCACGCACGGGTCGACCGCAATAGCTGCACCCCGTAATCGTCCGTCGGCGGACATCGCGAAAGCGAAATGGCAATGGTGGAAACTCCCGTTCCACTTTTCCGATCCACTATCCGCTGAATCGTAGAATCGCGCTGAGAATCGACTCGAATCGACAGGAATCCCGCATCATCAGCATCGATCGCTCGAAATCCGCAAACGAGCGAGTCAGCGTCGACGAGCCTCACCTGGCGAGTCCTTGAATTCTGATCCTTTCCGGCGACGTTTCGGCGCAATATCGGAAGTCGCTGCTTAAAATACAAGCGAACGTCTCCGTGGAGAACGCGGCTTTATTCCGGGCGATTCCGGGCACTCGAGCCGTCTTAGCCCACATGGACTGCCCCACTCGGGTATTTTAGGAATTATCTCGCTGGTCATCGAAGCTGCGATCCGAAATAACATCATACAGGCTCCACTCGTCCATTCGCTGGATGAGATTAGTCCCCCGTGTCGCTCCGAGAGAGTCTTCCTTTTCGCCGAAGTTTACGATTTACTTCGAATCTCGTTTTGAAGCGCGTGAAGCCAGTCATCCTTGACGTTTCGCACGGTGAAAATCAGGGAACATTAGGGACAGCGAGAGCGACGATCTCGCATCGCGATAACTCACGGCGAGAAATTCAACACGGATGCCCTTCGTTCAGCGTCGCGATGGAATCGACAATGAACGAGCCGAGGGACAACGAGACTAAACTGTGGCCGCGACCGGTTGAGAGACCCAGGTCGCAGGGCTGCAATCTCGCGGATGCGTATCGATCCTTCCTCCATCGAGTACGAGAATCGAGAGAACGATTAAAAGACCGGCGGTTGTCGGAATGAAACGGCAGTTAAGAGTCGCGGGGTTCGATGCAATCGAGCGCAGAGATCGCAAACTCCGCCAACGATCGCGAGTCGCGAGTGCTCGCCGGAAATGATCGAGTCGTTGGCTCGCGTGATTTGCGCTGATCTGCGCGAGTTTGTTTGCCAGTCGGCTGATTTGTGCGAAAGCTCTTGTCTCTTGGATCGACCTCTGCCCGGGCCCGGATATGCAATTATTTTGAGAGCGCGGCGCGATGTCCGCGGGCCATCGGGCAGTCACTTTCGCTGCGCGAACAACGTGAGAGAGATAGAAAGTGAAGACAGACAGACAGAGAGAGAGAGGGAGAGAGAGAGAGAGAGAGAGGGAGGGAGGGAGGGAGGGAGGGAGGGAGGGAGGGAGATTGTCCCGGCGAGCCAAACTGCCGGAAGTGTCACATCGACGTTGCACGATTTTTGCACGATGGTTCGCTATTCGCTTGTCTCTCTCGCGGCGGATCACGTAATCGCGCGTTTCACGCTGTCGTCGCGAACGCGGCGCGAATCCTTCGCCGCTTTATCTTTTTTCTGCGCTATGGAGAGCGATACCGGGAGAGAGAGAGAGAGAGAGAGAGAGAGAGAGAGAGAGAGAGAGAGAGAGAGAGAGAGAGAGAGAGAGAGAGAGAGAGAGAGAGAGCGCCTTTTTTCGCCGCGATTCGCCATGCTCGGGTGTTTTTCAAGCCCTGTTTCCAATTGGCGATTCTGTGCCTGCACGCGTAATTCTCGGGCGAATTTAACGCTCAACTCCTTACGAATCTCGCGTTACATAAGCGCGGACTCGGTCGCATATAATAAGTGCAGGCGGAAATGATTACACAGCAGCGATGGAATTTCAAATCGCCTCGGTGCGCTACTTCCGCCTTAACGTGCTCAATTTATCGCGCGGAGCGCCGGTCACCGTCTCGTTTCGGAAGTCGAGACTCGCGGAAGGTGATCGAGAATATTAATTAAGCCACGAGGTAGAGGCTAAATAACCCGACATTCCCGGACATTGGTCATTTCAGGCTGACAGCGTATTACATTCCCGCAGGAATTCGCGGGAGAAAGCATCGTAATTTCGACGTGATTGTAGACTCGCGTTGTAGGAATGTGAAATTGTTTGCCGTATATCACGGTATTATTACCGGTATCCATAATTTATTTAGCGTGCACCTCTTTCTGGATGCAGAGTTTACGCAATGTTTTACCTACTTTATGCACTTCTGATTGCATGCCCGTAGAGATCGTCAGATCTCTCGCGGATCTTCAGATCCGTTGATTACGGAAAGAGAGAGAGAGAGGGGGGAGGGGTGAGGGGTGAGGGAGGAGGGAGATAGGAGGGGAGAGAGAAGGAGAGGCGATACTTGAAATTTCATTTTACGTAAGGCGGTCGGTAATTGGGTCCATGGCCGGGATGGACGCAGAATCGCACACGGGATGACAGCTGGCCGGCGCATGTCCTTATATCGATACGCCGATCGATAAATTCCATAACAGGACACCGTCGACCAGTATTATGTAAACTCTCGGGGGACCGAACGGACGAGGCAATCGGGTCACCAGTCGATCGATCGAGTGATTTCCAAGCGAATTGCGAGTTTGGCTGGTTCGTGACTTTTTTCATCTGCTTCGATATAGAAGGATTCGAGGTTTAAGGATGGTCAACGAACATTAACGGCGTTAACGAATTTTCCGAAAGGGCATTCCGCGCGATGGAAAGTGAACTAGCTGCGGATCGCCGAGGCAAAGTTCTGTTTCTTTCCTCGCCGAGCGAGATGATTCAATCCGCGGTGAACACGGTCGTTGGATTGTCATTGCTCGATTTGCATAAAATAACGAAATCGTTAACAGGAGTCACATCGAAATCGCTTCTCGCATCAGGATTCGAATGGTTCGAGGCTCTTGCCGTTTACATTAGGGAAACCGTCTGAGAGACAGAAAGAAAGACAGATCGGTGTATCGCGGCTGAGTGTCGCGAACACGCGAGATGAATGGGCTGCGTAAGCGTGCAATAGAAAATCGGCTGGAATGGAAAGCTACACCGCCTCGGCAGTCCTACTTCTCGCGGCATCGATATTGACCTTACGACACGGTCGGGTCTCACGAGTCGTTCGTTCTTGTCGAATCCACGATGATCCAAGCGATTCTAGGCGGGGAACCGATCTCCGAGCAATGCGATCGATAGATCTCCCACGACGCGACGTCGCTCGTTTATCACGCTCACCTATCTCGATTTCGCGGATTCTTCTCGACGATTTCGAAGATATCGAGCACGGAAGTCGAGGCGATTATCTCGACCGCAAGCCACGTTGCACGACATCGTAACAAACAGTTTTTCGGCGAGCTCGCTTCGCGCGTGTTTACCGTTCTCTTGAATTCTCTGATTTTCTCATGGAGAAGTGATACGGTATGTAATTCCGCCAAACAGCTGAACGTTACCTCCTGAATAGGTGTAACGTATCGCTCATTGAAAATTCGATTTGAACGCTGTACGCAGTCGAATGGCACGAGTCAAGGTCTGCCGTGAGGATCATCGTCCTCCACTGTCGAGAATATTCCGTTTGAATGTCGAAGGTCGAGCACTCCGAGGCCGGGGGATAACTTAATGATCGTTGCAGCGATCCACTTCTGATTTTCGATACCGATGCTCGACTCGTCCCAATTTTTCTGTCGGCATGTCGTCGAGTTACGCGCGCTGGTCTCTCATCGCGTGTTTACTTAACGAACATTTTATCGCTGATTAATCACCGTAATCTCGTGTGCAGTAATCCCCGATGCGAACAACTATTATTGAGAGAGAAAGAGAGACACTCATCTGACTAAGTAATTACATTTCTGTATACGCTTACGACACGCGCTCGCCATGATAACGTGCCTGGGCGTGTTTGAGCGTACGTCTGCCGCGTGTACGTTATCTTTTCTTTCCCTCATTTATGAAATTTTTTTTTTATATGGATCCGTTATATCAGCGATACGTCACTCGCTGTAACGCTGTACGTGTCGTTCACTCGTAATAAAACAAAAGTACGTTATTCGAAAGTGCATTCGATAATGTACGCTACTCGCGGTGCTCATTATCGCTTATTAGCGCGATCGAGTTGCATCTTCGATCCGAACGTTTGGCGTATCGTTGCGTTAAATTGCGCGCGTTGTCGAATCGCGACGACCCAGATCCGCGCGATCATCTCGCCTCGGGATGATCAAATTCACTGGCAATTTCGTGCGTTTTGCGCGGAGGAGAAGCTGTGCATGCCGAAGGCAGGCGGCTCGCTTCTCGGCGGCCGAGGCTTCTTTTGTGGGAATAAATTACGTGGGAAAGTTCGTAGAAATTTTCACGGGTCAGCCTATAGAGAAACCGCTTCCTAGTTACCGCGACGTCTCGCGTGTCACAAACCTCATTATTCATCGGCGACTCCCTTGACCCGCATACAACCCGAAGATCCGATCTGTGTCCGATGGATTTTCAGTAATTAATTCAAGTCCCTAAAACGCTGAACTCGACAACTGAACGCCTGAGATCAGCGAGGTCCGATCAGAGAAAGCTTCTCATCGCTCGTTCCGTATCAATCGACCCTCGTTCACGGATTTCGTGCGAGTCAGAAATTACAGTAATCCCGGCGTTACCCGATATCGCGCGGCGCGATGGTGTGCATTAATCAGACCTGCACACGTATCTAGACCGAGTAGCTCCGAGTAGTCTCGCGCAGTGAAACCACGCTGAGGCTGGAAATGAGTGATTTAAGATAGTTGGAGAAGATAATTCATCTCTCACTTTCTCCCTCCCGTTTCCCTGCTGCGCCTTGTGCCGACAACTTTTTATATATATAATACACGCGTTCAATTGCGATCGACATAACCAACGTGACGGCATGCCGTTAGTAAATGCGCGTTGAATGACTCTTTCGCCTGAGAATGCCCGTGCAAAACGCAAAGCCGCTCTCGATCCGGATGCTTGAAATACTCGGCCAATACGTTCGAGGCTTTCTGCCATGCATGGCGCACAGCTGGCCGCTGCAATCCTTGAAGCACGACCTTTCCGTGGCTGCGCCGTGCTGGCGCCCACATATCGCCGCTAACAGATAGTCTCCCCGGCGAGTTCGTTACTCGTTGGAGAGTACCGTGAACCTGAGGCGTAACTTGCGTGTAGCTTGTCTCATGCAAGCCCGAGCGCGCGTTCCGAGCAGCGAATACTCGCGGGACGAGTCGAGACCCGCGCCGAATGCCACTCGAAACTAGTAGAAAAATCAAGGCGCATCCGGGCGCGATTTTTCACGCTCAGCTTCGCTTAGATTAGAACGAGCGTGCGCGCATGCGTGCGATCCGTCAGTTGCTCTCGCGAAGATGAAGCGAGCACGTGCGTGTACCTCGTGACGCGTCAAACCGCGGTTTCGAGACGCGATGCCGTGCTACACTCGACTCTTGCGCGAGAGGAGGTTCTTCGTGCACTTTTTCAAGCCGTTGCCTCTGACAGCTAGTATTGCTATATTGCCTGAGATCGGTGTCGAGATCGTAGCCCGGCATCTCTACGTGCTCGGATGCACCGCATCCGAGATGAGACAATGGCGCGATTTGGCGAATAGGTGCGCTTCTCTCGATTCTTCTCAATCGGGAACTCGACTCTGTCCCGTGATTTCCTTTGGAATCGATTGTCGAGGCGCTCTTTACTTACGCATAGTTTATTTCCTTTCCTTTAACCTCGGGCTTGATCTGACCTGAAATATTCGGGGTGCTGGAGCCAGGGTGCTGCTTTCCCTTTACCTCGGGGGACTCGGAGCTTCTTTCCGAACACGGGACGTCTCTCTCTCTCTCTCTCTCTCTCTCTCTCTCTCTCTCTCTCTCTCTCTCTCTGTCTCGAAGAAACTCGCCTGTGCAAGCGTAATAAATCCGTACGAGGCGAGATAAGCGTCGGGGATTGAATTTACGGTGTAATCTTCGGGAATGCAACCTCGGTTCATTCCCAGCGTCGTTATCTCGTCTTAAGTTGCGTTAGTCGCCGCCGCCGCCGCGGCTTTCGGCCCTGTCATACGAGCGATGTCTGTTACGGCGGATTAATTAAAGCCCGGGCAAAAATATTGCAACACGCCGGAGAGAGCGTAATCGAGCGATCGGCTTCGAACGACGCCTCGTAAGAAGGAAAGAAAAAAGAAAAGGCCTGATGCGTTCCCGGTGCGTTCGCCCGACACGTAGGTGGTGCTCGCGGGGCATTTAAGCGCGCGACACCCACGCCGCGCGCCGCCATTGGCATCGGAGGAGTCGTTGGCGAACGATAGAATCGCCGGTCGAGCAACAAATTAGCGTCGCGGAGATATTCCGTATCGGGCTCGTATTTTACTCGCGAGCTCGCGCCGCGCCGTAAAATTACCGGCGCGCTCTCTCGGGGCCGGTGTCCCGCGAGTTTCTGAGATTCGAGAGTTTCCGCTGTCGCCGGTGACGCTATCATCGTTTTATCAGCGCATCGATGATCCTTACGAGAGCCTCTCGGACCTTCGGTTCCGTTCCTCTTCCGCGATTCAGAAGGAGTCTTGCGCTCCCTCGAAAATTCAATTTAAGATATCCTGTCCGTATCGCAATGCAAATAGCTGGCAGCTCGTGCGCCCATCTGCGCGTTGCGACCTCGGGGCACGTCGGTGCAATCAACACATGGGGTGTTTAAGAGTCACGGCCCTTTACATCAAGATCTTCACTTAGCGGAGTGAGCCTTCACGTGAAGCGAAGGCGGACGATGGTGCGCGAGCGGAGCGAACGACGCGCGCCAACACGTGGAGGCGGACGGGATATTCTCTCTTCGTCTCTTTCTTTCCGCGGGCCTGACTCCCTCCTCTCTCGCATCACGCTTTAACTTCCTTTCGTCCCGCTTCCTTCTCGTACGGGCATGGCGATAGATGCGAGCGGGAAAGAAATAAAGAAGAAAGAACCAGCGAACGCGCGTAGGCACCGGCTCGCTCCTTATAGGAGTGACACGCGCGTGCAACGACCGAGCCATTATTATGCGGATGATTACGGCATGCGGGGGCACCTCGTTGCACACGGATGGGGGGGGGGGACTTATCTTGCAGGCCGGAAAGAAATGCCACGGTATAAGGCATCGACGCCTCGTGGATCAGGCGGGCGACGTCAGTTCTCTCTCTCTCTCTCTCTCTCTGTTCCTTTTCCTTTCTCCAGCCAAGGCTCGCTTCATGATTCAACGGTGGTTCAATCTGGGGGATTTTATGGATTTTATGACTGATGGACCGATCGCTGACTTCTCCACTTTCTAAATAATCCGAAAGTGGAGAACACTTCGAGGTGTTGGTATTCGGGAAAGTACAAAGAGGAACGAAAAGGCTGCCGTTCGTTCCCCGCACGCGGCGAGCACCGGTAAGGGTGCATCGCGATTAGATCGCCTGTTTACACTCGGTCTCGGTGTCGAGATTTAGAGTAAACTAGCTGGATATCGATTGCACTCGACGTTGCTGGATATCTCGGGGCTGCAAACAGTTACGTCCGCAATTAGCGCGATGTCGATGATGGCCGGCGTTCTTGGGAGCGTTCTTTCGAGCTCTTTGTCTTTCGGGGTGAAAAGATCGGGCCTTGAGATCGGCATCGATGCTCCGTAAATCACGCGAAGCCTCCGGCGCGCAGGCGGATCTTGTGCGCTTCTCTTTCCCTCTCTTTTTCTCGCGGCGTTCGCTCGTAAAAGTTGGCCCCGAATCCACGTGGATTTACTCGACGAATAAATTACTCGCGCTAATGATAATGTTACCTTGCTCTTCTTCAACAGCCCCATAAACAATTACATCCCTTTAATCGTCAGCCGCCTCGCCCGCGGCTGGGTATAACAAGATGCAAATTAATTTCACCGTCGCTCGTCGATATCCTCATCCCAAGAAGGACACGTGGCTGCCGAGGCAATTAGTGGAAAATAATTTCGGAACGAGAATCGAATCTGAAGCTGCGAGGAACTCTTTTCAAGTATCAGCAAATTTCTGTATCCGCAATTCTTCGCAAATCGTTATCGTCTAACGTGTCTAACATTTTATATTGCTATTTGATTGCTACTTGTTCCTTATCCTCACAGATGATTCATCTTCCTCATTTTACAATTCCTACCCTCTTTGAGCTCACGAGATCCTTTTTCTAAATCGAGAGATCGGGATTACGGGCCAGAGGCTCGTCTTTTATTTTTTATTTCGAGGGGATCGATGGAGATCGCGGACAAATCGTCGAGGGATAATAATGCTCGCTTTATCGGGAAAGATCGTCTGCTGGGATTGCGACTGCTCGAGTCGCTCGTAAATCCGCGCAAATCGATCCGATATCACGATCGGTCTGGCCTCTTAAAGAAGTCGTGGAGGTCGCGTTGCTCCTTTGCTCGAACTTTAAACGCGTGTCCGTTGCATTGTGTGCCGTGACCTCGCATAAGGATCGGTTCTTTGCGACGTCCGTCCCGTTCCGGAGCGAGCGCGTCTAACGAGAAGCATTTAAAAGGAGCGGCGCGTTTAAGCGGGAACAATGCAATGGCGAAAACGCGTGTGGGTGAATGCCGGGGAAAACGCGGAGGCCGTGCGTGAACAGCCTTCGATCCGAGCGAGAGAACGAGATCCACCGAAACGAGAGATTCACTGGCTCGTTATCGAGGAAGCCGCGCATGAGGAGATTCGCGATGGAAGCGACTGATCGAGGATTGATTGATTCTCTTGGAGGAGAATCCTTGCGTAAGTTCTTGTCGCGAGTTTGGATCCATCGAGCGAGCTTCGAGTTCGAAATCTCGTGTGCAGCTCCGCTGCGATTTGAAGACGCGACTCCTCCGCCAGCCAGGTCTAATCTCGCAATTATCCCGTCGAGATCAGGTGTTAGCGTTTATTTTGTTTACTTGCTTTCGAATCTTCGTCCTTGGATCACAGGTCCAAAGATCGAACTGCAGCGATCGTGACACCGCGATCAAGCTGCATTACTCGGCTTCCGGCTTGCGAATCGTTAAAGATCGAGAGCTCCGTGTGTTTGTATTATCGATTCGCAGACTGTATCACGACCACTCTTCATTTCGCGTTGACTGACACTCGAAGGTAATTCACGCCGAGTTCTCGACTTCTCGATTAAGAATGCGGTCGGACTTGTTTGTCGACAGGTCGACCGTCCTGATCCCCGAAGATGTATATGTATGTAGTAATAATAATAATAATTAAATACAAAAATGTGTATATAGCAAGGTATAATAATAATAAATATAACAATAATCTGAGGTGATACATCGTGGAAGATGAACGCGGTGACGTTTCCGCGCGTTTTTCTGAACGCGCTCTTTTTATCCGCGAGCGGGCGAGCGCGAGTAAAAGTCCGCGCGGAGATATATCGCAGCCGGACGCCAATTCCGCGGTACCGTCTGCGGATTGCTGCATGAATCATCAGCCTTCATGGACAAAGGTGGGATCCGTTTCCTCGCTCGGGACGCATTATGCTTCCAGTAACGCGTTGCAACATCACGCTATTTAAACATCGCACGGAGGTGACCATACAGATAAAGCGCCGTGGCGTTGTGCAATCAGTGCGGGTAATGAAGAAAAACGCTTTGCGCAAACATTAATGAACGGTCGACAATCATCGACCAAAGTTCCGCGAGTAACGCGAAAAGCAGCGCGCTTCTGCAGATCTCTAACGGTTCCACTGGATACGCAAAGATCTTTCTTTCTTCGAAGAATTGCGGACTTGATCGCGCTTCCATCTCGCGTTCTTCAGGCACGGACATCGCCATGGACATTCTGGGACATTCTATTGTTGACCAAAATGGCCCGAAATATCCGGCGATTTGAAGAGATCGATAACTTCCCTGCGCGTTTCGTCGAGCGCGGTCTCTCTTTTCCGGAATACAAATCTTGCCCGAAACGCGTCGAAAATGACAAAACCTCGGTCGTTCGATGTCTCTCGCTCGATGGGGGAATATCGAGAGACGGAGGCTCTGACACAAAAGCCCCGTTTTCTCTCGCGCTTTCCTGCTGTTTTGCCGCTCGACCAGTCGCATCGACACGCGCCGCACACCGCGTCGAGACAAGACGGTAATGCATATCACGCACAGCCAATGTCTCGTCAACCTGCTGCGACACGAATCGCAGGACGACGGAATAACGGGCGCGTGAATCGCACGGAAATTCACCACGAGGGATTTCCACTTTCTTTCTCAACCATGTGAATCGGCAAACCGAGCGACACATGGATACCCGTCGCGACGATCCGTTCGCTGACAAGTCAGCGCTGAATTTCTTCTCGGATTTTCTCATCGACGTTGTTTGCGATCAATCGTAATCGTAATGAGAGTAATATCTCGCTCGGAGACGTGCTCGCATTCGCGACGCGAATATATTCGATTATTTGGACCTTCACGCGCTACTTATCGCGTGACGTGTGTCATGCTGCACGAGACGACGCTTATTTGCCCGGCATCGATATCTTAATTGATGGTTTTATTTCGAGAATTTATCTCCGCGACGAATAATTGCGAGATACGGCTGCGCGACACGCTTCGGTCGATTTTCTCTCGTCGCCGATCGCCGATTCGCGGAGAGTAACAGCTGCAGCAACGGAAGTCGAGTTTTCGACTTTTCCTCCTCGGAATGACGGAAGAGTCTGATTAACGGGCTGGATTGCGCGCTTTCGATAAAGAAAAATGTACCGCGTGAATTCGAATCGAATTCAGCCGCGCTGATCGAATCCGCTCTGGCACGCCGAACAATCGGTCCATTTCTACAATGTCGCGATTAATCGCAAGCATCGGCCGATAGTGACGAAGAAATCCAAAAGGAGATCTCTATAGTCCCTAGCGAGCAAAGCAACGCGCGGGATTCAGAATTTGCATGCATTTGCGAAATGTCGGAGCTCGCGACTCGCGGGTATCCAAATGCAACGCAATTAGCGAGCGATTTAACGACCACATTCGCCATCGCCGGCGGTGCGAGCAGTGAAAGTGCATACCGGCAATTAGGAAGAGAATTACCGCTCCGGTCGGTCAGCCACATCGGCCTAAAACCCGGGTCATTAAGCCGGGTCAGAATCAACCCTTTTACGATGCACGCTCGCCGGCCGGACGATAATTGACGGCCCGCCCGGCCGCGCGAGTGAAAGTCGCAGGGAACGCGATCGACCCGATCATCCCGCGAGCGATTAAGCGAGCGGATTATCGCGATATCATCCTCTCGGCGCGGCACTCGTTGCGGAAACGGCTTCTCCGCGCCGCAGAGAGAAACGCACGGATATTAAAACCCAATAACCTGATTCTCGTTTGCTTTATTCTCGCCGGTATCAAGAGCAGCAGAGTATAATTGCGGTATAGAAACTCTCGAGAGCGCTCGGCGATGCAACGGATGCGCAGTATCTGATTATACTCGTTCGTGCGAAGAAATATCAATATCTTCATATTGCTCTTCTGATCGAATCTACACCGGCTACGGGCATCTCCCGGAAGAGTAGCAGTTTACGCGAAGCTTAAGTAAATATGGGTCGTCGATAAGATCGGAAGTAATTTCAAGCAACAAATGCCGCCAGATTCACGATTCTTTCGAGAGGACGGAAGCCGGAAGACTCTGCTTTGAAGAGGACCAATGAAAAGAGTATTCCGCGATTCCCAAGCATACGCGCATGAAAAAAGGAAAAAAGAAAGAAAAGAGGAAAGAGAGCTACGCTGTATCGAATTCATTCGGGATGCATTCATCTATGATCTATTCTATCACAGACCCTGCAGATCGGATCAACGAGCAGGATACCGATCGATACCGATACAGCGTAGCTCTCTTTCCTCTTTTCTTTTTACTGAATTACTCTAACGCCAAGTACATACCGAATGATATCGCCTGTCCCAGAAAACGTGTTCTGCCTTTTGGGCAGATTTTATTTTGGGGAAACATTCCGGGAAAAAACAGTGAAAGTCACAGCTTTCGTCTGTCACGAGCGCGGGACATCGAAGGCGGCGCATCCCTCGTCGAGTGATGGCGGGGGCGAGACGGGGAAGGAGATAGAAATTGCACTTTCGAATGCGATAAATTACGTTACGATTATCGGCGTAGTTTCTGCTGTCACGACTCGTTCGCGCGCGCGCGCGCGGGTGTGTCCGAAAGGTACGAACGACGCCGGTTGAGATTGACGGTTTGCCAGAGGAGAGCCGTGCCAGACCTCGCGGACTAATAGCACATCCGTTGCGGATAACGCGCTTCACTTAGGGTTGCCGAGTGTGTTATTTTCGCGCAGGAAAGTGGATGATTTCACTGCGCGCTGCCGCGCCACCCCACCGCTGGACCCGGTTTCGCGAAACCGCAAGGCTCGTAATGTTAGCGGCCAGGTGGTTAGCAAGTGTCATTTCGCGTCGATTTGAATCAATGAAACGATGTTCCGCCACGTCGATTATCGCCATTAGTACGCTCTCGAGTAAATCGGACATCTCCAGCAAGTAACGCAAGTAGCGTGTCTTCTGATCAATGTCCGATGTCTTCTGTACTTTCGTACAGAGTAGCACGCGATGAGAATGAAACGAGAGTAGTTTTAATTCAAGATAGATCCGTAAGTCACTGTCGAAAATTGATCCTTTAATCTGTGTGCGTGTATATATGATAACGTATAAAATTATTAATAGTAGTTTTGCCGCGAAACGCAGATCGCATAAAGCAGCCTATAATTGTCTATACTCATTTCTATATTTAATTGTACACGAGCGGAACTGTAAAGTAGACCTCTTCTTGATTGTTTCAGCAGTGCGGCAGCGGTAGCAGCGGCGGTGGTGGTTCAACGGAGGGCGTCGTGGTGAGCGTCGGTGCCGGTAACGGCGTCGGCAGCGGAGTCGGCGTCGGTGTCGGCGTCGGCGTCGGCGGTGGCATGGATTGCATGCCCCTGCGACCTGGACCATTCCATTATCTGATCAGCGAGCAAGCCAAGTCTCTGGTAGCCCTGCAGGAATTGCAGAATGAGGTCGGCGCCCTCCTCGAGTTCCGGGACCTCGTCATCGAGACGTTCCCAAACCTCCGGCACAAGATGGCTGCGACGGCGTCCGCGGGTGCGTCCGTGATGTCGTCCACATGCGCCCAGGGCTCGCACATCCCGCTGCCGTTGTCGAGCCCATCGTCGCGTAGAATCGGCGAATGGGAACCCGGCAAGATAAGACGACGAGCGACGCGTGAAACTGGCGGCAATGTTGGCGGAGGCGGCAGCGGTAGCGGAAGCGGAAGCGGAAGCGGCGGTGGCAGCGGTGGCAGCGGTGGCGGCGGTGGTGGCGAATCCTCGTCGTCGTCGCTGCCTAGGAGTCGCAGTAACTCTCACAGCGGCGGCACCAAGAACAACTGCAGCGCAACCGTCCAGGATTCGGGCTTCAGCACGGAAACCTCATCGAAGGATAGCGCCTCAACGGCGATCGCGCCACGAGCGAGCAGTCCGCGGCCGAATGCCTTGGACGAGGCGGAGGACGAACTCTGGAATCTGCTGGACGTGATCCACCGCAAGGGGATTCGATTGCGGGAGGAGGTCGAGTGCCTTCAGGGTCGCTTGGAGAGCGTGACGACGGAGGAATTGGCGTCGACGGATGTGTTGGAGGCCATAAGGAAGATCACCGGCGATGTTGACGACGAGAACGTCGATCGGCAACAGCAGGAGCAACGGCAGCGGCAGGACAGCAGGGATCCGCAGGTGATAGCGCTGAGACGGGAGAAGGAGCAATTGTTGGACAAGGTGGCCGAACTCGAAGCGGAGACGATATCGAGTCGCGCTCGCGCTCAGGAACTGCAAACCGAGCTGGCCGCTTTGTCGGCCCTGAAAACCGGTCTGGAGGATCGACTGCGAGCCGGACTGACCGAGAACTCCAACAAGCTGGAGATCCTTACACCGGGTGCGCAAAGACTGCAACCGATCGCGCCGATAATCTCGTCGCCGAAGAACGCCAACAACATCGGCAATATCAAGAGCAAGGGCTCGGCATTCGCGACAGTCGCTGGCGGTAGCCCCGCCGGGAAGGCACACAAAAACCGCTTTCGCACGAGGACTATTGAGAAGAACGTGCTGCTGGATGTAATCGGGCGCGGTGATGAACCGCGCAACATCGATATCGACATCGAAGCCGGCGTGAACGAGAGGCGAGCCAGACTGGGAGCACTCGATTCTATCCTAGTGTCGCCCACCAGAGTGGCTAACGTGAGGGACGTGGACTCGAAGAAGATCGCGGCCATTCTTCGCGAGCATTCGCCTCTCGAGCTTCAGCGGCATTTAATCACTACTACCGTCCATAATCAGGTACGATTGCATGCAGCCATTGAGCAAAAATTAGCAAAGCTTTTGAATTTAATTATAGGCAAAGTAATTATAGATAAAAATTCTAAACGGAATATCGATGTATCAGAAATCTTAATTATTTGCGGCGTTAATCGATCAGTGTATCAATTCCTTGATGATGTATCGCCCGCAGGCCCTACAGAAAAGACTAAACGAAGTGGAGAAGAGCACGGAGACTCTCTCCGAGCGGCTGGATAAGGCGCGTGAGGAGAACGATGACTTACGATTCCAGGTGAGTCGCGACTAAAATGGGACGTAAGTTTGATGAAAAAGATGTCCAAAAAGAGTTTAGCTGACCGTGATCCTCTTCCAGCTGGAGGAGAGAAACATCGAATTGGAAGGCACGCGAGCACGGGTGCGCGTGCTGGAGCGTCTTCAGCAACGTCCGCCGACGGAGACTGAGCCTGAAGCGGACTCGGAGCAGCCTAGATGCGAGCAGAGCGGTCTCGAGCCTGGCAGTAGCACAGAATCTGCACGCGATCATCATCAGCCAATGGAGATCAAACCATCGCCGCGGCGACGTCCTAGTCGTATACCTCTACCTGGTAGTACATGCGGCAAGACGACGTCATCGACGATAGCGAATGCAACGGTGATCACATCATCTCGACCATCCAGTCATGGCAGAAACGATAGCAGAGAATCACTCAAGTCGCTTACGAGACCGCTGCGCGATTCTAGTCGCGACAGCCACGGTGGCGGCAAGTCGTTATCAAAGCCGCGCGATTCCAATCGGGACTCGCTTGGCAGCAGAAGTCTATCCAGGAATGGCGCTAGCAACAGCAACAGCAACGCCAGCGGTGGCGGCGGCGGCGGCGGCGGCGGCAGCGGCGGCGGCAAGGAAACGAATCGAGAGTCGTCCTTGAACAATCGTTCCCTGCCGCGTAACAATTCCAGCCGAGACTCCTTAAACAAATCCTCCTCGCTGTCCCGCGCCCGTGACTCGCTGGAGTCTAACAACAATCTTGGCGCATCCTCGCCCGCCACGGGAACGACGACGGCAAATGTCGGGCCCCCTCGACGACCGCCCGCTCCCGCGCGCCGTTCCCACAGCCTGGCGCGCGCGGCGACGTCCGTCGACGCGTCCGAGAACGGCAAGGTACGACCCGTAAAGCAATTCTTTTGGAGCAGCTGGCTGAAATCACCGTTGTCCAATGGCCCGGTATAGTAGAGAGCAAGCCGACTCTCCCTTCCAGGACGACGGGCCGTAGTCGCTCTCTCTCTGTCTCTCTCTGTCTTTCTTTCGTAGGGACGGTCACCGCCTCCAACATGGTATTCCCTCCAAAACCCACTCATTTGTCTTCAGTAAACTATCCGAAAACCGCCTGTCTCATTTACCACCTTTTGCCACACTCTGATTAGAAATTCCGCTCAAAGATTCCGCTCCGACTCCCATTTGCAAATTCGCGTCGACCTCGGGCTCGTCGGAGTTCGGCTAGACAGACTGAACCGGGTCGCTTTCCATCATGGACGCGCTTCCACACAACGACAAGATTTCTTTTACTTTTACTATCTTTGACTAACCATCTCTTACCTTTGTACCTTCCGCCATTGTGATTACTGATTACCGGCATTGTTGTTACGCTGCGCTATGTACATGATGTAACCGATGACCAATCTGTCGGTAATTGCCGAAAAGTAGCATTCACGTTGCGTTTCGCCTATATACGAGAACGCAACTTTCCTAACGCAACGTTATTCTTTCCCGCGTGTTTCCCGCGGCGTCTTTCTCCGTCCATGGCTCGTTCTTCCATTTCCTGCTCGGTTCTCTCCTCTCCGCTGTTTCTCTCTCGCGGACCACGACACAACACTACCGACGTACGTATACACGATCATTACACGCAGAGACGGAACCTCGTTTTCGCTGAACCTGCCGCTATCTTCGCCTGTCAAACCACAATGTTCCTGAAAGAAAAAGAAACGCAATCTTTATAACGATACGTGCAGAGACTCTCGAGCGAGCGAGTCGACCGATTCTTGTCTTAATACCACCACAATCGCCCGCCCCGACCGTCCACCGTACCGTCTGAAATCAGTCTGATCTGGAGGGCAGGCGAGCGTGCGTTCGAGCCCGTCCCCGTCGGCGGTCCAATAAAGAAAGAAAAGTGGCCCCTTCTCGCGTGCCGCCGGTTTTTTCTCGTAAGTTATGCTTCTTTTATTATCATTTGCTTCGATGCTTCTTTCCTGGATGTGGTGAGCTGTAGCCTCTGTCTTTTCAATTCACTGTATCTCTTTTTCTTTTTTGTACACACCCTCCGTTCACACCCACACGCATCGGTAGAGTGTATGGTTTGATCATCCTCACACTTGGATCTTGGCATGCGCACATTACTACTGTACTCGAGCTTCTCGTATTGCGAGTGTCAATAAGAATGCTTACGCATGACGCGTGAGAGTTATCTTTGTAGTCTTCGGAATGGATGACGATTTTAAATATGCTGCGGTTTGTTGGCCTGTAAACGTCGGAGCTAATAGTCGGTCCATCATCCTACAGCTAAAAGTATGCGATATTCCCAATCTTCATTTTCACTCCAGATCTTCCCAGGATAAACTGCTAATTCGAGCCTTGCTCAGTGATCGAGTTTTTCCAGTAGAGAATACTAATCGCGTAATCGTAGAATTGGATAGAAACTAATGCATTCCTTGTCGCGTGTTTCTGTTCTTCCGTTTCTGAGATCTTAGGAATCACTGCTCTTGAGCAGTGATTCTTCTTCTTTTTGGATATTTAGATAGATCAGAAAAAATTACGGCAGACTGATATTTACATAGTAAATTATTTTCTACAGGTCGCAAGATTCCTTCCCGATCGCGAAGGACTAACACGGTTACTCGCACGTTATATCTTGTCGCTTTTTATTCTTCTATGCAATTATTTGTTATCAGAATTTCATGCATGTGCGACTGAGATCCGTAGGATGTTAATGGAGAGTCCATGAGTCTTTTGTCGGGACGATTGAACAAGACCGGCAAGGCCAATCGCCGATCGGATAATTCCATATTTGATGATTGATGTTTAGATAATTGATTGAAATCGCACGCGTTCGATTCAATGCGTTTCCTCGACACCTCCCGTGCATAATTCCGCCATCGAAGCATCTCCTAATCCTCGCGAGGACGAGGCGAGGAAACATTTCATCCAGAGCACGCATCCGCATCCGATTTTCACTTTTCGAGTTTTCTTACCCTGCTCTCTTCTCTCTCTCTCTCTCTCTCTCTCTCTCTCTCTCTCTCTCTCTCTCTCTCTCTCTCTCTCTCTCTCTCCCTCTCTCGTGTTGTGTGCGTTAAGTTGGTTTGCTCATTTCGTTTGCTGAGATTTTTCGTTTTATTTGCTAGCGTTGCTTGTACGCGCGGACGTTAGAAGCCCGAAAGAGCGGCCTCTCCGCTCACGGCGATCTTGAGGGAAAATGAATCGTCCACACGCTTACCCGCTTGGCCTTGCGGTTCATTGTCCATCTCATGTGTTGTCTTCAGCAACGCCGCGCGAAATATACAATGCTACACCATGCGATGTCCTTGCTCCATACGCAAATGAAATGCTCTCTCTTAATTACCATGATTCTTCTTGCGAATATTTTTACGAATATATATATATACATATCTTTTTCAATCTATATGATCGAATTCAAATTGTATCAAATAACAAATTCGCTTCGATGATTCTTGGCCCACACGCCAATTTTATATCATATATAGATTATAACGCGGCGCGTGTACGTGAGATCGATACCTCAGAATTTAAATAGCCGGTGGTACCAGCCAGCGACCCTGTTACTAACTGACTCGTCATCGTTTTGTCGTATCTCCGACACGCGATTCACTTCTTCATTCTTTTTTCTTTCGCAAGTGATCCGACGACATATACCGGCCAAATTTTCGAGCATTGATACGATATCGATCCCCGTCACGCGCCGTCCAAACGAAGCTGTCGGGTCTCAGCAGAAGAAATCTCCCCCGCTTGCGATAGAGAGTACGTCCGAACGCGCCTCGACTGGGCCAATTAATAAATATCTTCGTGTCTTCCAGAGCTGCAGCGAAGCACCGAGTTCCTGGTGTTCGAGCAGGTGCAGCAGCTTTCGGCACAGCGATTCGTCTCTCTACCCAGACTCCCTGAATCAGGAGACCTCGTCCGTCACTGGTTCCACGCGGGTAGAGTTTATGATCGGCTCGCCCACCAGACGCTTCCGTACGAGCACCACATGGCCGCATCGCTACTTCGACAGCATCGATTCGGCGGCTACGGTACCGGAAAGCCTGCTGACTGACGAATTTCCGCTGCGACGCGGTGAGGCCTTGGCCGAATGCGACTCGCTCGAGTGCCATCCGATCTCGAGCGAGGATTGAGCGGCAACCAGCGAGATCAGTTTCTGCAAAAACCGCGGCCTTAATCCGTGATTGAGCGACACGTTTCACGCGACGACGAACGATGGGGAGAGAGTTCCCGTCGTGAGGGACACCGCGTTCCGTTAGACACGCGCTGAAAGAGCGATTCTCTCAGTGATCCTTAACTCGGTGCCTTTTTAATAGTCTCTTGAAGCGTTTTCAGTTTACTCGCGGAATCGTATCCTATCACGTTAGTGATTCCGACCGAAAGAAATCCAGCGTTGCGACGTTTGCTTACCGAGACGTAACAGTACCGTTTTCCAGCAGGATCTATGTATATTGTACTTCCTTCGACTGACATTTAAGCAGCATTTCATATAACACTTTTTAACACGGACGAAGGACTCCATTGCGGGCGATCCTTGCTGTTCAATCAAAAGTAAAACTGATATGGCGACTTGCTTCGTACATCAACTTGTAACGAGCATAATTGATATAGTTGATAACTGCAAAAACGTATTAAATTTATGCTAAATTTTGGATTCACGTTATCGGAGCATAGTCAGATTTTTTAGCTGTAGCGGAAGCTATACTGAAAGAAAAGTAATCTTTTATGCAAAAATAATTTGGAAATGTAGAATGACATTTTTTTGAGATTTCGTTTTCGAGAGAATTGGAGGCTTATGAAGTGCGCATCGGAAACGAAGTTTTCTATAAGAAAATTTTATTCCGCGTTCTCGATTTATTTTTGCATTTTTGTATAAGAGACCTTCCTTTCGGTTTTACCATGATTTTCGGCATATTCTGTATATCGAATTATATTTCATATGAATATATCACGTTTATTCATAACATAAGGGAAAATGTACATGCACAGATTTGATCAAATTTCACAACGTTTCTCGATTTTTTGCAAATATTACTCTTATTTTTCTTTAGACTTCTCATATATATGTAAAACATATACTAAACTCATTAATAGATATATAATAATCCTGATCAATGATTCAAAAGTTTCGATTAATTAAATGATTAGAGGTATTTTATAAAATTACGCACATAATAGCAAATTCAATTTGTTATTATTCGATATTATTTGAGCTTCGATATGATAACGCAAATAGAGTCATTCAATTCATTTAACCAACGTCAAGGATGAGTTTGTTAAACAAACTTTCGATTACTTGGTCCACGTTCGGTAAGTACCGACTCTTTCTTTGTACAGTTAGTTTTCTTCACACGAGTATTTATTGTTTCCCATTTCCGGGTGAAGGAACGTTCATCGAAATTATAACGAACGAGGGCTTGTAATTAGCTTGCTATCGGAGAACACCGGAGTCAACAATTAACATTCCAGAGGACGTCCAAGCCGTGATTTTGTATTCCACTTAGCATTTATACCTTCGAGTTGAATCTGCGTTGTGATCGAGATCGTTTTCTTATTTATTGCGTCGCGTGTATGTGTACGGATACGTTGTAATGATGTGGATATGTGTCCGATAAGAGTTTAGTTTAGCGAATGCTGAAAAAGGAAGAGAAAGCAAGACGAGCGTCGTTATTTGTACGAAGTGAATGGAATGCGCGAAGACGAGGAGTTGAATCCAGAATTCGGCGGTGTCGGAAGCGCATCGAGCGCACTGCTCACATTCTCGAATATAACATATCACATTTAGCATCGATCATTGTGCGCTCATTCGCTATCTAGTCGTGCGAGCGACAGATCCGAATTTCTCTTGATGAGTTTTGAGGACCGCAAAAGAGATGTTCATTACTTCATTTCCTCACGCTCGATCAGATTCACTCACGAGATAAATTCATTTTCGACTCGATCGTCGTGCATCGCCTTAATCTGAGAATGATAAGAGTGATAAGAGTGATTAAAAGCGAGAATGATCGTTGATCCTTACTTGTCGCAGGGCTTGATAGGTGATGCTCGTTGGGATCGCGGCTCGACTCGACTCGACTCGACTCGAGTCACAATCCCCGCAGAAGAGACAAGACACAAGACACTATGTACTACACAGTTCCTCGCTTCAACAACCAATTTTAATTATTTATAACTATAAGGACGAGAGACCACGTAACGTCGCGCCGCGAAACGCTGAACGATAATCACAGACGGAGCCTGTGATCCTCTAGCTGTAGATTACCGCGAAACACATGTGATCGTAACGTATAGTTTAAGGTGCGAGCCACAGGACTGACGGATTTTACTCTTATCCTTTTATTAGCGCCTAATGTCTCCGCGGTCGGGCGAACCGAGCGGGAGACCTCGTACCCCTAGCTTCTCGTTCTCCCTCTCCTGCGGAGGGTTCGTAACGGCAGCGGAAATGCTCAGATATTATTGTTACTCGTGTACAGTCGGTGGACTCTGGTGCCGACTGGAGGCTATTATTTTTTATACCTTTAATTAAAATCATATACGAGCGCGGCGGCGCGGCAGCCTCCCGATCGACGGCTACCGAAGGCGCTCTCCGTCACTGTATTATACCTTTTATCTAGTTTAGATATGTATTATTATTATTATTATACTGGAGAATGATCAATTTTATTTGTTTTACGATGATATACATACATACACATACGACACATACACGTACATACACGTGCACGCCGGGACACCGTCATATATGTACATAGTACGACGTCGCGTTATTATTTAAAGAGATAGCTCTAATGTAAATAAATTATCCGTAATGAATCTGCGACAATGTGATCCGATTAATAAAACGAAACTACTTGAAGATAATTTATTTTTGACCATTTCTTCCACAAGTTTATCCACGCGTCTCACATAAAGAAGATTTCATTAGATTATCGCAATTATCGCATACAACTTTCAGCGAGAAGCTTATTTTATCGATGCTTCATGCTTCCGCATATTTGATTGAGATGATCAGAGAGAGATAGAGAGAGACAGAGACAGAGACAGAGAGAGAGAGAGAGATTCGTTTCCTTTTATTCGTATAATTGCAAGTAACAAACGATATATCTGCCGCCTTCTGTGCGCAGTTAAAGACGGCGTGACCCAACGATTAATCGTCGTCATATGAAGAATAAAACTTCAACATTCCCAGAGTTCTCGTTGTTTTCGAGCAATCTTCCCGGCGATCTTTCGACTCATGTCTGCCAGTCTTGCGCAAATAGACAAATGCGCAATAAATATGTATTCAGCGACAAGCGCAAACCATTTCAAGTTCAATGCGCATAAAATACTGAGACACCGATATTATGCAACGAACGACAAATTATTGTGCGGATATTCGCGTTGTCCGTGAGAGGATCTTTTTTGTCGCTTCAGCCGGTAATAACCGCATTTCTCAATGATAATTTGAAGCATGAGATGCGAGAAGAATCGCGCCGATAACGTTAAACGTCTGGCGAGTGTTGGCCAATTGTCGTGCAGCGTATTGTGTCGCATTATCCCGGAAAAACATGCGTGTCATCGAACATTAGCGTGTCCGTTTGAAAGAATCACGGGTTTTCTAAATGCGGACGAATCTTTTCAAAGTTTTCAAACATAAGCCCGATTGCAAACCGCTATTGTACGAGAGACAGAAACTAATTTCAGCCTTTTTCTTCGGTCTCGGACGAAGCAAGCAATTGTGGTCGATACTGAGAGGACTTCGTTACGTTCCTTCCATCTGACCGAGTCTAAATGTCACTCGGTCTTTCGCAAAGCGCAAATATTATCATTCATTGCATCGGCGCGTTTTCCTCGGCGATTGAGTGCCAAGAGCGGATCAAGCGTGTAATTAAGCGCTGCTTGCATTGGCGATAAAACGTTAATGAAGCCGACAACCAGTTAATAGACGCGTGCAAGTTAATAGACGATTTTGCATCAGTTGTTCCATCATTACGCAGAACGGCGACGCTACGAAATCAGAGCGCGAGATCCGCATGCTCGCGCAAATCATTGATGAAGCGATTGAACGGCGGATAGACCTTGCGAAGTTCCAGAGAACACGAGGAGATAGGATCGTCAAGTAAGAATGTCTCGAGGCCTCGTTACGTTGATACCTTAATTTGCATTCACGATCGATCGACGATGACGACAGATCCGGCAATTCGATGAAGCAACATGCGGGAGGACAGCAAGACGAGCAGGATGAGTACGATCCCTTTGCCCATCGCCCAGAATCCACATCCACGACCACGTACGTTCCCCTTCCTCCATCTTCCCTTTGATCTTATTCAAGATTTATTTAACCTTCATATGTATAACGTGACCCGGCGGTGACGGGCAGATTTGACAAGCAAGGCATCGGCCGGATCGGCCGGAACTTTATGGGAAATGTGCTGATATATGATGCTTATTTTGTATATTTTCTATTATTTGTTACATCTCGATGTAACATGACCGAACAATGCACGTCTGGTTCAATAGAGTGATATCAATCGTGGTTTATAGAATGGACACAGAAATCCGCAACCGTGAACCGTAATAAGTGAGTTTCTTCGGTGATGAATCATGATACGATAATGTATCAGTTAATTTCACATTGTCGACGAAGTTTCCCTAACAGGATACACGCTTGTAGATCTTTTGAAATTATTAATGTAATGATCTATTAATTTCCTGGCGGACGTTTTTATCTTTATTATTCAACCGATTCTCCCTAAGAACAACTGATATACGCAAATTTCTGAAGCATTCTTATCAATTATTTGTGATAACATTATCGGACGAATTATCATGTAAAATATTAATTTTTTTCTAACATTGTTTGATAATAAATGTAAAACATTGCATTGAGTATTCGAGTAACTTTAGCAAATATATTGACAAATTTCTACGGGACAATTATGACAAATAGCATGTTTATCAGAATACATCACGTGGTTCGCAAAACGTATCATTAATGGAGTTGACTGCAAACTAGTTATTACAATTATATAATGCCGCGGTGACGATAAACAAACAGAAAGACCGCATCGTGTTGTATGCGAAAAAAATTGTTGCAGGGACTTCGCCGCGCTGATGCATTTATTGAAGAGCGCGATCGGTGCCGGTATACTCTTCCTGCCTTACGCCTTCCGAAAGACCGGCTACGTGATGGCCTTTGTCTGTGGTGTGATCATCGTTATCCTGTACATGCACACGTCCATCCTCCTTGTACGTACGTGATGACGCGTAAGGAAAAGGAACAAGAGAAAGAACGAGAGATAAGATGCAACTTTTGTCGCACACGCGTGTCGGATTTTTCATCTTGATTTCACTTTTTTTTCTAATACCCTCTCGAGATTTATCGCTGTCGTGACAGAATAATGATGACAATTAGCCGATGAAGATAAAAAGGGAAAATTCTCATTATTTGCGCGATATTCGCGACTCGATTGTTTGCACGAGTCGCATCAACAGCGATAACGCCGAGAGAATGTGAGAGATACAGATATGCAGAGAAAGAATGGTCCATCCGCACGCGGAATACCGCTTCGAAGGCTGCTGCTTCAAGTGGGTCTTCTCTTGATGGCGTGCAGGTACGCTACTCGCAGAAATTATGCAGATGGAAACGTGTGCCCATGTTGAATTTTGCCGAAACAGCGCAGACCTCCTTCGAAGCGGGCCCAGAGGGGATTCGAAAGTACGCCAAGGTGTTTGCCATAATAACGAATGTAGCCATCTGCATCGTACATTATCACGGCATTCTGATATACATCCTGTACGTAGCCACATCGTTCCAGCAGGTACGACTATGCGATTTGCAACGCTGCCATGATGGAGCAGCGATCTATCACAGAATGTTCTTTAAAGGATCTTTTAGGATTCTTTATTACCGATTACAATTTAACGATCGATTCTCCTCGGCGAGATTGAAGCCGAGAAGTAAAGGCGAGACTTCGCGTTGTGAGATATCTTTCATTTTTATTGCTTCTTTATTACTCATAAACTGATTGATACTTCCATCGATGGAAGATTGATGAGAAATCAATACATCAAAGAGGAGAACATCGCTGCTTGTCGTTAAAATACAAATGGAAATTCCGCGGACTGCAGTTTCCTATCATTCACGCGTGCGCGCACTGTCTCGCTTCTTTCATTGCCATAAAAAGAAAAGAGAAAGGGAGAGATTACTTCCCGACAGAGATTACGATAAGCAGCGAGTTCTCCTTCAATGAATCGCGATTAATCTGCGCTTTTCGCGACAAGATGATTTCCTTGCAATTTTCCGCTGCAATTTCGATACAATTTCTGTCTGACGCATTTGCGAAATCGATCCTGCTCCATTAAGGCTCGCCTTTGTTCATGGAGCGCGATTTCTCTTCCGCAGGTGATAGAGTTCTTCTCAGATTTCGAGATGGACGTCCGCATCTACCTCGTCATCTTCTTCCCGTTCTCAGTCGCGTTAGGCTTCGTGCCGTCTCTCAAATACCTCATGCCGTTCTCCGTTCTCGGGACAATATTTCTGCTAATTGGTATTTTGATCGCGTTCTACTACTTTATCAGCGACATACCCGATCCTGCAAGACTGGACGCCTTCACGAAGTTCCTACCTGTACCCCTGTACTGCTCCATGTTTCTGTTCGCTCTGCACAACATAACGTTGTGCTTGCCGTTGGAGAACACGATGTTGCATCCCACGCATCTGCCGCGGCTGATCATCATCAGCATGCTGTTCAACGCAATCTTCTATCTGACCTTCGGCTTCCTCGGATACAACAAATATCCATATGCCTGCGACACCGTCATCAAGAATCTGCCACTGGATGATATGTAAGTACAACGCGAGAATGATTTGATGTATTAAAGCGCGATTTAATACATTCGGCGATTCGCATTCGCTCGCATTCTCGGTCGGTTTCTCTGACGGATTTCGATACAGTCTGCAATGTTAATCCTGTCGATCAATCACAATCGAGATCTCTGATTGAGAGATCGCGCCAGCTGCCGTCGATCAGACGACGGAGTTCCTAGCATAAATGAACCACGCTTCTCGTCAGAGAAATCACGAATAAATCATTAGCGATCATTAGGTGATTTAATCGCATATCGCCGCTCCCTTCTCGACGATCGGTATATTAATCATCTATTTCGAGTAACAATCGGCGCGCAAAGCGCGTACAATCGGCGAGCTATGATATCAGCGAGGTGAGAAGCGCTCGACACACTGAAACACGTTCGCGCGTATCTTCCGGCGTATCTTGGGAATTCCCCATTTATTTTCTGGATTCCTCGTACTTTATGGAAGTCACGAGATTAAACGATCGAGCGATGCCACGTAAAACAAGTCCTTCAAATAAATTAGATTTAACAAAAGCGGAACGAGAACCAGTCGACCGTACAATCGCGAGACGCGGTTTGGTCGTGCGAAGGTAAACGCGAAGGTCTTAAACTTGATTCGGAAGTAGTTTAAGTAACTAGGTAACTTCGGAGAACAGATTCGATCGTATTGTCGTAGTCATTGAATTTTGCGCGTGTCTCTGCATCGTACATTTCTCATAAATCGATCGATCGTCAGACTTGCGACACCTCGCGACCGATGCACCTTGATCTGATTTATTTGTCAAATCGGACACTTATCTAAAAATGCTAGTATACTCAACAGTATCGCTATTCACGCTTGTCTCCAGTGACGTAGTTCATTGTGTAATTTCGTTATCGGATTCCTGTCTCTCGCGGTTTGATGGAATGTACACACACGCGTACATCCGATTCAATGATTACGGATTTGATCGAATCATCGACAAATCAGTACGCGCTCGTCTACGCATGGCGCTTTGTAGTTCTTTAATCGTGGCGATAAAATTGTAACGTTCCTGCAACTAACCGGCGCGATCGTCTCTCCATTGCACCTGCACAAGGATGTAAGATTTTCGCGCATGTATCGCGCATACGCCAATCCGCACATCCCTCTCGATATCGACAATCGTGAAGAGTAGCGCATTATCATCGCGCGCGTGATACACCCTGAATCAAAATATTGGCCTCGCGGTAATCCGATCGAACTATTCGGCTCGATTAAGATTCGCCGTTCATGTTTCGCGCGATTTTCACAATCCCCACGATTTGCAGCCTCGCCCAGATTGTTAAGATCGCCATTTCCCTGTCGGTCCTGTTCACCATCGGTCTGGCATATTTTGTGCCGATCAACATCCTGTGGTCGTTAATCCAAAAACGGATGGCCGAGAAGAGCTTGTTGTCCAGACGGCTGGCCGAGATCTCGCTGCGACTAGGCGGCATGCTCGCAATGAGTAAGCGCATTACGTGATGACACGACGCAGCACGTATGATACGCACGTGCGTATCGCAGAAAGTAAGCTGTCCTTGTCCTTTTCTTGGCCGCCAGCGCTAATCGCAATCGCTATACCCCAAATGGCGGCCCTGCTAGGCCTGTTCTCTGCCTTCGGCGTGAACACGACCATGCTGCTGATCCCCATACTAATCGAGACGTCGGTCAGGTGGAGGGAAGCCTCGAAGATAATGCTCGTGAAAAACATTACTATTTTTCTTCTGTATCTGTTCATCCTGGTGCGGGCCCCCTTTTGTAGCGCGGTAGAGAAATTTCGCCGCGGGAGCTCGGGCTCGTAATAATCTCAGTCTGGTTTCTCTCCGCTTTGAGATCTTTTTCTCGCTTCTTGTCGGAAGGTTCCGTCTGAGAGAACGATCTCGGGCTCTTTAATTAAATCCGCGGGAGAGATATATGTCGATAAAAAAGAGAAATATCGGACTTCGTGACTTACTTGTTACTTATCAATTAAAACCTATCAATTTCCCATTATTTATTAAAACTTGTCTCTTTTAATTCAATCGCGTAAATTATCGATCGTATGTGTACACAGTTAGGTTTTTTATCGGATAGATACTTTAATTCACGTATCGTGATCTTTGAATGATACAATGCACATTCGCGTTTGCGTTTGCAGGTTGTTAGCGTGATAGAGAGCATACACATGATCATCAAAGAGTTCGCCGGAATCGAAGAGGAATGTTTCTAGCTTTCTTGAGGATTGCGCGTAACTCGCTCGCTCCCCGATCGAATACAGAAAGAGAGAGAGAGAGAGAGAGAGAGAGAGAGAGAGAGAGAGAGAGGCTTTTAATACAATGTAATTAATGATATTTGCTTTTAATCATTCGTTAATATGAAAAACTCCTTGAGATTATGGAGATTATGGAGATCAGGAACGGATTTACGTGATGAATCACGATAGACAAGGCGCGCATTAATGCACAAACACATGGCTGGATAGCGTGGTTTTTAACACGACAAAGCGACGAGAGAGAAATAATTGATTTACAATGATAGATTAAGAAAAATAAATAAAGGAGAAAACGTATAATTCTGACGGTTGATCCGATTATATTCCCTCTTCACTCCTGCGCATCCGAAATCGGTCGATCGATCGGCAGTTGTCGAGGACTGATGTCGAGAATCCCATAAGACCGGAATGTGACGCTTGCAACATTCGAGGCAGGAAGACAGCTTGAATTCCCCCCGGTCCAGGACGTTTACGTAACGCGCGGCACGGCACGGAAAGCCGTGCCGTTCGCGATGTGGAAACAAGAGCGACGGCCCCACAATGAGAAACTGCATCGCAGTTGCAGGCCCACGAGATGGAGATGGTGGGAGTTCATCACGCAGGATCTTCTCGCAACGGGACGGAGAGAGAGACGGCGCGAGGGCGTGACCCGTGCACGGACGGAGATGAGGATAAGGTGAAAGGGAGCGCGCGCGAGAGAAGCCGATCGAGCCGATCGCAGTCGAATAGAAGGCGTCCCTATGTATACGAAACTCGGCCGAGTAGTGTTCCCGGGCGAATCGTTCTCGACGTGGTAGTGTAGTTCCGGCATCCGGTCATCCGGTGAATCGAGAATCACGGAAATTCGTGCAGGAGCCACGCTTTCCGTCATGTCTCCCGTCTTCGTTACGTCCCGTGACCTCGCCAAATGTCACTGATCGATCAATCACGCGCGTAGGGATCAACGCTCGGACCTGTACACGCGATGGGATAGAAAAGCGGAAGCGCGACCGGATGAATGGACAAACGTGACAGTGGAGATTTCGAAGAGACTTCGATGATCGCTACATGCAACCTCGACATCGCGCGGTCTGCGATGTCCAGTCCGCTTTTGAAGGACCGTCGCGCATTGGCTACCGTTTTCCTCGCGGGATCGTCATCGCGATTATGCATTTGTAACGTGTCGGGCAATTAGTGAATTGTTCGATCGGTGAATCCGGCCGCTGATCGATCGACGATGGACACTCGTGAGCTCGCAGAGATCGAAAGATGTATCTTGGACAGAAGTGCTACTTTGTAAATAAAATCGCAACCAATCCATTTATAATTATAATTAATTTGCTTCCGGATATCCTCGTAATTGTCTCGCGGTCCGCACATACATTGTGTATGTTTTTATCTGTCCGGACGCATCCAGACACTTTTGTAATCCCTAGCTCGCGTTGCGAAACTTTCCCGTCATAAATCTATTGCCCGATTGGAGCACACCGAGTTCCACTTTTATTACGAACAATTAAATGTAAAGAATTAAATTAAGTCATTATCTCGGTCGTCTAACATGATTGATACCGATAATGAGAGATAGATAAGACCACGTTGTTATTGACGCAAGTGCGGCATCCCTAGAATCTCCTCATCAAATCGGAGCAAGTTCTCGTTAACGGCAGAAGTTCGCGGGATATCTGTGACGCGACGGGATCGAATTAATAAGACCGACTTCGTCGAAATTACAGCCACCGCTGTAATCCCCGCCGCTGTAATCGGCGCACAAGTACTCCAATCGGAGTAAGTACTCCAATCGAGCGCATTACACGCCACCACTATCCATTCCCTCTCCTCGTGTCGTACTGGCCACGAGCGAGGAGCTCGTGTACGCGGTAGTCGCTCACGTGCACTGACTGTCCGCGTATATATACCTGGCTAACGCCGATGGTACTTGCCCAGTCGTGTGCGACCTGTCACCGTTTCACGTTTAATTTCACCACCTCGTCAGCTTGCTTGCCCTTCCCTCCCCGCGTCCCACGTGTGATCACCCGCGTATCTCACCCCCGTGCATCGTGCTCGGCATCGCGGAGAGATTAATCATCGCGGGTCGAACGTCGCGAGATCACGCGACCCGGACGCCCGCGTGCACGCGCACGTAACGATCGTAGACTTCCGGGATTTAAGGGCATCGCAGCGCGGATCTATGCGTTATCCGACGTTTCATCATCGGAAGCGGAACTTTCCACGGGGCCTTCGTCGCCGTTCAGCTGAATTCCGTGTGACCTATCAGCTCGCGGTGCGACTGCTCGAATTGTCCCAGGGAACAACGGACGGATCCACAGCAACGTAGATTCGCAACGCCAATAAAGAGAGAGAGATAGAAAGAGAAAGAGGTGAGGGATCATCCGGTCGTTGACATCCTGCCGAGACCGGCGCGAGCTGCCGCGCTCGCGAAATTGCCGTCCGGATTATGTCCGGGAATCTTCCGTGAATAAATCATGCCTAGTGACGCGTTCGATCGCTTTGTAATCCATCGATAATTCGTTATCGTCGCTATCATTTATATGCGGCTGCATTATAAATGTAGCCTTCGGGAAAAAGGAGGCAGAAGCGGACGCAGACAGAGACCTTGGGCAGGACTTGAGCGGTTTCCCCGTTTATTCGGCGCGACGATCAGAGCCCGGGAACAAACAAAAGGAACGAGACTTTAGAAGTCAAACGAGAAGTTTCGCTCGTATGTCAAGTTAAACAGGAAGCTTCGACAATCTTGCATTCGGCCGACAGGGGATAATGTAAATCGGAGGGAGGATCTCCTATGTGCCGCCTCTGTTTTCCAGTGTTATCAGGAATAGAAACTAAACGTGTTCCCTTCCCTCTCCCGTAAATCAGGAGTGTCCTTCCTCGCTTCCGTGTTGCAGTACAAAACAGTAAGTGTCATTGTTGTATCGGCATGTTTACCGCAAATGATTTATGAACATTAAACATATGCCGAAGCTGGAGCGATCTTATCGATTCGCTCATTCAGGTGTGCTTTTGTACCTCGTCATAACATACACATTGTTACGCTATCGTATTAACAAGATATTAACGGCGAAGAGAAAGCGAGGCACGCGCGCTGATCCTCGCGGAAAAAAATGATCAAAGAAAAAAGAAATTCATGTGCATGAGTGAAGCAATTTGCAACGAATTCTCGCATTAGCTACCCGCGATAGAAGAATCGATCTATTGTGCAATCTATTGTCGCTCAAATTCATCGTGGCGGAGATGCCGGAAGACACTGTGAATCGTACAGCAGTACGTTTGATCGACACCGCGGCGAGCATCTGTAATCCGCTAAATATATGTCAAGAAATTAGACGAGATAATCGAATCAAACAATTAAATCGTTCCTTGAATAACGTTCGAATCGCGACGGGAATAGAGGAAGAATCTATGCGGACTTGAACGGTGCGATAGTGACATTTATCGATGAAAGATTAAAGGCGATTTAGCGCTGTCTCTGTCGTAAGCTTCTCCTTTCCCGCCGATAAGAATTTACATGTGCACGCCTACGGAATAATATTTACATATTTCCATTTGTAAATGATATTGCAAATTTTTACACAAAGTGCCAGTGCCGATGCTTTGTCGGTGTATTAAGCCACGTTTCTCATTCGCGGGCGCATATCGGCCGAAATTCTTCTCGAAGCACGACGAAAGGGTCGATCTGGACTACACTTGGCTCCTTTTTTTTCATCGCTAGGAGTAAAATGCTGGATCAATTCACCGACAATCCGGATCACGATCGCCACGTTAGATTTTCGTTTTTAATGCCACTGCGGACGAACGTATTTTGTTGGAACCTGCAATATCATCGGTAATTAGTCCTAACTTGTGAAAGTTAGAAAGTGCCGACTTTCAGCCAGACTTTTTGCCGCGAAGGGTGAAAATAGCATCTTTTGTAATAGCAGGATGTGATCTCGCGACAATGAACGCCTAAGCGCACGTTTAACGGACCATTCCCGACGAATAATCGTCTCTCGAGTACGGAAACGCGAGGAGATACTTGGAAAAAGTAATTATAAGTGCGCAGTACATGTGAGTTCACGAGAGAATTAATGCGAGAAACTACGAGAGATTTATGGCCGCTCCGCAAAGTTAATCGTTCAATCGGATCTTTTGGAAATTACAAGTGTGATAAGATTCGCTTCTATTCTGTCCTATTTTAAATCGGAGCTTTATCTCCGATAAATCTCTAGTGAGATTTTTATCTGGCTATAACTAATTTGCTGATAAGCTTGGATTGTTTAGAAGATAACTTGACAGTCGAGTTCCGCGAAATTTCTTCACGTATTTCGAAATTACGGTGTCGATAGTGCAGATAGGACGTCCTACCGATCTCTGAACGATTATTCTTTCCATTATTTTTATTTTCATTATTTTCGTTATCATCGCTACTCGTGTGACATGAAAATTTATCCTGAAGTTTACCATTTCTAAGTAAATCCATTGACAAAATCGAGAATCGAAAGAATATTCACTCGTGTATATTTTATCATCACAATGAGCTTTTATTATTACACGCAGTTCTCGTTAACATGTTGGACGTTCTCGCGGAAAAATCGAATTCAAAGAAATCCTCGGTATTAATCGCGGCCGTTTCCATCCTCAAATGTCAGCGCGTCCCTTGTCTTTATCATCCTCGCCACTTGCCTACGTTGAAGTATTTATGCGAGACGCATTCTCAATCATGCCCTGCACGTTGAAGTCCCTCGCGCGTCCGCCGCGCGCTGAAATGATCAAACTAGCCATCGGAGAGCCTGCAATTGCGCGCATTCAGATCCGTTTGTATCCGCGGCGGGACCGCAACGCGTTCGCGTAATCGCGACCGTTTCGCCCAGCGCTTTTACGTAAAATGGCGAAAGCAGATCGCGAATCGATCGTTAACGGCTCTTGCATAACTGCCGCCTCATTCTGCTCTTTTATCACTCAATTAATTTTTCCCAAGCGCGAATCTCCTGTGCGCGAATCTCGTAATCCGCGAGCGGTTTTCGTCATCGGTGCAGTCGGGATGAAATTTTATCGGCAGGATAAGTTTCGGTGCTACTCTCTCGTACGGAAATTGGTCAAGGTGAGACGTCGCGCAAAGATGTCTCTCTCTCTCTTTCTCTCTCTCTCTCTCTCTCTCTCTCTCTCTCTCTCTCTCTCTCTCTCTCTCTCTCTCTCTCTCTCTCTCTCTCTCTCTCTCTCTCTCTTTCTCTTTCCCCCTCGTCCCGCACTCATGTTACTGTATTTTATTTTCCTCCCTCTCCCGTCTCCATATTTTCATTTCTTTCTTTTTTCCTTTTTATATAACTGGAACTACTTCGGTCGATGATCGAGCGCGCAAGCTCGCCGCTAAATCGCTGCACGTACGTTGCGTAATGCCTTTTTTGCACCCGGGTTTCTTTATTCTCGTCATTAATTTATTTGGTGTATCTTGCTGAATCACAGAGCGTCCGATAAAAGATTGCTAATCGATCAATCGCGGTTTGGTTTCTCTAATATCACGGACTGCTGATGAAATCTTGGCGCGATTTTTCGTGGATCGATCTTCGATCTCCTCACCTTTCGATTTCTAAAATTAATACTGGACTGATTCTCTTGTCATCTAATCGTGAAGAGTCGCATTACAATCGAGTTTTGCTTCGAGTCAACGTATCGCTCACGATACAAAATTTGCAATAGACTAATCTTATCGAGGAACAAGCTGGAACGCAGATTCGTCTCCTTCAAGTATTTTGACACACGTACGAGGATATCGTGTATCAGGCTGGGATTATACCATATCATATTCCGCGATCGCGACCGATTTCCAACGACGCGGCGCGGTTTAGTCGATTTCAATACTTTCTTTCTAAATCGAAGCCGATATCATTGGCAAGATACTTTGCATTGTTAAATATTTTCGTGTGAGTGACGCAGTATTTTGTAACTCTATCGATAATTCTTATCTGTTTCCGTGCGTTAATTCGCGTGGGTATTCGTGCAAATGCAAGAACTTAATTAATACGATATCACCGACGATAACAATATTGGTAATCGCATATCAGCGAAAAAGATTTCCTCGCGATCCATCGATCCGGCTCTCGAGCGCGAAAGCTTCGGATCGTTAAACCGAATTAATGTCAATGCGAAAGATCGCGGTCAATGAATTGTTTGTTTAGCCGGACCGGTTGTTCACCGCTCTACACATCGATACGGAAATCGTCCGTTTCCCAGACGCGTGATTCCGATCGATAACGCGTTCTTAGTCGGATGCAGTCGATTCCCTTCCAGATCACTGATCCGTATATTCGATATAATTGAAGAAGAATGACAATAAGGAAAACTCACTCCGTATCGTCGTCTCGATTATTTTCAACAATTTTGTATCACTATCCGCCTTATCGCGACTGGAAAAGTATACCAGATCAATAATGTACAATAATTTTTCATCATTATCATCAGAAAGAAGACGGATAAACTGGACGGATTATCCATGTTATTATCGAATTTATAAGCACGTTGGTAATCGGAGTACAATTTATTCAATTGCGCCTATTAATTACAACAACGGATGCCGATAATCCGGTTTCGCGTTGTGGTATCTCGATGATCAGAAATCATTGTTTTTCAGAATCACCATGGGTCGGACGGAGAAGGAACAATCGGCCAACGACAATCCCATGAAGGAGTTTAGTAGCAGGTACTTTCGCTGTTTCGATGTCTCGATATTTAATGTTGTACTGCGGACGAGTACAGAGTATACAAACATGTCAATCGGAACTCCGTTGATCGAAATTACATTTCGTTAATCGCGAAAAGATTCATTGATACTGGTAGACGCATGATGATTCTGCAAGAATCACGCTGATAATCGTGACAGTCGAGCGTGATAACTAACTGTCCATCGTTCTTCTCTTTAATAAACGGAATCATCGTCCATGACAAGTGTAGATAAGGCGATTTTTGTACGCGATACTCGAGAAAGTAATTATTATTGATCGGCGATAATTCTCTACGTGGAATGCGATTATATCGCGGTCACATGGAGATAAGAAAGCGGGTTTATTTATACAAACCCGATTTTCTCCTTGACGTCTGATAGAGATTGTTTCAATAGCATTGTTGGCAAATTCGAGGAGTCGCGTGATTAACGATATTGTGAAATATTCGAATCCAGCCTGCTTTGTTCGGGATAAATGATCGCATGCGTTATTACGTAACTTTTCGCTAATTTATCTGCTGTAATATACCATAATACTTGTATATTCTGTACAACGCGATCTCTTTTCTACAACGAAAAGTCTTTTGGACAGAAATTGAAAATTAGTTTTACTCCGAAATGTCACTTTAACGTAAATTAGTTGTCATTTAACTACCATTTTAATTATACCACATAAATTATATAAAATTCGCCGTTGCTAGAGAATGCAAATCAAGTATATTTCTTATGATTTTATGTGCGTGTTATCATTGTTCCCCATTGAAAACTGATATTCAAGCATTATACTTAATTATTTTCGATATCAGCACCAGGATATCTTCGTCCGTTATCGGCGAATATAAAGAAAAGGATGAACTGTATGATCCCTTTGAGCATCGTGACAAACGACACGCAACTTCGTAAGTTTTGCACAATTTTGCCTGATTCAATATTCAAATTATCTCGAAGATAACGGTATAAGATAATTGACTTATTTCGAAAATACCTTGTTCGGTATACATTTGCATCGGCAAAAATACGAAAACACATTGGCTCACGCAGTTACAATTCCATGCGATACATTCTAATGATGTCGATATATGACGCCAATGAACATTAACGCTGATCACGATCAATCAAGATGATTGATCTCAAATCGAGATTACATAATCGCGCATTTCAGGGATCTGGGCGCGCTGACGCATCTCCTAAAGTCCTCGTTGGGCACGGGCATCCTGGCGATGCCGCATGCGATCAAAAACGGCGGATTGCTGTTCGGCGGGATCGGCACGATCATAATCGGCATCATCTGCTCGCACTGCGTGCACATCCTGGTGCGTTCATCCCACGTGCTTTGCCGGCGCACGAGGACGCCCCAGATGACGTATGCCGAGACGGCGTACGCGGCTTTCCTATGCGGGCCTAGGAAGGTCAGATCTTGGGCGAACATCAGCAAGATATTTGTCAATGCCGCGCTATGCGCGACATACGTGAGCGGTGCGTGTGTCTACGTCGTGTTCATCGCAACATCCATCAAACAGGTATCGTATCGCGAATATTTCGTCGCGAGGATTCGCTCTTATCGGAGAACGACGCCTTGTGATGGTTCTGAATTTTGCTGGTCTCTTAATTTGCTATTAATTATCGATATAATTGAGATTGCTAATTGGGAATGCAGAGAATCGATGGTGAAGACCATGATGATGTGAGAATAATCGAATCGCTTGAGAAGTAGAGCGTTTCGTTCCGCGATTCACGGCTTCTGATGAACCGGCCGAGTCGGCGTTTCGTGTCATTTCGAGCGAGCAATC
Organism: Eciton burchellii; assembly: GCA_020341155.1. NCBI lineage: Eukaryota > Metazoa > Arthropoda > Insecta > Hymenoptera > Formicidae > Eciton > Eciton burchellii. Next base: position 621,334 of record JAHMML010000039.1, read on the forward strand.
TCTGCAGAAAGATTATTAAATTTTTCAATTAACGGTGATGCAACGTGATCGTACTAAAATGTAAAAAGATCGACAGACGCGATAGCGTAACGATAATTACTATTTGTCGGACATATGATCAGGCAATTATTGCTCGACTTCATCACTAATACGTAACCGCCAAGTTTTTCCTCTGACAATTATTCGTAATTATCGATTACGTATCGCGTATCGTTCAGTTATTCCGAAACTACTTTATTCACCGTACATTTTTGTCAGATCACTCATACAAATTCCTGTCCTTTTTTTTATATCAGAACTATCGCGGCTGCAGTTACACTAGTAAAATCGATTTGAAATTTGAGCGGCGATGCGGACTTAGCAGCTCGAGATCTTGTCATCTGCACAACGCGCTGTTTCGACGTAATGCGAAATAATTGCTACTAGCTGGATCGCATCTTGGAGAAAGAATCTTCTCTCGCTGCGGACGAGAAAAGATCCTTGCCTCGGTCCTTGTCTCCGCTTTGTCTCCCCAACAAAACCGCATCGCGAGCGCCTCCGTCCAAGACCGAGCCGATCCTCTTTCCCGAATCGTCATCGCGCTTCTATTTGATCTGATTTCTGTTTCTATCTGATTTCTTCAGGTAACGGATTTCCGTACCGGCACGGATGTGAACGTGCGGATGTATATTCTGTCGCTAATTCCGGCACTGATACTGCTCGGCCAGGTGCGCAATCTCAAGTATATGGTTCCATTCTCGATGTTGGCGAACATCTTCATGATATGCGGCTTTTCGATCACACTCTACTACATCTTCAGCAACGTGCGGTCGCTCGACAGCGTCAAGCTGTTCTCGTCGGCCGAGCAGCTGCCGCGGTTCTTCGCGACTGTGATATTCGCCATCGAAGGTATCGGCGTTGTAAGTTTTCCTCATGTACATACGCTCGACGTAGCCGCGTCGCTCCTCCGCTTCCGGCAGCTAGATCAGAGGGATCTTTCATCCATCATTGATTGTGATCGTTGCAGGTGATGCCGGTGGCGAACAACATGCAGAAGCCGCACCACTTCCTGGGCTGTCCTAGCGTGCTGAACATCACGATGTCGATAGTAGTCGGCCTTTACGCTATCATGGGTATATTCGGTTATCTTGCGTACGGCGAGAATGCGATGGCGAGCATCACGTTGAACCTGCCCACGGAAGAAGAGTGAGTAGATGAACTCTCTTTTCCTTTGAGTCTCTTTCGCGCGCGAGATCAGACGAGTAATGGCGAACATGCTTTAGTTTGGCGCAAGTAGTGAAGATCCTGATCGCCGCGGCGGTCCTCTTCACTTACGGGCTGCAGTACTTCGTGCCGCTCGAAATCATGTGGAGTTCCATTAAGCACATATTTAGTCACAAATATGCGGCCATTGGCGAAACGGTGATGAGAGTGATTATGGTGTTAGTGACAGGTAAATAGACTTTTTATCTTTAATTATCTGCTACTGTCGATTTAAATTTCGGCATTTGTCATGCTCGCTGCGAAATGGACTTGAGGAAGAAGGAAGGATTAATCCAGAAAGCCAACTTGGTTTAAAAGAACGACTAATGATGAGACTGTAATGAAATGAATGGTAGCAGGCATTATTAGAATGATCGCAGGTAGTTCTGGTCTGCGATTGGGAGAAACGGTGCGGACACATGAGTGGCGGCGACGGTTCGACATAGAAAACGGTTCGACATTCAGCTTACTTTTACAACGGTATGATTCATACCGTATTGCCTGCGCCGTCTGTCTCCGTTTCTCCGTTCGCCTCTATAAATTAGCGGATTAGATGGAGTTGGAGTTTTTCTGGAAAGGACCAAGCTTCCCCGAAAGATCTTTACTTCGGATCCGACGACTTTTTCCGCCGTGTCGTAAATTCGCCGCTGTTTCGCTTTTAATCCCGAGTTTTTTGTCACGAGAAACATCGACTTCCTCACCGTCCTCGCGAGTGACGTTAACGGAAACGGCGAGTTCTCACGGTGGCCCTCTTTTCTTTYCCTCCCCGCCGATGGTATATCATCGCGAGACCGTCGCGGAGAAACCGCTATTAAACCGCGATGAATCACCCGGTAAGAGGTCGGTCGGAGACCCGATCGGTATGTCGATCGAACGGTGTCACCCACTTACTCTGACGTGCGTGTAAGCGCGCGCTGCGCTTTTTTATCGCCAAATGCACCAAGAAAGAATGGAATCGACTGTGCGTGTCGGATTCTTGGCTTGGATCGGTTTCTTTCCTTCGCTCTGCTACGATGAGTCTGGCCCAGTTTCGCTTCCGATTCGATTCCGCGCTATTGATTGCCCAATTATTCTGCTCGCTTGTTATGAAGTGATAATTAATTAAATCTCATATTTCCGCATATTTTTGCAAAAGGAATATGCGCTTTCTTATCCTCGCGACGATCTTTCCTCATCCTCATCTTTCCTCATCTATCCTCATGTTTCTTTTCTACTTTACTTAAGGGTTTGTCTGTTTTTTTATCTATTTGAATTAATCATCACGATTTGTGCAGTGATCGTGGCGCTATTGGTGCCCAAACTGGAACCATTCATCTCTCTGGTCGGCGCAATATTTTTTTCCATCCTCGGCATCAGTATTCCAGCAGTCGTCGAAACAATTTCATGCTGGGAGAGCCACTTGGGCACTTTGAACTGGCGGTTGTGGAAAAACTCGTTGCTAATCGTGTTTTCATTACTAGCATTAATATTCGGCTCGTGGATCTCAATATTAGATATAATGGCTATTTATAAGTAAATACTAAATATATATATATATATGTATGTACATGTAAGCACCTTTTATTTCTATAATCCTACCTAAGAGCGAGATAAAGAATTCTAACGAACATTAATCGATCGAATGGCTGATCGAATGTTTCGATCGTGAGCCGTTTCATTGACGAAAATGAAGAAATCTGGAAAGATCGCGTCGACGAGATGCCTAAAATGGCATCGCGTGTTTTTTCGAATGATTGATACGCGCGAATCACGTGATATCAGCACCCTCTGCTATTGGATTAACGTTTATTGCCTTTCCTCCACTGTGCAGAAAAATTATCGCCGGAATAACGTAGATCCGAGATTACGTGCAAGAATCGCAGCGGCAACATCAATCGCTGTGTCTGATACGCGAAGCGCAGTTCTGTTTGGATCGATCTGTGTACATCCGAAAAACGTGTGCTTTACATTGATGATTCAGAACATAACATGAACTTTGAAGATTCTCGTCCAGGGACAAGAGATGGCTCACGAATTGTCGAGTTCTCGATCGTGTTTTGTTTGCATTCGATGCGCGTTCAAGGCGAACTTGAGCCGCGAATAATGAGTTTTGTTTCCGTATCTTTAATGTCGAGTTTTACGATTTTATGATCTTGCCTCTTCAGCCTTGCTAACATTCGACGGCCTGCTGACTGACCCTCATGTACAGCTGCGCTCTGTTATGCATCACCGGTGATCCCGTGTGTCATCGTGTCATCAGATCCGCGGAATGGAATCTCTCGGGCGGATTCAGGCCGCGCGATAAATCCGGATCGGCGTGCGAAAAATGCGGCTCGGGCCACTCGATAATCCTGCTCACGGCACGCATCATGAAACCGTTCACCAGATACTTATCGTCTAGACTTCTAATTAAATGAGATTACCCCAGACATCTGATTAGATCTATTGGGGGCTTTTTTTTTATCTCTGAACAGTCATCTTCGAGCTCGTACGATTTTCCGGTGGCACATATCGCTTTGTTTATTAGCGAGTTATTTTTCGACGATCTGATTCCCAAATTCGCCCCATTATTCGCTTTGATGTTCTTTTCTTCTTTTACAGGCGACTTGTACAAGCGCACTCGGATGTGTCTTTTTAAGTATGTATCTTTTTCCCACATTCTACATGATTGTTTTCGCTGTTTCGATCGATCATCGATCGGTTATCATACCGGTTATCATACTACGAGATGAGATGCGAACGTATGAATCGCGTTCCACAAGTCGCGATAAATCCGCATTCAGCACTTCGTCCGGATTGAAAATGTAGAATTCCTTGAAAGGAAGTTCCAGAAGCATTTTCCACGTATCGTAAGCGAACGTGCCATCGATCAGTGTTGCATTAAGAAGCAAAAATTCCTTCTTTTTCTAGTCGAATAAACAATCATGAATAATTATAAACTAGCTTATTAATTATACAGCAGGGCTCACTATAACGCTTCTGAACAATGCGCGTTATTTTTAAAACGGCAATGATAACGTCTGCTAAGTTCCACAATATGCGCGTGGCTTCTAGAATCGATACATATATTGTTTTTAATATACTGCTTTTGCATACGGTTTAATGATAACGTACAATACTTTAGACTCGACAATCCTTCCCTGACTGAATGTTGTCCAACTACCTTCGGAATAGACATGCGTCGTTGAAAATAACACGTTCGTTTTACGTGGAACATGTTATTATGGATCATTACTTGTTTGTGTTAAATTTGCCTATGTTAATTTATATTTTATCATTTTTATTTATTTATAATTATGTTATGCCTGATCATCAAACAGCATCGTTATAATATTTTATCGCGTAGCTCCTGTGACGTTATTAATTGCATATTTATAATTCTAATTTATCTTTTTTTAATATCTTTTTTTTTTGGTTTTAAGGTGAACAAAAAATTTATGTTATTAAAATTTTGTCGTTAAAAAAATTACGTCATTAATACGTAATAGTTACGTAAACAGTTACGTCATGTTACATCAGTGCATCGATAACGAAGATATCTCTAAGAGTTTAATTTATCCAAAGATTACAGGATTTAATTACATCTCGGTTCAAAAATGGCGCTCGCTGATAGTTTAGAGGAGGGGAGGGAAAAACTTCGTGGTCATCGATATGGCCGACTGCGGCGACACACGAACGAGAAAAGATGGCGGCATTTAATTCTTCCGGTTGCAAAGTTCAGTTTTCCTGAACTTTCAGTCCCGCATTGTCATCTTTCTCGCTAAGGACGTCAATAATTTCCATTAAAGTCTCTGCTTTCTTTGTTTAGCCTTTGTCGCTGGCCCACGCGCGACAAATTAAACATTAGCGCGGCATAACCTATTGTCAGACATTACCGAGTGTGTTTTATACCCTTCGGCAACGAGAATGAACGAAGATTTTAATTTCGCCGAACTCTGCAGGCTGTGCTCGCTGAAGAGCAGCCAGCAGATGCAGATATTTGACAAGGAGGGCGAGCAACGGCAATTATTGTTCAAGATACGTTCCTGCATTCCAGCCGAGGTGAGTAATTCCGCAATCTGGAACTCTTATCATCGTTTTAAATAATTGTTTATCGTCCCACACTCTGCATTCGGATTATAATCGACTTGTGTTGTGCAATCAATGCCACGCAAGGTACTTTAGGCACAGGAGCGTAAAAGAGAAGGGAAACTTCTGTATATAAAGATTAAATCGCTAGAGATGAAAGAAGAAATACCATTATGCTAATGGCTCCAAGTAAGAAGCAAGCAGTGCAGCTAATTTGTTTAATTATCGGTGGTTGAATTGTAATGTTACAAATATGTTGCGATAAGAGATATTATAGATACAAGATAAGTCTAGCTTAAGTCTAAAAAAAAGAAACAATCAGACTTTAAACTGAACAGCTGATATTTGTGGAGGCTCCTTAGCATAAAGGCTCTTTTTTCGAGGAACATGTTAATGCCTTGAGAATTTACACAAAGATGACATGTCGGTGATGCCATCGACCTGACGATTCATGTCGAAGATTACAGCTTTCAGGCTACAATTTTCATCAGGAAATATAAAGCGGAGTTTCACGATGCAATCGTGATTTGCGCATAGATGCTGTACAAACACAAGTTCATTCGTCCAATTATTCAACTGATGACCAATGTTGTAGTTTCCACCAGAAACTACTTGAACCAGGCTTCATGGAACCATTTGAGTCGTGGATTCTTCAGGAATCATAGTTGCCGAAAGTTACTGAGGTTCTCTGCAAGTATGCTCAATCTGCTTATCATAGAAGTGGTTAATACATTCTATCATGCTGCAATAGAGTTATGGTTGCATTGCAACGGACACCTTCAAACCCAAGAGAAGAGGTGTGATTGGGCTTCGGGAAACCTTTCTGCAATGTTCCTCACAATGTCAGTCGCAATGATGACCTACTTGAAGTATGCTTCTATTGCTAAGATTGTAGCAAGGAAAAAGATCTGCTAATGAAGTGAATTGAATAATAATTATAAAACGATCATTCATGATGTTTGAGTGCATATGGGAGAGTGAACCAGTGAAGCTAAGAAGTGAAGCTAACAATAGTTATTTTAATAAATATTCTCAGACTTGGAATAACCGGCTATGAAGACACTTAATAAAGCGCAGTTGGCCTTATGTTTTCTTTGCTGTTAGAAGAAAAATCATTAAAAATTTGGAATAAGAAAATGAGGAGTCTATCATATATCGATCTAAAACAATGTTCTAACATATGAAATAAAAAAATTATTAATAACGAACAAATAAAGAATCGGCATGAATTGGAAAGAGGCTCGTTTCCTTAAAATTTCGAATCCTGAAAAATGCTGGCCTCATAACGAGGATAGCAGGCATATCGTGTGTAAAGTTTGTGTATGAGATCAGGAAGACAGATTCCCAGTTCCACTATCAACTAGCTTTTTTTTTGTATCAGAATGAAAGGCGCGAACGAAGGGTCTGCGTTTTGTTACAGATAACGAAAGAGGATGCGCTGCCGAAAAACATTTGCCAGCGGTGTGTCTACAAGTTGGACATGTTCTACGAGTTCCGTGTCAGCTGTATAGCCACAGAAACCAAGTTGAAGAATTATGCCGACAGCCTGAAGAATATCACGTCGATCAGTAATCAGGTGAGTAAAAGTTTCGACCCCCCGATTCGAGCGCGAAACGACGGCAGCAGTTTTCTTCCTCTGCATGCTGCGATATTCGCGGCGACCCTTTGACGTGATTCTTTGTACCGACATAGCCCGCACGTCTCACGCTTGTAATGGGTTCTTTATGTGGCGCGCCGGTGTGACGCTCTCCCTTTCTCTCTCTTTCTCTTTCTTCAAACGGCAAACCGGCGTCTCGGTGAACCAACGCATTCGGCATTCTTTTGACTTAAAGCACCGGTTTTAATGACTCTAGAGTCAACATTAGGAAATTCATGAGTGAATTGAAACGGAGGAACCGGTCGTTATGGAGTATTAATGCAAGAGAATATCGCTAAACGTCTCTTTCTTTTTACCATGCTTGTAAAGGAGCGCGCGCGCGCGCGCGCGAGAGAGAGAGAGAGAGAGAGAGAGAATACGGTCAGATGAGAGCATGGATTCTGACGGAATAGCAGAGGGGCACCGGAGGTCAAAAGCAAAAAGAAGGGGTGGGAGAGGACGTGCACAGGGGCGTCGCTGATCGGTAGCCGGAGGTTTCCGCTGAACCCCCTTCCGCGTCTGCTCGACTCGTCGGCGTGCGATCTCAATAATTCCACCCTCGCGTGCGCAACAGAGACGTCGACAGCCAGTAACAGAGAGAAAAAAAGAGGGGAGAGAGAGAGAGAGAGAGAGAGAGAGAGAGAGAGAGAGAGAGAGAGAGAGAGAGAAAAAGAGAGCGCAACATCGCGGCGGCTATTGATCGATGCGTCGCGACCACGAACCCGCGTTGCGCGCATAGAAAGCGAAAGTCATAGTATATTCCTTTCCTCGCCGTCTCGACTGGTTGCCTTCCCCCCCCCTCCTTCTCGTGGCCTCCTCGTTCCTGTCTGCTTTACCAACCTATTTCTCTTCCACCTGCTGTATACCCTATCTCTCTTCTCTTCTTTCTCTCCTCGTCGCGTAATGCGTCCGTGTTCGTTCCCCGATTCCGCGCTGCGTTTCTTTTTCGTCTATCTTTTATTTATATTCTCATCAGTATCTGCTGTAGTTTAGGTTTACGTGCATTTGTCAATGCAATGCAAGTCGAGACATTGCTATTGTTTCCCATAATAATAGCAATAAGACAATAAGGCCGATTTTACTAGACGTGAAGTTTCTTCGGGAAATTCGGGGAGTTAAGGCGTTACAATTCAACTTCCATGCTCTCTCGAGATTTTATCAAACTGCTGCTCGCTTCACTCGCTGAGAGATAATTAAAAATTTGGAATCAGTCGTTTTCATTATAAACTTGTACCACGAAGAGTACAAGAGATAATTACACAAATGATCGAACGATGCTTATCGTTCCTGAATATACTTTCTGAATGTAGATTTCTTGGACAAGAGGAGAATCAAATTTTGATATTAAATATAATCAAGCTATACACAAAAAAAAAGAGAAAAAGAAAACGGAACACCCTCGAAAGCAAGTACCATTAACATGAGTAACCCGTGTCGGGATAGACGTATCTGCGTAGCCGTGCGTGTCATGTTCCCGGTGGATTTAGTCGAGAACACGATATAAACTTTATCCTCTCTCTCTCTCTCTCTCTCTCTCTCTCTCTCTCTCTCTCTCTCTCTCTCTCTAACCCTCGTTTCTTCTCTCTTCCTCCCTCCCATTCTCCATCTCTCTCCGCTTCCGTCAGTTTCCTCCTCACTCTTGCGCTCCCTACCTCGAACCCGGATTCCTCCCTCCGCGCTGCCGTTCCGTTCGTCCTAGGCACAGGTGCAACGTGAGTTGCCGGGCTCTCTCGCGCACCTTCGAGAGAAACCTGTTTCGAAACCCGGGATATCCCGACGATCGACGCAGCCTCGTTTACGTGGGTGACTTTCTTTCTCTCTCTTTCTTTTTCTCTCTTGCTCCTTTCACCAGCAATCCGGAATATCGGCGGCTCGTCGAAGGGCGGCGCGACGAAGAGGATCATTGTGCGTCCTCGTCCTCTCTGACGTCTCTTCCCCTCGACGTCTCTCGGCTCCCGTATTGCAGACGCGCGCGCAAGGTCTGTCCCCTCCCCCTTTCCTCCCCTTTCATCCTTTCGCCCTCTCCCTCTCTCTCTCTCTCTCTCGCGCGCGCGCGCGCGCGCTCTCTCTTTCTCTCTCGCTCTCTCAATGTCAGTGTCAAGGTCAGCGGGCCGACGCCACCGGTCGCCGTCGCCGTCGCCGTCGTCMCCGCCACTGCACACAGAATGGCGGTGATCCTCGTGTATCCGGTATTGTTCACCGGTAGCTCGCGTATATATATATATATATATATATGCTACGAGAGAGAGAGAGAGAGAGAGAGAGAGAGAGAGAGAGGGAGAGAGAGAGAGAGAGAGAGAGAGAGAGAGAGAGAGAGAACAGGGGAGAGAAGAGGCGGAGAAAGGCGAGCCGTAATACCGTGTGCATACGCCGACACCCCCACGCCAGAGCACCCCCTACGAGCGACCACCTCATGCGTCGCTCCTCGTCGTGCTCATCATCCGTTGCATCGCTCCATCCTCGCCGTCTCGCTTCCGCCGACTTGGTCGACCATCCGCCGCATTCCGGGGATATCCAAGCCGGTGTATCGTGACGCGTCGCACTCGTGCGTCGTCGGTTATCCACCAAGCTTGCTTGGCGGTTCTGCTCGTTACTTTTCGGCTCCGCCCTCTTTCTCTCTCTTCCTCTCGAGATCTCCTTTCGCTCTAAAGTGCCTGCCTCTTCGTCGTCTGTCTGTCTCTGTGTCGCGTTTCCCAGCCTCCCCAGGCTCTCTCTCTCTCTCTCTCTCTCTCTCTCTCTCTCTCTCTCTCTCTTCGCAGTGCGATACACACGTGAACGCATAGCTTCCTCTCTCGTTTTGTCGGCTGATGGCTGGTTCATCTCTCTTCATTTTCACCTTTGTCCCCCACCCTCTCTCTTTCTCTTTATTTTCTCTTATCTCTTCGAGGTATTCCGTCTGCATTGCGCGAGCTCATTCGTGTCTCTCCGTTGCACCCTTGTCCCGGGATCAACCGCGGTGCATTTCGTGAGGAACCTCTATTCAATATCGTCTATGCCGCGCGCCCCTCTGTCCGTGTGTGTCACCAGCTTCGTGTTACTTCTTTCTCACCGTCCCCTTCTTACCCCTTCGCCCCCTTCCCGTCGTCGTCTTCGCTCACTCTCAACTCTCGCTCTCGCTTTTCTCTCTCTCTCTCTCTCCCCCTTCCCCTCCCCCTCGCCCCTCTCTTTCTCTTGGTGCCTCCACCGCGCCACCGAACCCTCTTTCCCTTCATCTGATTCTGTCTTTCTTTCTTCTCTTCTCCTCACCGAGTCCAACATCTCCCTGGCCGTCTCCCCGACCGTCTCGCGCTTATCCCCTCTGCGGCGCAGTCGGCTACTTTTTTCGCCTCTTTGTCCTTGCATCCTCCCGCGCCGGGAATCAGCGGTGGCCAGCTTCGCGGGTTCTCTCTCGCCCCGTGAACTGTGAGATTTCTCCGACGCGTTTCGTGAAAAGTGCGTTTCTCGCGCGTAACGTGCATGTCAGTGGCAGTTTCTCGGCAGTGCATCGAGCAACGTGTCATCGTCGTCGTCGGAGTGCGAACATCCTTTCGCCTCGTGAACATTCTCGGATAACGACAGAATTTCAGCGAAAATGAACGCGCCGTTTTCGTCAGCGCTTCTCGTACTTTTCGTATTTAGTGACTAATTCGAACGGAAAGTTTTTCCGGATTTTTCCCGGCAGGTGCGGCCTGCTTACCGGACTCCGGTGATTCTCGGAGGTGCCCCTCGCTCTCGGGAGCCTTGGCGGTCCCCTTTGGAACGCGCGCAGGATTCCGTGGTGGTAAGCGCGCGTCCAAAGAAGACGGGCGGCCCGTCTCTTTTGTGAGAACGATCGACTCGCGCGACGACTTCTCCTCTCCCGCCGCCGTCTCCTCTCCCGCGGGAACGTCCCTTGCTTTTCGGCCATTATTGCACGGATCGTTCCGTTTGGTGCTCGGTTTGTAGGAATCGCTCGGGTGTGGGAACGCTGTCGCTTCTTCATTGACAGTTGCGCGATGTCCACGTTATCCAAAAGCGGGAATTAATTGGTAAAAGTGATCGCCAAGTCCGCGGGATTCGAGATTCGAACACCTCGATCACGAACACGAATCTCTTGTGATATCGATCGCCCGGCATTATTTGCGTTCTTTGTTCGGTTTTACGTGTCTGTCCTGCCTCGTGCCTCGCAGCAATTGTGATTTCCAACGTCAGTCTTATGTATATGCGCATCTGTCAGCTGATAAGAGAGAATAATGACCGTCAAGCTCCAGTCGAGCTCGATTCGTCTATCGATCTCTCGTCCCTTTTTAACGGCGACCTCTAACGGTCCCCGATGATCCCCAACGGTGTTTCACGAGTCTCTTTTCGGGGAAATCATAATTTTCCATCGACTAGAATAACAATCTCGGAGAATGACAATTTCTTCGTGAGCGAAATTAGGTTCTTGGTGGGAAATCGATCGAGGGATCTCGCATAAGATCTCGCTTAAGATCTCGCTTAAGATACTCTCCATTCCGCCGACTTTTCTCATTGTTTCTTCCTCCGGGAGACCTTGACAAGGCAATAGCGTACGCTGGCACCGGGAAGGCGGTGGATGTCCAGGGCTCGCACTTGCGCTTTCCTGGATCTCCACGAGGAGGAAGGGCAGACCCTCTGCTTCTTCCTTTTTAAATAAAGGACCGTTAAATAAAGTGACCGAAGTATCTTTGTCGAGCGATTGGCGAGATTTGTTGATAGTGCCAGGCACAGTTTGACGCGCGCCTCAAGGAGAACTCCGGGAAGAATCATGAGAAACTGGATTTCAATTTGAGACAGAAGAGAATCTCGTACGCGGCACACGCATCAGTTTTCGAATCTTCTTCGAAAGCCATCTTTGATGCGTCGTTCTCGCGTTGGACGGCGGGCGGCGGCACTACGTAGACAATGACACATAATCGAGACAAATAATAATCGAGCGATGCGATAACTAATAATGCATCCGCGATTACGTTCTAAGATGGCTCGATATTTTGAACGCTGCGATGTGACGTGCAGACAATCCTTTCCATAGGATTATTTATTTACGTCCATAGATGGATGAAAGTAAAATCAATGATGATAAACATTTTGCGTTTATCAGACTTGTGTTTATCCGACTCGTCGGAGATCATCGCGGGATAATCGAAATCCGCGTGCGGCATTCAACGTGTCGAGCGAGAGATCATCTTCGCCAAGTAACGCGACCAGCGATCAATGTGTGGCTCTTGAATTTCATTAGGGCGCAGATAAGGACAAGATGTCAAACGGTGGACAACAGCAACGGTCGTCCTACGTGGAATCGCATGCTGTGGCACATGCGGCGCTGCAGCAACACATGGCCCAACAGGCCGCACAAGCGAGGCTAACCGGACCGGGACTACCGGCAGCTCCGCAACCACCGAATCCTACTTTCACCCTGCCAGATGACGGACTTGGTTACGATGATGGCGTTAGAGTATTGCGCTCCATTGGGACGTGGTGCGTTAAGTATATAGATTCTTCGATGACCGGTCATGCATTTCGATCGTGCAGAAATCGCTTCTTCGTTGAAGTGGCCTTTCTTGCAAACGCGGTGTTTCAACGACAGTAGTCTTGCATTAGTTCCGCATGATCGATCGATTTGTTTCTGAGATATAACTGGTTATCTGGATATAAGAAGATTTAGAAGGAATCGCCCGATGGAACAATGGAGCTTTCTATCTAGGAAAGCATGTCCCCTAACTACTCACATAAGTACGATCGTAATTATTTTTTCCCTCGATTTTAAAGATTGCATTCTCAAAGTTTTATCAGAGTTTTTTCAAGCAGAGCGCGCCTTTTAATTTAATTCGGCCATGTTCTCGCAGGTCCCCGGATTATTCCGCGATGCGTCCCAGCGGTATGATGCCGGCGTTTCCCGGCGCAGCGGATCAACAATTCGGCAGCCGGGCACCCACGGTGAATCAACCCCTGCGGACGAGCACCACTGCGGCAACGAATAGCATGAGCGTCCGTCCGGGATCCGTTTCGAAAGCGACGAATACAGGCGAGCCTACGACGAAGGCATTCTCATGTACTGTATGCGGCAAAGGACTTGCCCGTAAGGATAAACTTGTCATACACATGCGCATACATACCGGAGAGAAGCCTTATTCCTGCGAAGTTTGCGGTAAGTGCGAGAATCTGTCCATTCCGGCGAGAGATCGCCTCTGGAATTGAAGGTTTGAAAACCTCGAGGAAATGGAACGAAACGGAACGGAACGAACGAACGAGTAGGATTAGATATATGGTGCATTATTAATTGCAGGAAAGGCATTTGCACGCCGAGATAAGCTGGTTATCCATATGAACAAGCTAAGACACAGAACCGGGGTCTCACCTCTGTCGGCGCCCACCGCACCCAGATCCGATCAGCAGCAGCAGCAGCAACAACAGCAACAGCAACAACAGCAGCAGCAGCAACCACCCCGTCAAGACAACAACCTTCACAAACTGAAGGAGGAACCGGTGAGCTGGTCTTGCGAACTTTGCGGACGAGTGCTCGCCACGAGGGATGAATGGACGCAGCATGCACGGTAGGCTTTATTATTGCGGACGAGGCTAAGCTTCGAACGCGTCGACGATGCATTCCTTCGACTGACCTCTTGATCTTCCTGATACACAGGTCTCATCTGGAGGCATCCGCGCCCCCGCAACATGCCGCACCATATTTCCCCGGATCTGCGCCACCGCCGCAATCGTACGCGTCCGAGAGGAATTTTTGTCTGGTGTGCCGTGCTGATTTTACAGATAAGGCCGAGTTCATGTTTCACATACGCACGCACTTCGACGCGCACGCACAGCAGGCCGCGGCGCCGCAGCCGTCCAGCGGCAAACAGGGTGGCAGCGATGCCGCGACCGCCGAGCTCATCGCCCGGGGATCCTTTGTCGATCCTTCCGGATTATGCAGCTAGAATTACACCTCCTTCTCCTCCTCCTCCTCCTCCTCCTCCTTGCCCTTTTCCTATCCTTCCCTCCCCCTATCCTCTTCTTCCGCTTCCTCCTCCTGCCACTACAAACCGTCGATTTGTGTCTTACCATAGTACAAGTTCTCTGTTCCACCTCGACCAGAAACTTTCGCATAGAGTGTCGTGCATATTGTGATTTATATAATAATATGTACATGCCGGTCCTCATCGGCTACACGGATACACAGCAGTCGACTCGACCAGCAAATAGCTCGAAAGTAAGCGCATGGCGCACTTTGTCTTTCCCAAATCATTGACACCTCGAGCGGATGCTGACTCTTCGCGTTTTCTGGCTTCAGAACAATTTAGGAACGGCCGTTCACGTGCATCGCGCGCACCGCAGCGTGACATATCACCATGAATTTTCCAGTAGGCTCGCTTTCGGACATACACGCTGCTGTGTATACCAATGCTAGAGGTAAGATATCCACATTACCGGAGAAAGAGAGATTTCTTTTTCTTTTTCTTTTTTTCTTTTTTCGTTTCTTCTTTTTCTTTTTTYTTTTTTTTTCTTTTTTTTTTTTAGGTACTGACGCGATACTGTCACGCCAACAGCAAGAGCGCGCATTATTGCATCGGTACTTAAAAGCGATTACTTAACAGTATACGTTCATAGCTAGCTTTTCGCGCGCGTCGTAGCAGCACGTACGTACTCTCTGATGTATCCAAGTTCCCAGTGCTAGCATCTTATTCTTATACGTGCACGTTTTCTGTACATTTTCTGCAACGTTATAATTTTACTGAGAGTTTTATCTTATCGCCATGTTAATATCGATAGCGATACGGATTTTGTAAAAACGAGCGATATTTTAGATCTATCAACCTAGTTGATTTGGCAAGTTAATAGCTTCTGCATTAAATTTTTACGATTTAATTATTTTTAGCTCTTGCAAGAGTTTTCCATTGACTACGCAATCGTCGTTTTCGGCAAAGTTTAATGTTCCAAAAGGCTATAAATTTTGTCGAATCCTGCTTGAACGACCTTAAATAACATTATCTAATTATGGTTAGCTAATTTCATTTCCATTTCGATTTCTTGATTTAGTTCCAACAGCTTAACGAAATTTCCGTATTCAGCTTCAAAATCCATATCTGAATTGGCCCAAGCCTAATTTAATCTTTTATCAACATTTTCTTTATTTTAATTAGAGATTTAATGACATTACTCATAATTTTTCGAGATAAATTTATAAATTTATTTTTATTTTAGTTTCAATCAAATATTTTTTCGGAAAGTAGTGCGGACCTATCCGCCATTCAGCCGGATCACGAAAAGACCTTGGATTATTTCTGTATTGGCACGCGGAAGTGCATAAAGACTAAAGCTTCCAGCTTTTCTTGCGAGCATTTTCCGCGTTCGTGAAATCAATTGTATGCGAATAAGGCCGATCTTCTACGATTTGGCAAACGTAAAACATCGGCTGCCAAATCACGCGGAAATTATGGCGAGAGAAAACATGCGCACACCTGTTACTCGACTGAGAGTTTAGCGACAATAATGAAGCTCGAATTGGATATTGGAACGATAACGCGTGTCAATCCGTTGGTGAACATTCCCAGGTGTTTCAACATGAGTCTTGCATTGCGAACGACCTGCGTCTTTCCCAGGAAAGAAGCCGATAGGGTCCGCTTGTTACGGCGCTTGAATATCCTCTTGTTCTTCTTAGAGTAGTGCCGTAAGATAGGTCAGTAAAGCGCGCCAAGACTGCCGTGCCTCCTGTCCCACGTACAAATCCGCTTCCGGATTGTTTTCCATTTCGACGATCGCTTTTCGTAGGACGACCTCGCGTGCCTCTGAACGTGACGAAAAAAAGCGAAAACGAGGAAAGGGAAGGTGAAAAGAAAACGAATCAAAAGTCGGAGCCTAATGCTGAGCGTATATTTTGTGTAACTTTTACAAGCTACGTCGCAACTAGAAGTAATGCAATCGCGCGACAATAGCGAGTATCTCTTTACGTAAGAGACGAGCGACCGTTTGCGGTAGAGTTTCGAGTCTTTTTATCTCATCGTATGTTTAACATAGTCGAGATTAGTGGATGGTGCCGTTCGCGACGCCGATTCATCTTCTTACGTTTCATCGATCGCATCGCGGACAGAGCCAAGCGATGCCGATACGAAGATACAATCAAAAGTTTGGATCGCCTTTTGAAACTGACCGATGTTCGCGACCGTACGGAAAGGACGGATGCCATGACACTCCGATCGCTCCGATCGGTCAATCGAATCCGTGTCATCGTAGTTTCGCACTCGAGAGGAGAGAACGTGAGTTACCGCGCGAGTTGGCGCGTGTGAGAACAAACAAACACGCGCCGATCGAAAGCGTGACCATATAGGCTAGTTCGCGCTGATGATTTGGATTTGCTTCTCGTCGTGAAGAAATTTGCATGGAGGAAAAGCAGGGAAAGAGAAAAGAAAAGACTCATGTGTCTTTAAGTAAAGGAATAAAAGAGAATCTTGATCAGCCTCCTATCGTAACGTGCAGCGTAACGCTCTTGCCTCTTTCTCCCCTTTTCTTTTTTCCTCTCTCTCTCTCTCTCTCTCTCTCTCTCTCTCTCTCTCTCTCTCTCTCTCTCCTGTGCGCTGAGGATTTCGAAGAATAGATACATAGTGCCTTTTCTCTGGGATTTATCCATATACCATCGTTTGAATTTTCGCGTGTTTAGGGAGGCACACCGGCACACATGAAGTGGAAACACGACCGACGATGATTATCAAGTTATTCTTTCTCTCTCTCTATTTTCCTTCTTTCTTTTTTTTTTTCTCTCTAGATAAGACGACAATTATCATTTGACCGTCATCCCTTTCGAGGAGTGCGAATGTTCGATTGCCAGACTGCTTCTGCAAGCAGCCGTTTTAGACTACTTTTATACTATTGATGTCCACGCGCAGCTAATCAGAGTCTGTATATTACTGCCATAATTATGAAACGAAATGTATACCCAATATACCTTTATAAATAAAGCAGCAATCAAAAAGCTACACGATTGTGATCAGCTATCGTCGAAGGGGCGAACTGATCTCTACTCACGCAGATTTGCGAGATGTCGAGGCTTACAAGCGGCTAACACGAGGCTAATGCGTTGAACATGCGCAATGATAAAACTTGGCATCGATACGATCACCGATCATTATTCGCCGGCGACAGCGACGCCGGGCTGACGTGAAATATCTCGGTATGCGCGTTTCTTTCTGCCTACTACTCGCGGAGTTCCTGTTCGGCTATTCTTCGCCTTGCCTTGCCTTGCGATCGTATGCCGCGCCTGTGTTACGAGTATAATAAGCCGGCTAGCCGATCGGCTCGGCTTCGCCTGCACTTTTATTCCCTTGCCCCCTGGCCCCGCCCCGTGGCACACTCGCATTATCACTCGCAAGCCTGGATAATGAGATAATCGTTTCTTTGTCTCCCATCTGGCTGGTGATCGCTGTCTATCACGGAACAGGAACAAGCGCGGAGAAATCGGTATTTCGCGGTAAACGAAAATTGCATTTTCAAATGCGACGAGTGTTGCTTACAGATTGGTTGTAATTAATTTCTCACAATCATAGCGAACACTAGCATTATATATATATTTTATATATATATATATATAATTATTATTTCATTAATAATTATTTTATGTTATAAACGCGGAAAGAGAAATTGAGATATCTTCGTTAACGTGAAATACTGTTATCAGTTATTACCAAAGAGAGACAGATTCTGATTAATGTCTATGCTGAATGAAATTAATTGTGATAATTGCGGTCAGATCGAAACGTGTGAGAGAATAATCATGCCTCCAATGTGCTGCACTTCTCTTGCAGTGTATCGGGCGTATCCTATAATTCTTTCGGCATCGTGGGATTCTCAATTGCAACACTATGGAGAACGCAAAGGTTACGGCATGAAAGTGAGGCGATTCTATGCAGCACATGATTGTGCTCGCATTTACGCGCAGGAAATTGCCAAACACATATTGATCGGGATTGCAGCGAATGCAAAATCTAGAACTTTGCGGCATTTTATTCTTTTACGTCCCGTGCAGCTAAAAGATACATGTGATGTAAGATCTGAGTTCTCTGGCAGAGCTTTATTAAAAAAGGACACGATGTTTTGACACAAAATTAATTATATAATTTAATATATATATATATATATATATATATATTTTAATATATTTCAATATATTTTACGAGTAGCGCATATCTTGATAATTAGCAACATAATACTTGAATTTTCAAACTGATTTTCTTATCAGCGACGGATCTCCGATCTTTTTTCTTCAAATTTCTCTAATAACAAAATTCTATCGGACCGGAAGGTCTGTTACGGCAGACGCTTCATCCCTTCTCGCGATCCCGACTTACGTATCGCCTAACTTTTGCTGAACATGTAGGAGAAACCATCGGGGGTGCGATTGAAGTTGAGCTTCCCTGGCGGATAGAAATTGCGGGATGCCGGTGTCGTTATCGCGTTGTACTGTGGCGCGGGATGCGGCTGAACCTGGGGCTGATAGTACGATCGCGGTGGCGCGTAAGAGGGTATGCTCTGCAATTCCGGGGGATGATGATAGCGAGGCTGCGGCTGTGGGCGATACTGATACTGCGGCTGAGCCTGTGGCTGATAAGCGAGAGATTGCTCCTCGTAATCCGATTGATAGCGTCGCGGGTATTGCTGAGGCGGGGACGGCGGCGCGTAACTGGGGGTTTGATAATTCGGCGAATTGTACTGCGACAAGGGCACGTATTCCGGCTGGGGTGGCACCGGCGGGGGTGTACTAGGATAGTCCCCGGTCGCCTGTGAAATGTCGCGAGGATTACTCCAACGTCTGATCAGATCAATGAGATTCATCAAATTCGAATCTCATCGAATCTCATTTTTGATTGATCTTAATTAATCCTCCTTGATTTGAATTCTTTTCACTTGTACAAGCAACTACTTCTACTTGGCGTTGAAACTAATTTTGGAGGACTAACGCCGCGCGATTAATAAATCAGTCAAGGGACACGTACCTTCCGTACTTGGAAGCCGTTCTTCCCTGCTGTGTAGGTCACGGTATGCCTCTGCCCGTTCGGATCCACGTACGAATACGATCCTTTTCGATTGCCCTCCACATCGCTCTCCTCTTTGAACTCCACGCCGTCCTCTTGGGAGTATGCCGCGCCGAACGTGCCATCACCTGCGAGATACCGCGTGTCGCTCAAGATCGCCGCCTTTTGCGGCGATTGATAATGAGGCCCTTGGCAAGAGGCACCAATGGCACTCAGCAAGATGATCTACAGATGAAGAAATTAGAATCCATGAATCCACAATGAATTGAATTTATATAAATTTACACGAAATATTTCTACTTTCAACACAACCTCGCCAATTATTGCATCATCACTTCCGTTATCAAACGCGATCATTCCATCACATTTCTTATACAATTTCATGTAACCGAATATAAATTTTTATATGAGAGATCGTATGTCATGTCATAATAAATCCAAAACGAAAACGATTATGCGAAGATAAGGTGCTCGGGAAAAGCTTGTAACTTACGAGTGCAGCGTGCATGACGGAGGAATAGTGGATCGTTAGTAAGAAACGCAGCAGTGCACCCGTGAACCGACGAGAGGGGCGTTTTATATGGCAGATTGGTTCAGGTCGATCCAGCAAGAGAGGCCTTGGCAAACCCGCGCGTCTAAGTTGTGGATCTTATAATGTGGTCTTCCACCACGCCCTACGATTTCTGTGCGCAATCCGAGTCTTCGTACTTTCCCCTGATAACCTGGTCTGGGCTGGATTTTCTCCAGTGGCTCGCGAGGAAGGCTTATCCATAGCTCTATGATTCCCTGAACTTTTGACAACGATTTTGTAATAATTCCTTGCCTCATTTATCGCAAAAAATATAAATGATTAATACCTTTCTTTTAATCATTTCATCTTTTTCTATCTCTAATGTCAATTAAGATATCATTATATATTATGTATTATAAAATAGAATACTATTATCCAGATTTTGATACAATATTTAGGCTTTCTCTTAATCGATTCAGCTTCAATTAAAGTATCGAGATGCGAATAGCATTATGACTGAAAATAGAAAAGTATGATCGAATGTAATCGCAAATTTGCTAACAAATATATGCGAGATGCTTCTCCTTTAATTAATTCTAGATATTTGATGAACTTTATAACTAAATCGAATCTATCGATGCCATTGTAAACATTTGATTAAGGAACAATCATGCTCGAATTGCTTAAATCAATACAGTAGCAGTACCAATACCAGTACAGATTTATATAAATATAAATTTGTTACATGCTATGGCAAATAAATTATTTTCCCGTATTACATCACGACTGATCGAATTGATTTTATACACGCATCCGATTCGATTTTACGGTAGATTACATACCGACGTCGCGCAGAATGGTTCTTACCGACCCGCAGCGTTTTATCGGAGAGAAGCAAGCGTCGATTCTGTTGCAGCTTCGAGAATTCTTCGGGGTTGGCGTAGCGCACGGAGATCCCCAATCTTTCACTCGTGAATCAAACAGCCCTCATTAGAACAGAATTATCATTATTCTTCGTTTGCGGTGTGCAAACAGATACTTTGACTTCACTCGCAAATCCGCGAAATTACGATCGCAGTTAGTTACGATCGCAATGAGTTTCAGAGGCATTATCCATTCACGATCGTTCAATCGGAATTGCTCAAACCGTGCCTTAATTGCATCTCTCCCGATCGACAAACGTATTAATTCTCTGGCGCCAATTTTTTTAATAATTCCATGCACGGCGAAAGCGCCGATTACTTAGCCTCGGCCTCGATGCATTTTTCTGGATTTTTCCTGCGATTATTCCTGCATCTCGCAATCGGCGCGGCGTACGAATAATGTGATTATAAAACTTCCCCCGTTCGCCGTTAATGGCGATGAAATATTCTTTCCGCTCTCGCGCCGAGGATCTCGAGCGCGCGGTACTCTGGTCTCGCTGCCTTGCGCTCACGTGTTTGCCGAAACGAGATCTCCCTCGCCTGGAATTCCTTTTTCTGATTAATCTCTCATCTCCGCGCCCTCATGCATGACTCCGTTGGCGATCTGGAGCGTCTAATGGATCGCTTTTTAGCGTCGAGCGTGGGACACAACGCTGAGATAAGTTGCCCACACGGCGAATTAATTCATGCATGATGCCTATCGCGCGATGGAAATACATCGCGATATCGCATATCACGAGAAGAGGGGAGGATCGTTTGGACGCTCGGCGAAGCGCATTTCTCTCTCTCTCTCTCTTTCACTCTCGCGTCGCGCGAAATTCTTGTTGCGTGAAGCGACATCGTTTCCGGCGCCTCGCAAAAGGCACAAAGTCTTCCCCATCGATCGACCGGAATTAATTGACTTTCTCCAGTCGTTTCCTCCAGCCGAGCTCTTCCTTTTTCTCTTTTCTCCGTTGATCATGCCTTTCGAATCTTATCGCGACCGCAAGAGCTTTCCTCATCGGTATCTCCAAACGCGCGCCGACTCTTGCCGGCGATCTCGTTCGCCGTTTGCAATTTCGAAAATTGACTCACATCCTTGGCCCGAAGAGGAGAGAGGAAGAGAGAGAAAGAGAGAGAGAGAGACTCGAAATGCCGGCGGAAACTACCGTTTTGTAGTTTCGTTCGCATGGCGCCGTGCCTTTCCCCTCTCGATCCGATGCCATGCGCCCCTTTATGCTAGGCTCGATATCCTTTCGCCGTTTCGCCGCTTTGGAGAATGGCTTCTCGGAAGAATTTCTCGAAACTATGGATTCCGAGATCAGGGCATCGGGCAAGGAAAATATCCCAGAACGGAATGGTACACCTCTAGTTTCGACACGCTGAAGTACTGAGAGAACGCGATAGACGCGATCACAGACTCGTGACATGAAAATAAGAAACCCGACTATTTATGTGCCTTTCTCTCTCTCTCTCTCTCTCTCTCTCTCTCTCTCTCTCTCTCTCTTTCTCTCTCCGTGGAAAGTGGCAGAACTCGCTGTTAACGCTGCGGTTTTAATTAGGCGCAGTTTAATGCGTCAAGGTAACCGTTCGTTATCCGCAGCTGCGCTGCACTGCGTTTGCATTCTCATCGCGTCATAGAAGCTCGCGCGCGTCACGGCGGCCGCATAATTATCGCCCGAATAATTCCCACATTCGCGCAGCGGCGGTAAACCCGCAACCACCGGTTCATTACCTCCCTATTATCCCTCGTTGAATTTAGAGATCTGCGCTAAATGCGCGATTTCTCTGCTAGCCGCGGCTCACGCTCTCGCGCTACCCCGTCCCGGATCGGCTGGTAGCATTGCCGCGATGATCGAGCGGAGCGGAGATCATTTGCACGTTGTAAATCGAACGTAACAACAGCAGCATTCGCTTACGACATTCCGCTTCAAACGGATCCCGGAAGGATCCGCGCAGTTTCGAGCTTGATTCCAGGCCGATTGAGCGATCCCATGAACGCGTGAGACTTCGCGCTTAAATAGAGAGATGAGAATTGAAAATTGAGAAAGATATACTGATCGCAACATTCTTCGAAGAGCCAAGGAAACGGTGCGCACGGGGTACCGAAGTGACCGTTCGATCTGTCTTACGCTATGAAATTACCTGGTGAACGCGACTTTCCCTTAATCTCCTTTTTCTTCTTCCGCTGACGATTTTTTTGTTCTCGCTGCTGTCGGGATCACGTTAACCATCATTTCGCGCGATTAAATACAAGGAATGAACATTATCCGTTGTCTGTGCGCGCCAACCGAGGAGGCTCCTTTTCCAATTTCTTTTTCCGCTTCATGCAGCCCTGTTGTAGTCTCTCATGCGATACTCGTGTCAGATAGATCGCAGCGAGAAATTATTTATGGACGTTCGCCGCTGTAACGCGCTTTCTTTTCGTCTGTTACCTTGTCGTTACCGCTCATTTGAGACTATTTAAGCGCATACAAATCCTGACGGCCGTTTTAATGTTTGCGGCCACAGATTTAGCTAAAATACTAATCTGGCCGGCGTTTCTTTTAGCGTTACGCAGCCTCGTTAAGATCCCCGGAACCTCGCCGCCATAGAACACCATGATTTCGTCAGACATTGCTGAAGTCTAAAAAATCGTTTCGAGGAACTCGAAGCCAAGTCGATCGACGCGATCAACCCTCTCTTGGCTTCCTCCTTGCGGCTTTGCTTTATACAATACACTTTATCCGATCTGTATTCTCGCAATCTGGAATTTGCTCTTTGAATCTGCAAGAATTCCTTCTACAATTCAGATTTTCCATCACTTCTTTTTCTTCGTTACTCCCCTTTCTCATTTTCTTCGCGATCATCCTCGTCTTCTCAAATATCGATTTGAGGCAAACGCATTTTCCACAAACGATACTCGGCGCAATAGACAAAATTAAAACATGCGGAAATCGGAGGTCATCGAATCGGAGATGGGGAAGAGATTAAACTTTTCGTGGGGATCAAAAATCCTCGCAGGATCATTCCCGATGGAAGTTTACAATGGCATTGCGCCAGAGGAATGCATTCTTGCAACGAATGATAACATGTCCTCGCGGGGCAAGAAGGAAGAGGAAAAGGTGAAGGAGGAGGAGGAGGCAGAGGAGGAGGAGGGGCCTTTTGCCATAGTTCGCTCGTTACCCGTGGCGGAATTACTTCTAAAAGTAGGTAGCCACCGTAGCCGCGCCGCCAATTACGCCGGGGCGACTACGACTATATAGAAGAGCCACGCCGACTCCGCCGGTTGATTTCAGCGAGTAAACCTGACGCGACCATCTCCGCGCGATCATCACTCTCTGCACGCAGCCATGAGACTAGCAGTGAGTGATCGAGACGCTTCGATTGACTCGATTCCTCGCGTCAATTTGTCCTCGCGTTCACGATCCTATGTGAAGTGATCAAATAGTTTTCTTCTGACGCGGAGCTACCTCTTCAGCATCTCGGAAGCTGTGTGGTTTTCCGACGATGTGTGACTAAGGGTTGAGACAACGTTTGTCCGGATATACGTATCTCGATGAAGTTGCAATCTTTCTTCTCGTCTGACGATAAGTCGCAACTTTTGTGATGCAAAGTCGTTACCGTAAAATGGGAAGAATTCATATCTGTCTGATTGTTAAATTCAATCCTGAATAATTTTCTCGACAGTTGCTCGTTAGAAAATATTCTCATATTCTGCGAATGATATTTTGCTATTAGATCTTGATAAAGTTTGATTACTTACTTTGATTATTGGATCGATCGGTTATTGGGCATAATTGGATAATGCTAAGGAGTAATTGTCGATAATTTGCAGATCCTTCTTGTCGCAATGTTGTCGATTGCCTGGGTGGAAACGAAGAACACAGAGCGGCCTGTTCGCGCACCGCAAGGCCAGATCAGATATGATGCTGACGGTGAGTACGAAGGCATCCGTATCTTCAAGGACACCGTTCGGAAGACGCGATTCGATAATTGTTTCTTGGCCCGGATCGTCGTTCGGCCGATTAATTGTTGTTCTCCGTTATCGCGGTATGCACGCGATGATCCCAGTTTTCCCATCCTAGATTCATGAGACAATTCCTTCATCATCCTTCGCGGGGAACCAAGGTCGCGATTGCATCATCGAGCATTTGCATGCGATTGCTAGATGACTTGGTGGTTTCCGCAGTTGCAGGCACCAGAGTTGACTGGAAGTATCTTACGCCGCAGGAACAGTGGCAATCGCAAACGGCGGGCAACATTCAACGAACCGAACGTGCCGAGGGTGGTCCGATCGCTTATCGTCAGCGACAGGCTCTTAAGCAACGTGCCGTGCCGCAGCAGCAGCAACAGCGGCAGCAATTGCAGCGTTTACAGGGACAACCTCAGCCGGTCCAGCAAGCACAGCAACAGGTGGCAGGGCCACAGTACTATTCGTATAAACCGTATACGGCGGTGCCGGGCCACATCAAGGAATTGATCGAGACGGCCTACCAACCGCAGGCGCCCTACGTCGATCCCACATCCTTCCTGTACAGCTCAAGCTTGGCTGCACCGCAGCAGTACGAGCATCAGCAACCGACACCGGCCGCGTCTGAGTTACCGCGAAGTGCCTATCTGCCATCAGCGAGGTATCAGTCGATCGACCAGCGAAGAGCGCAGCCCAGGCAAGATTATAGCGACAGAAGAGTCGAGCGTCAGGATAGTGTTGCCTATAGAGACGAGTACGCGCAGCAACAGCAGCAACAGGAACAGCAGCAGCAGCAGCAGCAACAGCAGCAGCAGCAGCAACAACAGCAACAACAGCAGCAGCAGCAACAACAGGTAGTCGGAGTGCCAATCCCTCAATCGGTACCAGAATCTCCTTTGCCCACGTTGTACCTGGACATGAACATGCCGACGGAGATCAAGCAACTGCTGCAGTACCAGGCGCAGATTCCGTACGACGTGACCGCGAATCGCATCCAGTACACGCCGAAGAGTCTCTTTATCCCGAAGCCCTTGACGGACGACGTGAAAGGCCTATACTATTACCGCAGCAAGGTGTACTACCCGAACGGAGACGGTGTCGAGAACGCGGAATATTCGCAGAACTACAAACCGGTGGACGAGCAACAGCGTCAATGACCAGTGCGAGCCAGTCTATAACGGCGATTCACGAGTAGATGTAGTTTTATTTTTTCGATAAGCCCTATTTTCGATAAGTCTCACGACGAGGGACGGCTGACTCACCCCGAGACTCGCTCCGAGTATGAATCCCGGTTAGTTTCTTCACCCCTAGTTTCCGGCTTTGTCGGAAAACGAATGCCTTAAATTATTGCTTGTTGATCACTTCGATTATGTGTGCCTTGCGCTATCTCACTACATGTTATCCGACGTTTTACTTTCGCTGGTGCTTCGAGGAAGAAACCGATAAGAAGATAATTGTAATTCTCAGATGAGATGCGTTGCGAAAATTTCCGAAAATTTGGAGCGAAGGAAATCGAGCAGAAAGTTGAGAATCGAAAATTATTTAATTGACATTTGTTAACGGAAATTTAGGCGTATAATCCCTGGTGATGAGAAAGTGTATCATGATACACTCGCCAACGCTGCGAAACCTTCTCTTCGTTGATTTTCTGCTCGATTTTCATTTCGCCGATTAGTTGCCCGACCAGTTTTTCGTATGTAAAATAGAGCGATTGAATATGCGGTAGCGCGAGAAATGTAAGTTTTTTTATGAAATAAATCGTTTCCGCTTCTAACATTATGGAAGTCATTTACCCCTCACAATCCTTTTGCTTTTATTATCTCAGCTCGCGTGGAATTTCCGCTCGTAAAGAGGCAAGCCAAGCATACCGTTGAAAATCCGATAAACTCAAAGCTGTTTTATAGATTTATCCTCTTGAGGAAGTGCAGGATTTGCCTAATTACGAAGATAATTATCGTTAGTCGAGTCCCACGTTATCAAGAGCAAATGGAAAGTTGGGCGATTTTTAGCTTTCTATCGAATAAACATATCTGATCGGATCGCGATATTAGAAAGTGATCGCCTCGCCTCGCGCGGAGCAGATTCGCTAGAGGAGCGCACGTTTTGTACGTGGAATACGAATTTCGCGTCGAGATAGAAAGTAAATCGGTAGCGTGATATAAGAGGTTTCTTATCAGATCGAGTCACATTGATTACGGAAATTACTACGTCGCGATGACGACGCAAACGTCGTCGAGAGAGTACGCGCAACATCCTGCAGCATGGATTCTCTCTTTAACGGATTCATTAACGGATCTCGTGCGATTTTTATTAGAAGGCTGGGATTTGTCGCCGGGAATAATTCGGGCGGAATATTTCGCACGGCATTAGAGATTCCAATTGAGCGGAGCTCGATCTCATTGTTGACGCATAATGATACGCTAGCGCGAAACGCGAGCGAACTCGAAAATGCACGTCGTCCGATCG
Source organism: Eciton burchellii (assembly GCA_020341155.1). NCBI lineage: Eukaryota > Metazoa > Arthropoda > Insecta > Hymenoptera > Formicidae > Eciton > Eciton burchellii. The sequence continues at coordinate 648,083 of JAHMML010000039.1, forward strand.
CGTCTGCTTTGCATTTCGCGTGGAAACCGTGCCGTGTCTCTGTCGAATTTCAGATAAAAGTGTGGGCATATATCTGCCAAAGCGAAGACAATATTTCTTCGGACGAGGAAAAGTCTGGACTTCTTGATCCACTTTCGTGGCCTTCGCGTATCGGCGCGCCGTCCAAGGCAATATCGTGCGAATGTGGCTCATTTCGCTCGATACGATGGCAGTACTTTCATTTTGTTACTGGTTTATCGCCGGCGCTCGCCGATATCTATCACAAGGATAGATAATTCGCCGGGGGCACGCCCTTTGGGTTTACCGGTCTTGCTTCTTGAGATCGAAGATCGTGGGATGGAAAAAAATCGCGGAAAATTACGAATGCAGTCGTGCAGCGTTGCGATAATCGATTCATCAGATTTTTCCGGTAAAGAAAATTGATAAACTCGGGATGCTGATGGGAAATGTATGCATGACGATGAGATAAATTAGCATCGATTAGCGATAATATCGATCTGCTGACTGAACAGATATCTCATTCGGACGAAGATCGGATATCTTCTCTTCTTTCTCTTGCATTTCCATGCGTAATTATGCAGCTCGCGAATCATCCCACGCATTTCCTCTTATTTATTGGATATCATTTCTTATGTCGAGGCGTATCACAGGAATTATTTTCACATGCCGATGCAATGGTTGGAAATTATAATCTATAATTTCACAGGGGACCGGCGATCTATCCACATGCTGTAACTTTCTACTCTAAACTGACGTAACGTCTTCTCTGCTTGCGAGCAGGAGCGACTTTGTCAAGTGGAATAATTAAGTAAGAGAGAGAAGTGCTCGCTCCCACACGCACGTCCGCGTATCTGTAACGGGAATCTGCTCGGAACGGACGTGACAATAAGAATGTACGATTTTAATGATGCAAGGAGAGCATCGGAGATCCGTTATCTGGCTGGCAAAAATAGATACCTGCGACTCCTGGCGCAGATAAACGCGGAACCGAGGACGTGGCGTTAAGAATCATGCATGATACACGACGAAATCGGAGCAATGCAGCAGCCTTATCGGGAATCAATCTCTCTAATTACACTTTTGCAGCCGCCACAGATGGTGGCCGCTCGATACCGCGATATCCGCGACTAGAGGCGGACTAGAAGTTCTCGAGTTTTCCGCTTTCGCTTTCCCGCGAGGGATGCACTCGCTCTCTCCGGTCCCCAATCCGCATTGTTCCCAGGTTCGATTCCAACAACGGATATTTCTATCTGCAATCCGCTAGAGTTGTGTAACTAATGTGGCACGACGGTCGAATCCAATGTCGGCAATTAATCGCGGATGCGCGCATGGTCCCCGTGTCGTAACCTTTGAGTAGCCTGGGAAAATGCTTGACGCTGCGTCGCGCATTCCACGGCAGCTGTAACGGTGTTTTCCACGATGTGCGCTAGAGACTTTTCGCTATTGTTATGCAGCGCGTAGGAGATGAATCTTTCATGGCGAGCCTTCCCTCGCTCTGCATAAGCAGGACGCTCTGCATAAACGGAACTTCAAAGGACACTCCTAAAGATGTTTGCAAATTAAGAATATCATTGGAATTACGAACGCATAAGTTATCAGTGACCAGATCATTTTTAGGAGACCTTTTTAAGGACCTTTTTTAAGGGATCTTTCCAACCATTCGATTCGAAGTTATATCTTCTTTCTCTTTTCTTTCGGTTTCTCTTTTCATTTTTATTGTTACACTGCGAGCGCAAAGTTAATGAAATAGATTACCTATTACGGACTACGGAATTGTTAGGGACTTCTGATAAGATTATGCAATTCGATTGCTGCTATTAGAGTCACTTCCAGAAACGGCAGACCGATCGAATTGATTTTAGCAAGTCAAATCTTGCAGCTTCCGTAGCGTAGTGAACGCTGAAAACGCCTGAAAAATCTTTGAAAAGAGATTACCACACTTTCCAAATGTTCCAAAGATTCATAAGAATAAGAAGCTTAACATTCCTTAATGCAGAAAACTTTGAGACGGTCAACGCGTGTGCGCATAGATTTATCCTGCAAATGGATTTTGCAGAGAATTTCGTCACCGCTAAGGAGGCGAGATCCCTCGCATTATTTAAGAGGGCATTTTCCTCAGCATATGCCTCGAATGCCTCCGAATGAAAAGAACGTCGCGTGCACGTCAGAGCTTGTTATAGACCAGCCGGCATCGCCGATGGAGGTGGCTCACGCGCCGAATCACATCCCCGTCGCCGAGAAGTCCCTTTTACGTGGCCGCCTATAAAGTTGTTCTGGTGACCGCGCGCCCGCCTCAGAAACACTCCACCCTCGAACGAATCGACCAGCTTTCCCGCCATGAAATTGCACGTAAGTACGATTCTGTCGCGTCTTCTTGTTCTCGCCTTCTCGCTAATTAAGAGTCGCCGCGGTCGAGAAAACGGAAGGACAATGATGCTACGCGCGCTTACGCAAGACAGAAGTCGCCATTTCCTGTCGACCGATCGACCCTGATGCAGTCGCGTGCGCTTAATTATACAAGCCGGATGCGGGAGACTCGATTAATTATGCGACTATTTGAAAATGAAAACCGGTTCGGATTCTGTCTCTGTCGCACCATTTCTACCTGAAATAATACGTTTTTGCTTAATCGCTGCGCTATTAAATATCGTGAAACGCACTGATAATGCATTTTGGATCGTGTACTCGCGAATAGACACGCGTTTCGCGATCATCTGGATATGCCGAAAGTTGAAGAACGCGTGGAACGTACGCGAAATCGCGTGCACTTTGTCATAAGCATATCGCAATTTGCATTTTTTACGCGTTAATCTTCGTTTCGTTTAATTACAGTTTCGTTTTACTACAGATTTTTTTTGCACTTTTGTCTTTCCTTTCATCTTTCCGTCATCTTTGCTCCTTATCTCGACAGTTCTGCAGAAACATCGTGGAGTTATAAATTTTACTGCTCTGACCTTCAACAAAATTTTATTTAGAAATTAAATCTGGTGCATGTCCAATTCTTGCAGATCAATGCTCGCGATTAGTCCATATCATTTTCTGCCCTTTTGAATCATCGTTTTGAATTATCGCGAGTGCGCTCAAGAACTGAATGCGCTCTCCTGCGATCTCATTGGCAAGGCTCGAAAACAGGAAGTCGCTCGTTTGCGCATGGGAATACTGATCCTCGATTTTCTAGTAAAAGGTGACTTGCGCGCGAAAGGAAACTGACGACGAATGTCGTGCGCTTAATTAGCCATCGAGTGTCGCAGAACGAACAATATTTCAACGAAGTGATCGATTAATCATTGCGATTACTGGCAATACGTTTCACGAGGTAATTAGCAGTCGCGGATACGAGCGATCAGGATTTCGCAATGTCGTCGCAAACCGTGGAAAGTATCATGTTTCGCTGATCCGCTTCGTTGGTTTCCTGACATTGTTTCCGTATGAAAGTCGAGCGGTGATCAAGTATCAGAAACACACACGTAAAGACGTAACGATACGGAAATGAATTCAATCATGATTATGATCGTGATTAAAGCGTGCAATAAATATTAATTCGTGTCAATTCATTCGCACATTCTATTATCTTTTATTATCTTGGTATTATCTTGTTTTCATTTTGTCGTTAAGAATTAATACTTGATCGCATCTCGGTTTGATCGCCATTCCTTTATCATTTCGTTATTTGCCATTTAACCGAAAAAATCCGCGGGGAGACCCCGATAACCAGCATGCGTGTCACGATTCGCGAAATGTTGGAGTTCCGCATTCCGCGACGCGAGACCGGTGCGGAATTCGTTCGCGCGCGCGTAATAATTCCGAGACGGTAATTTGCCGTGACGGTGAGCATTGCGGCGAGGCTAGACCGAGGCATTTTTTCCCGAACAATCGCGGCGGGCGATTGTCTGGATGATTAATTTATATCTCGCTTTCTATAACGAGCGACGCCGCGCGCGTAACACTCGGTTCGTGCTATTAGCTCGAGCACACTTTTCTTCACTCCATTTTCCTTCCACCTTGTTTCTTTCTTGTCCGAACGTGCCTCGCGATTGCGCGTGTTAAGCGGCCTGCCGCAAAACCTCTCTTTTCCTCCAATTACCGCGGCTGGTTAAAGATTCATGCACTCGCGGACTTTCCCTTCCAGCTAGTCGCGGTGGCAAACTGCTCGCGATATTTGTACTTGTCTATACTCCTGAATGCGACCATAAAGCAGATCCAGGTTTTAGTGCCACTTTGTCTGGGCGTTAGATAACGATCCGCGATCGCCTGGTTATGAAATCCAGTGTGTTTAACAGTAAAACGAACACGTAATTAACGTCACGCGCTGGTTTATGATATCGGCCGGATCGATGTGGGAAGAACATGCTTCATTAAATGCTGAATTATTGTAATCAGTGCGATTATAGGGATCACGTCGACCTAAGTAATTAATAAGGCTTTTTTTCTCAGCTTTGTGGGAAATCATTTTACTCTTCTTTTACATATGAAATTATCGTATATGTGAGAGTTTCATTTTATGACGATGATCCCGTGTGAATCATCGGCGCACCATTGTACACATATTTCATTATCTTAATACGTCCTGTGCAGTGAGGTCTATTAAGTCATAAATCGAACGTTTGTAGGTTTTATTACTGACGGCGCTTCCCATGTGCCTGGCTCAATTCTCAATCCAGGGACCTAGCGACGGGCACCGGCGGGCTCAGGGTCTTAAGTTCAGCCAGGAGAAAGGAATCGAGTATACAGAGGCGAGCGGTAAGCGCTCAGATAAACGATCGTCAGAATGCGACACGCAGAGAACAAAAGTGCCGAAACAATTTGCACCTGTCTTTCTCCCTTTCGCCGGAGTTGTTTACCTTCGAAACAAAAACGATCCCTTCTTCGATCGAGGGAGAAATAATTTTGGCGATTTTCATTGAGTTCCCAGAGATACCTTCGCTATCGCTAATTTCCGACGAGTCGAGATGTTTAACGTCGCGACGAAGCGATTAATCTGGCCGTTAATGCGATATTCTACTTGGCATTTTTAGAGGGAGGCGGGGAAGGAGATTTCAGCATTCAGGGTGCGACCGATGGCAATAGCGATTTTAGTATTCAAGGTGCCACGGACGGCCACTCGAACTTCCAGATTCAGGGTGCCTCGGATGGCGGTGCGGCCACTTTCAATATACAAGGGGCAACCGACGGGCACAGTCAGTCCACGATTCAGGGACCGTACGATGCTAATCAGGCCAACGCGAAGGCGCTCGAGTACAATGACCCTAGCGGTACCGTATCATCTAACTGCATTGCGTTGCCTCCCGCACGTTGAATTAACAGCGATGAATTGATTAATGCATGCATGATCGCTCGCGCCCGATTTGAGGGAAGACAATTAACATGAGCGCGTTCTTAAAGGTTACAGGGTAAATTGGCGATCGTACGAGCGTCAGCCGCGTCCGCAAGCGCAGGTGGAACAGCAATACGCAGCACAAGCGTCGGTACCGCAGGCGCGGCAACGGGCGCATCAGCCGCAACGACAGCAGGTTGCCGAGCCTATACCCAATTACAAGCCCTACGACAATGCACCGCCACAGATCCAGCAACTGCTCCAATTCCAGCAGCAGATTCCGTACCTTAACGTGATCCCGGAGCAATACAGGTACCAAAACGACTCGTCGCGCGTGATATGTCTCCTCTCATCTTCATCTTCCGCATTTATTGAATTAAATTTATTGAATTAAATTGATCAGCTTCTACATATGATTTCTTCTATATCGCATATTTATCTCTGCATTCTACACTCCAAGAGACAGAATCGTTTTTCGCGAGAGCTTCAGTTCTTCACGATTTCGCGTCAAGATCCCTAATCGCCCGTTCGATCGACAGATTCGACACTGAGGCCGCGATACAAGCGCAAATGGAGCAGGTCCGCGAGCACTACCGTAACCTGGCGCAGCAACAGGTTCAGCCCGCACCCGCGCCCGCGCCAGAACCGCGTAAGAAGTCGCGCGGCCATTCGAGGAGCAGACGCGAGGCGAGTCCTCAGCATCAACAGGAGCCGCAGCCGAACTACTCGCCGAATCTGCCGCCGCATCTGCGCGAGCTACTCAAGTATCAATCGCAGATACCGTACAACATCATCGCAAATCAGGTCGCGTATCGCGGTGCAGACAAGCCGTATGTTCCCCATCACGTGGAGTTGCCGCAGCAACAGCAACCGAAGATGCAGCAGGCTCAATATCAGGGCCAGGGAGGTGCTTACGAGACACAGGCCAGCGCGTACACGCAAGCTCGCTACAATCCGGATCAGCAATACCAGCAACAGAACTACGGCCAGCAACAGCAGCCCGGCGTGCGGCCCGTCACCGAGAATCAGTACTAATCGCGAGATCGTGATCTCGGCGGGAGCTCTGACTCTGGCAGAATCGAAAAGATCAGTCTTGCAATTCGCGATGCAACAGTTGGATTTAATCGCGTGATTATCGAGGCTGGATCTCTCTCTTTCTCTCTCTCTTTCTTTCAAATGATACTGAGACGAACGAACCGGATCGTCTACGTTCTGAGATTTCCATGTATCCATGTTATAATGGCAGTCTACGAACGAGAGAACAGAAACTATAAATTCTTTTCGAGCTCTTCTTGCTGATCCTGCCAGGGTTAAGATGAAACAGGAGAATGATTTATTTAAAATGTTTGTTGTACGATATACATAGTTTTTTAAGTAATATATACGGTCTAAGTATTTTAGTCATCGTTCGAGTCTAATGCCACATAAACTAGATACATCTACTTTTATGCGTTTTTTAAGTTTATCGGAGCTTGAAGTCCTTTTTTAAGAATGTTTTATTTGATTTTAATAAATGCAGGAAAAAGAGTTTCGTACATTTAATCGCATTCTGAAATACACCCCGGATGCTTCGTCAAATCCATATTCGAAAGTACGCTCTCTTAATACGTACAACCGGAAGTTTCGACATGTCGAGGCCAAGATAGAACGCGAATATCGTTCGAGGATCAATCAGTCTTTCATTTCCTGTTCATTCCATGTTCTTTCTGCAATGAAAGAAAATGACAAAGTCAAAGTCGTTGCACTCATCGTTGCGCATGAATGCGTCGAAATGCTCGCATGAATTCTAATATGCATGCGCAAAATCAAAACGTATACGTGTAGATCTATTTTATAGTCTTTTTCTTTGAACTTGTATGTTTTCGAGTAAAACATTTGCGAATGTCCAGTGTATCTGTTTTTTGCGATCGATTTATTACCACTATATGTTACACTAACAATTAATTAAAACGAATCTGTTTTAACTATCGATGCATGAAACGAACGGATATATTTACCGAGATAATTTTTTCATCATTTTTGTCATAATTAATTCAACATTTAGGTACTAAGTATTTAAATACTTTCGATACTAATGCAGAACTTAAATTTCTTCTTGCCAATCGTCACACATAAAAATTCCCACTTTCCCTCTATCTCGAAATTGAATTTTAAGCTCGGCATTCAATGTCAAATAATTCTATAGTTTCTTTTCACGCTCTCATCGAGGAAAAACAGAGCATCATAATTTCAAACGCGACTTTCCGAGTTTCATCAGCTGTATGTAATCGGATTTAATCGTAGGTAAATTTATGGCATACTTGGTTAAAAATAGGCTCAGTAAATAACTCTATGCTTATCGGCGCTGGAACGGATTCGGAATGTTGAAAGCGGAACGCCAGAACTCCTTGCGCAATCGTGGCGCATAAATATATATCGATATGAGTCGCGGTAAATGAAAATCGCGAGCAGGAGTTATTTACCATGTAGAGAGATCACAGTTGCCAATGAAATTCCTTCAATATTTCATCGATTATCGCATGATAGCGATCTTACGATTCCGACATTACGCAAAATGTTGCGCATTGCACATTTATACCGCAAATGTTTATCGGTCAGTCTGCCTTTTGGAATTATTTACTAGCTACTCGCTGAATGAAATTTTCCGTGTCAGTTGAAATATATCTGCGTTTATCTACATCTTAAATAAACTTTTGTAATTCTCCTCTTAAGGAGCGGTCCATTCAGCACGATTATTGTTAGCTCGTTTCTATTTATTTACCAAACGTATCAAATTAATTTGAAGGACTTTACGAAATAAAATCTCAAACCGCATATAAACTACTTTCGCAGTATCGTTCTCGGAACACGATGCCGTTACGCTGCGGCGATGCACTTAAACGGCGCTCGATTTACAAGCACGGCGAATACGGAAGCGGTGCGCCCATGCATGGTTTTCTGTATGCACCGCTCCATCGTTATGTGACTGGATGTGGCGTATATCTTTTCCTACAGGGCCGATATCTATTAGCGTGCACCTTCATTCGACGGCGCACGTGGAATGCCACGTTTCTATCGCGAATGCCAAGTCGAGCATTATGCGTGATCGCAAGGTTCCCGAGCGAGGCTCGCGGACTTTTCTGAAATTCTGCGATTTATGATGCAGCTGAAGCATGACGATCGATGCTCTTCTCTCTCGGAAAGTACGAAAGGATGCGGCGATCGGCTATCGTCAGGATAATTAATCGAAACGAAAGAGCGCGAGGCGAAATCGCGAAATTACAAATTGTGAAGGATTTCAGTGATTTCTCAATGAACTTTACTTCGCTTTTGCGATGGACAGCAGGAAGTTAATTGCGTCAGCGGAGACTGAGCAACGGGATTAGCTAAGCGAATGGTGAGATCGATATATACATATTTACATGCACACAATGCATATAATATAGCATATATTATATAGCACTGTAACAGCAGTAAAAGATACATATACAACTTTCACGCGAAAATGACATAATACGAGGTGACGTATTTCAGGCGTTCACCATAATCGCTGGATAAGCGATAAGCGCAATGCCAATCGCAATATTATAAAATTTCATTATCCCCACATGGCCGCGGGGAGAATGCAGAGAGACACGCTCGGAGCACTTTCATGTAATGGTATTGCCGTAATCTACGACGCGGGATTATGTAATACTCGCAATACCAGACGCTAGGTTTAACGTGGAAAAGAAGGAAAAGGAAGGGCGCCATTATCGTGCGGCTTTGTGAGAATGGATACTGTTATTGATGTCACGGTGCTGCCGCATTACCATTAGCATTCGAAGTCAACAATCTAACTTCCGTCAATCAATTACTTCCGTCTCAAAAATCTCGTTCAGTCTTATTTCTTCTGTTTCGTTATCAGATCGCAAATGACGCAAAATTTACGAGTTGAAGAATTTCTGTTTGTCTTCGATAAAAACACATGACTATCTTCTCTACGCATAACGCAGTCTGTCTAATATTCCCCAAAAAATATACAAATATCACATTCATCGATAAATCCGAAATATATCGCACGTTAATAATGCAATCGTTATTATGCTTCTGAGATCGATTTATTTATTAATGATCTCGATTCGATGAAGTAACAACGCGATTGAGCCCCAATTGATTTCGTTAATTACAATTCGATCTTTATTTTCCAATTTTGCTTAATTACTCGTCCTCGAATCGGTATCGAGCATCTCAGATCACGTGCTGAAATAACCCCCATGCTACGCGGAATACTAGAGACGGGACGAACGCACGTGCGGACGCTACGATTTTTCTGGAGTAGCACCGTTTCGTGTGTTTTATCGGTTCCACTTTCTGGCTTGGCGTAAATGCGGGGCGCATTGCGCCGAGTTACGTGATTACGGGCGGGGAACTCGCCACACGCGAAAAGAAAAAATCGTTCGCGACCCGACCAACCGTGGAAGCCTGGTGGTGGCTGACAACGCGGTTCGGTCTGGGCTCCATATAGAAGTGCGTCGCGACGCGGCCGCCAGTTTTGTTCCGCCGCCCTCTGGATATCATCGTTCAGCATCATGAGATTCCTCGTAAGTTCCCGGGTTCGATCGATGACTGTTCGACCCGCCTAAGACCCGCCGCGGTGCCGCAATGCATGGGAGAAAGTGCGCGATTAAGGCTGCTCCGCGGATCTGTCGATTTCCGAGAGCGAGAATGCTCTCTTTTGCTTTCCAATCTCACGTCGCTCGTAAAAACCGTCAAGTACGGTTTATTCCGTAATCGCGTAATACTCCACAGGGAAAAAAAAGAAAAAGGAAGGCCCGCGCGTTAATCGCCAGGTGAAAAATCGCGCGTTGCGCCGCAAGTAGCTTCCGCACGCAAAAACTGGATCGCTCGCGTTCGCCGTTTTGTTCTCCCACACTCGCGAATGTTCACTCACTTCGATATACATTGCATCGCCGTGGAAGTAAAAGTAAAACGCAGGAAAGAAGAGATAAAGCAAGATTAGATTTGTCCCTGAATCTTAGGGGCGAGACGTAATCTTTCTCGGAGGTTTCTTTGCGACTTCCGCGAATTTGTTATGATTCCTGTTGCGTTATGTGCGATCCATAGAAAGTCGAAATCTTACATCTCAGCCGTTCCAAACTACATGCCGTGACGACTGTTAATTGGCGAAGAAATGTTACTGCGAGATCCCGATAATGTCTCTATCTCTCAATTCCTTACACGAGATTGTCGCGGAGGTATTTTACGCGCGATCGTCATGCTCGGAGAAACATGTGTTCTTTTCGGCGCGAATCAGGCTCGGCTGATCGCGAGAATGCACCGATTCGCCCCAATCAGTCCCATCGATTATCGCACTCAATCATTATGTTTTACGCATCGATAAATTGATAATCGATGCCAGTTGCAATTGCCTGGAATAACATCCAACTCTCGTGAAATACGGATCTCGCAACATTGCACACGGATCGAAGAATCGCTTTCTCTCGATTTTTCTCATTTGCATGAGACAAGCGCATTCTCTCCTACAAAGATCGTATCGCCGCGTTACACGAGATTAAATCCCGTTCTCTTAAGTCCTGTTCTCTTGTAGCTCTTGATACTTGCCGTAGCGCCCGCGCTTGGGACGGCATTCCACAGTGAGTAATCGATGAATCCGCTACGACTTTCTTGGACAAGAATTCGATAATAATTTCTCACCGGAGGAAATCCTTGTTGCATTCCCATAAATATCCCCTGTAATTATAATCATGCACGTAACGTAATTATATTTTCACAAGTGAGAGATTATTCTTGGATCGTTGGCCGAGATCATCGGCTTCCGTAAAACCCACGAGATCTCAATTACTCTCAGATCGTGAGCGCAGGCAGGCGCATGCGCAGCAGCCGAATTATCGAGCTTACAACCAGGCGCCAGTCCAGATCAAGCAAATATTGGCGGCACAGCAGGCACGCGACCCGATCGTTCATCTACCGCCGCAGCCGGTGCCGAATCTATCGCCGTCCAGGCCGATCCAGCCGCAATACCTGAAGCAGAGTGAGCTGGTCAACTACCAGCCGAAAGTGCAGATTGGCCAAGCGCCGCAGCAGCCGACCTACAAGCAGATCCCCGTGAAACCGGCCAACTACAATCCACCGGCCAGCGCGCAACATCCGCAACAGTACACTCCGCAGTACCGCACGAATTACGCACCGCAGCCGCAGTTCCAGCAGGCGGCCGCCCAGCCGAATTATCAGTACTCGAAGAACCTGCCGCCGCAGCTTCAGCAGCTGCTGCAGGTCCAGCAGAACCTGCCCAACGCGATTCCGCAGCATCAGGGATAATCGGCGAGCATCGATTGCGCCGATAATTCTCATCATCTTTTCCGGATCATCGATCGTAACACTCTTCGTGTTCACTTCATCTCATCTCAGTCGCGCGGATCACCATGGTTGAATTAGCAATGTATCTCATGCGATTCTGCGAAAGGCGAGAATGTCGATCGCGTTATTATCAATTTATCGTTACTCTGTTTTATCAATACCTGTACGTCTGCCTGTACATCGGCTTCTGAATTAGATACGAATCGAAGTCTGCGGAATCGAAAATTGAACTGATCGATGGAATATTAATTCGCGCAGAAGATGATCACGCCTCTGCGTCGGTCTTTTGTACAATCGACTATTCATGTCCGCGCCTCCATGCTTCGCTTCACTCCCAATTTCATTTCACACCATCTCATACTTGTCTCATATAAGCGCACATGCCGATCTACAAATCATGGAGGATCATGCATTGTACGAGCAATATAAATGGGGAAAGGATTTCTGTATGAATAAATCTCGTTCAATTTCCTTCTAAAGATTCAGAAATGTCCCCGGCAGTAAACGCGTGCGGTTAATGTATGCGATAAACCGTCGCGTCAATCGCGCGATCCTTCCATTAGACTAAATCCGATGGAGAACGTATCTCTCCAATCGACAAATGCAGTTGCGAAGCGGCATAGCTCGGCCGAGAAATCCGGGGGTATCATCGCACCGATGGTTCCGCATAAGGGGCGTATCTGCACGTCACCACTCTGCCAGGACAGACCAGGAGAAATAGAGAGAAAGAGAGAGATCACCCCCTTGTTATGCGCGTTGCAACCCCCGTTCTCCATCCTTGTTTCTTGACGGCCCGCAACGAAAGCGCGGGCCTCACTTCGCGCATCGTTGAGGCGCACACGCACCGCAGTCACGCCACCCCGTCCTGCACCCTCATCCCCCTCCTCGCTCCGACCCTTACCGCCGTGCTTACGTCCCGTGAATGCGCGCCCCCCTCGCCGACAAACAGGGAAGAGGATTAGCGAGTCCATTAAAGTCGCGGACTCTATTATCCGGAGGGCACGGCCATGGTGACATCAACCGCCCGACATTGGCGTAGCATTCTGCTACGTCCCTTGCGAATCGGATGCTGCTTCTTTCGACTCGAGGGAAGAAGTTAAACGTGATCTCTCAATGAAGATGAAGAATCATCTCGCTGCTGTGTTCTGATCCCGGAATCGAATCTGCCTTCGGTTTGCATTGACGTTCGTTTGTTGTCGTTCGTTATGGACGGTTACCTTGATGATATAATTACCTTGATTATTTATATACGTGCTTTTCTTGATGTATCTGCCAGGTTTACTTTATTGATGAACTTTATTCGATTCAATTCAATTGCTACCGTCGCATGCTTGCCGTTTACCTTTCTGGCAATGAATCCGTGTTTCGATGATGGAACCGGCGACAGCGAAATTTCATTAGCGAATTTCGCGCGCGGGGGAAAAAAGAGCAGGAAAAAAATCGACGCCACTGCAACGCGAGGGAGGGAGGGAGGGAGGAAGGGGCGGGAGGGGGGTCATAGAGGCAAATTACAAAGGGAGGATTACCGGCAGCTGGGCTACCAGGGCGACCATCTCTCTCCTAGAGTTCTCGCGAGCGGGCCATCCACGTCGCACGAGAGCTCTTTGTCCTTCGACGCATTGGTAACATAATTATCGGAGTTATAGCAAGCCAAAACCAAAGCCGCATCCCGAAAGGGGTGACGGGCGGTTGAACCGCGTGCACCACGTGTACGTACGTGCGTACGCACGTGGTGCGTGTCCGCTGATACGTTCGCACCAGCGATTCGCCGACGAAGCCGCATAGCCGAGTTTGCGGTCGAGAAACTCGACCGATGCTCTCGATATATCGAGGAACCGGAGCGTTACGCGCGATCTTACATCGTGATACAACCGTATCGCGGGCTTGTCAATTTTTCCAGGCAGTTGTATTCGACGATCATTATCGCTGCGATCATTACGATCATTATCGCTGCGATCCTCATTAGTTGAGGACAAAAAGTGTATAGCAAATTATCAACAATTAATCAGACTTGCACATGCGATACGACATTGTGCCCGGACGTTTAATGTTATCAGACTGCGATGAATCTCAACGCATCAGCGAGGGCAACAAGCAAGGATATTCAAACGATTTCAAACGATTAGGATCGACAAGTTCGCCGCACCTCCTCGAAGAGAACTTTAACTCATGTTTAATAGCTCGCAAGAACTTTAGCGCAGGAAAAAAGCGTGCTTCGGCGGAGCCAGCCAGCGGAACGCGATCGTGGAAAAAGTGCAATGCTCGGCGATTCATTCTTAAATGCCGACCGTAACGCGGTTTCCTCTGGCTCGGCTTTTATGCGACTAATGCGATATAACTAAGTATCCACGTATCATGGCTGCTTGAAAGCGTGGGTTTTTCATCCGCGAATTTCGCAAGCGCACTGTCGGGCGTCACGTTTCTCGTCGAGGCAACGGAAAAGAGAGAGGAGATTGGCCCTCTCTCTACGTTAACCGCACAGAATTCGCACGTGAGATACAATGTACAAGGTGTCCCGAGTTTTCAAATCTGCTTTCTACTGAATAAATTATTTCACAGCGGGGCCAATGAGAAATTTGATGCTCTTTGAATTATCTGGCGACCAGAAGCTGCGGGAATCTTCACGGGATGAATATCACTGCATACGCGGATGTAGTAATGACAATGACAATGCTCGTGCTTGATTTAACGCAAATTCTGCCAGGATTCTCTCATCTCAGAATAATTGCACCGAAAGTGTGACGCTCGAGAGAATCAGGAGAATCGGCGACACACTGTATATCCGAGAGAATTCCGACGTGCGAAACGCGATTAATATTAGCTCGCTTGGGCGTTTTATTGCATCTGCGTTTTATTGCCGGTGAACCGCACGCTCGTTCACGAACCTTACGATCGCTCTCGAAAGCAGAAGCCGATATTTTCGAAAGATAAAGTACAAAAGATACAATACTAAAATTGACTTTTATGTTCTGTAGAGTACAAAATCTAATGGCAGTCATTTCTTATCTCTCTATCTTTACAACGCCCGTAAAACTTGACCGTGCCAAAATGTTTCTGAGAAGAGGGAAAACAAAAAACCGTGTTTTCAAAAAATTGCGTCTACAGCAATTGTAACAAGCTATGACAAATCAACACCGTAATTTAGAATCCGGCATTCCATTACTGGTGGAAGCACTCTGCGTTCGGCGCGATTAAGATTACTCTTAACGTGCGATATGACATTTCCATGTTTTCGGAAATTTTCACATCATAAATCGCGTAAATCGCTGTATCTCGTTTTGCGATTAACATTTATGATGTAATAGAATTTTATCGTCGAGTTTTCATTTAGCGTCAGAGAACTTCCGAGAGGCTCATCAATTTTATCTCCGTCTCGTGTTTGGCGCGTTCGTTTCCACGGCCCTTGAAACACCACGAATAGAGCAAACTCGCACAACGGCTCGACAGGACATAAAGAGCGTGTGAAACGGGTTGTGGTCTGCCGGAGTGATTCCAATAATTGCGTTTAATCCTTAGGGTGGCGGCACGCGGCCAGCAATCGTGGACGAGTCTCCCCGTCAACCCTCTCTACTTCTCCCTGTCTCTTTCCATCTAATTCTCGACCGCTCCTACTAGCTCACTCCGGATTCCCTTCGGAAGTGTTGGCGATGATTATGATGGGATTTATTTCAATAACAGAGGCATGCCGCGTTTCTGTTTGTCATAAGCGACACGCACGTCCCGCGCGGAGTGCTCCACGTGTCATCAGCAACAGTCAAGCGTATCACGCCGGACTATGGTGGATTTATATCTGTCCAGAACGCACGTATAAAAACATATTTGACAAATAGAGGGCGGAAGAAGAAGAAGAAGAGAGAACGTTCGAGATGTCCGAGACTTTTTAATATGTAAAAATTTCCTAGGTTAAGAGAGCGTATATATGCGAGAGACAGAGAAGAAACACACTCGTCTTCCGCTATCAATGGCTCTCTCATGCGACGTTGAGGTCTTATTTATCGAGAGATAAATTCCACGGACGGTTGACTCGACATTGATCTACTTCAATTTCGTTGAGTCGACTCGCTCGTCGACTCAGGCGGACAATGAATAGCGGAACGCTCGCGGGCGCGCGGGATTCTATTGGACGATCTTCGGTCCCGGTGAAGCTACTGACCCTGTTCCGGGTCTGCGATACCATTGTGACGAGAAGCTAGACCGGAAAAATCCAGCATGGCCGACTGATGGTAGCGGCCAATCGTTGCATTTCTGATGACAGCTGCACATCCCTCGGGAACTCGTTTACTTTACGCTACCGTCCCTCGCTCCGCGCCTGTCTCCGGGGCGCGGCGGGGTCTGGGCCCTAACTTTCTGATTTTTGCCTTACGAAGTCAGCCATTGTGAAAGGGGCCCGGAGTATCAGGGCGACGTGCGTGAATCTTCGTGTGGTCTTAAGTCGCATCGTCCTCCTTGCCGTTGCTGTCGTTCTCGCAGTTGGTCCCACAATTGCCTGCCGTACACACACGCGTCTTAAATGCGTACCGAACACTGAAGGGGGACAGGGGGGAGGGAGAAATAATCCTTTGAGCACCGATGCGCAACATAGGGAGGATATCTTAAAGGTGGCGAGCGCGTGAATCACCACGCGATATCGTTCTTGAAGCGAGCACGATGCGCCCTCTTTCATTCTTCGAAACAAGAAAACAATATTCTCGGATTATGGATGAGAAGCATGGATATTAAAGCTGAAATAATGCAAAGTTATGTATGACTCGATGAGATTCGGCGTAGTTCCAACTTTGTGTTGCGAGGAATAGCCTAGAGATGAGAACGATTGGCAATCGGAAGACCCGAATTTGATTCCCAGTACAAAGAAGAAGCCTTCCCTCGCCTCAACTAAGACAATTACGCAAATCGGGATATTATGAGACATACCGGGATCAAGTATGAGCGGTATAACTTCAACATGAAGATGAAGAAAAATGATATCTTTCAATGTCATCGAGAGTAATAAGAATCTACGGTGACTACAGAAGTAGCTATGACTACACCATGATTATCTTATTTCCCAGGACAATCACGTGTTCACAAATTTCACTATGGCAAGACCGAGTCGTAAGCAGCATTCATGTTTCTGCAACATTAGGAAAAACATTTCAGATGTTGCTATTTTATTTAAGCGTGCAGAAGAGGGCACAATTCGTAATAAATACATGAACGTCTATACGCTAGATTAAGCCTGTGGCACTATAAGAAGAAGAGATTCAAGAGACTTTCTCGGACCTCTCTTGACTGTTCGGGCATAAGAGAAACAGGAAGCTCGAATTAATGCGATAGAATTTCATTTATAATACGGATTTCACGCGTAACGAGTAGCTACCTTAGACCCTAGCTCGACCACCTGCGGTGAATTTTAATGCATTCTTAACGAGCGACAAGATGGCACCTGTGCCAAACGATTAAACGGTACCGCTACTTAAGTCTGCTTTTCCCCGAATTTCTTTTAACGAGGCATTTTCTGCTTAGGTTTTAATCTCCTCTTTTCCTTTTGCTTATTCGTTTTGAAAACATTTCCTTTAATTGAATTATAATTAACGGTAATAAAGTAGCGTACATCACATACATGTACAGCAATTTTTGGATGTGTACATGCTTTAGTTAAAATAAGAAATATTTATTATCTTGGTATTGTCTATCTACTTGGTATTATCTTATATATTTCCCCACTTGTCTTGATTACGTCGTTAATGCAATTCGTTTCGCAGTAATTGCTTCCGCAAGGCGCGTAAAGTAATTATGATAGAATGTCGCGATTAGCATACTGGACGTTAAAAAAGCTAAAAACTATATAGTTACAAGCGATCCAACCTGTTTATACAGGGACAATGTCCGCTCGGCAGGCTGGTCACGCTTATATAAGTTGTCGCCACATATAGCGACGCATTCGATTTAATTTTAGTCTCGATTACATAAGGCGACGTGCAACGCGTAAAGGTTACTTCGCATCCAATAATGATCGTAATAAATCCAATAACGATCGTGTAAACGATAACGTTGTTTTTATTATGATGCATAACAATATTACAATCAAAAATGAAATTGTGCGACAATAATATCGTTCCCTGTCCGTTTATCCGCTTCTTATTGCGGATACGCTGGCCGCAGGCCACGGATTCAGTGTGCAGGGATTTCTACCAGCGTGCCGTTGTTTTGTCAGATCGCAACGTCGATGCCGGGGGATGCCAGCAGCTGGAAAGGTTCCCGCGACTCCGGCACGGCTTTTCGCCGAGTCCGGCCCTCGCGCAATTCGGGGGTTGCGCCCGCTCGCGAATTCAGCCACCGCGCGTAATCTCGTCCGGGCTCGGGAGAATATTTGCACGTGCCGGGCGTCTCGCGTCAGGAATTTAATAAAGCGGGGGCTGCGCGCGCGAGCCGCGAGACCGAAAACGGCGGAGTGCGCTGCGTTTAAGCGTGCGCGCGTGCGTGCGTTCGCGCATTGAGAATGCACGCCGCTAGGAGACAACGATGAGGACGACGGCCACGATGAGGACGATGATTGTCTCATCCTCCGGCATCGTCTCCCCCATCACGCCGGGACCCACTTACTAGTCACCCTCTTTACCGCCACCTCCTGTCCCCCGCCCGCCCGTTGTCACTTCTGGGCGCAGCCACCATCGCGCGCGCTCCTGTAAAATGCTACGCTGCCCCCCATTGTCACATCCCGCCGCCGAGATGCGTCCATTATGTCTACTTGGCTGATGGGAACAGATTATTGTTGGTCGCTGTCATTGAGGGGCTCATCACCGCGTCTGACACTGATGCCCGCGGAGGGTAGAGCGCTGACATAGGCGCATGCTTATTGTCCGAATAAATTATATTGGGGGCACAAGCCGAGCCGAGCCGAGCTCAGCCGCCTCCCCATAAACGACGCGCGATCTCAATCATCCACCTTTGCTCTGTTGTTCGCAATTGGTACCGGTACGACGCTAAATTAAGAGAGCGATGTCAAACATCGGAGGCTTCGACGATGGGATAATGATTTTTATGAACTTCGTACATCTTAATCTTGATGCCGAAACATGAAATTTTTCATATTAACGTATTTGTAGTCAACATTTGTAATTAATATAGTATTATTCTTTCTTTTTAATTCCTCGGATATAATTTACGACGACATTGAAGTCGTCGATCGGAAAGTGAAAAAGTACAAAATACCTTGAAGAATTTCAATATCTTCTAATAAATTTATCTTTTTTAATTTACACTTCTCCATACTAGAACTAATATACAAGATATATAAACTTTTTTAGATTCATATGCAAAAGGATCGTCATGTCGAAATCGCGGACATTCCACGTCTGCGACGTGGACCCAGCATCACATGGCCACTAATTGACTACAATGATGGTCGCGTACGGGGCGCGTTTTCTATTTTGTTACCTCAAAACAAAGCCAACAATGGATGCACAAAGCAAATCGTGATCCGTGAGTGGTCACTCGAGGCAGCATCGAGGCGGTCTCCCTGATCTCCTCTTTCTCTCGTTCTTTCTCCTTCTCTCTTCCTCCGCTATTCTCGTTGCTTCTGACCATGGAGGATCGGCGACGAAATCGAGATTGTAACATATAGTCGAGTGTCCTTTGTAAGTACGAGCACCGATTGCCAACATGGGGCGCAATTACATTGTCGGCCTATTGTGCCCCTCCCCTCCAACCGATCGCGTTTTGTTACTGTTACCGCTGTCGCTCCGGCGACACGTACACCGTCCAGATCGGCGGAGGCGAGCGATGAGAGAGATCGGCGTTATTGTTTCCGGCATTGTTCCCCGGAATGAGCCGCGCTCGTTCACGGATTGTGCCGCGTGTTTTCGTCGCGCACAAGGTGCTCGGTTCCGATACTTACACCGGTGGGAACTACTCGAGGGCGCACACACGCTACTGCGCATCGAGCCACCCCTTTGGGCTCGCTATGATCCTCGCGAACGCTCCTCGGTCCATCGAGGTCATCGCGTGACATTTCGGAGTAGCGTTGCAAAATTTGTGGAGATTGTGGAAATCTCAGGAAGCTGTGTACAAAACGTCTGCCAGCTTGTAAAGTTTCTAATCAACAATTTTAATTCCGTCGATTTAATTTCTCGGAAACGTTGCGAGACAACGACTCGATATTTCGCTGGATCTCGCGCGATTTCTTGCTGGATGAGACGTGGAGATGCGACTGTATTGGTATCGCGCGTATTGGTGTCGCTGGAAACGGCTTTTATTTTAAGCGGAGGAATTTCGCGCAGAGCACCGGGCTGCCCCTCGTGTTACAATGCCGGCGCTCTGTTGTCGTCATTGTTGCAGTCGTTGCCGCCGGAGTGCCTCGTCGTCGTTGAGAAGCCCCGGAATTATTATTCACTCGCCCGGAAACGTTACAGTGTTACTTACTGAAGAGCGTTGGCCTCATCGAGAATCACGCCGCCCCTTCAGGGATGAGGCGAGAGCGAGCCGAGTGCGTTCTCTCTCTCTCTCTCTCTCTCTCTCTCTCTCTCTCTCTCTTTTTGTCCGTTTCTCTCGTAGATGGCGAACACTTTGTGCGAGAAATGGTAACATACGGCGGTTTGAGGACTTTATTAAATCGAGATGTTAATTGGCTACCGCGATGTATCGATCCTTTCCGTTCCCCCTCTCTCTGGGGATTGGTAACGAGGGCTCGGTGATTTGTGTAACCGCGATGATCCTACATTTTGATAAAATCCGATAATGAGAATGATGCATCTAGACTTGCAATTTGAAGTCATAAGTACAAGAGATGCGATACGTGAAAGAGAGACACGAGGGGGATATCGATACTTTATGTTCGCAAAAATTTAGTCAACATCATTCTTTTCACGAATCTCTCTTTGAGCCGAATTTTCCAGAAATCCACCTGAACACAAAGCTTTTGTTTCGAGCGACGATCCAGGAAGAACCACAGCATGAAGGTGGAATAAATAAAGGAACATGGTCGAGTCGATCGCGGTTCGGTACTCAGATCTTGTATTAAACAGTAGCCGAAACGCGTTCGAGCGAATGCAGCGGAATCCTCAAAGGAAGCACTCCGGGCATTGTGCGCTGACAAATTACTCAGGTAAACAGTCCGTTTTGGCGCTACTGATGAAAGAAAATGCCGCAGTTACCGGCAGCGTCCGTTGGATTCTTCGGTACCGCGAACCATCGGATTTTTCAAGATCTACGCGCAGAAAGAACGTAAAAAAGAGTGCCGCGCGGAATTTTGTCAAAGGGCAAAAATTAATCCCTGGATGTCGCGTATAATATGTTTTCCTTATGTGCGACGAGGAGTGTCGGACCGCAGGAAGAAAAGACGACATACTAACCGGAAATAATTAATTAATCAATTAATTAATCTACAACTCGTACAATATCGTATGAGTACCGTAAGCGATAACGTTATGTTCGCAAGTCAGTTCCTTCTTTTTTCGCTTCTGTACGTCTCTAGACGCGGGGAGCTCTTGCGCGCGCAAAGAGGGTGAGAATTAGGATGCGTATCGACATAAACATATTTAGGGAGCGCAGGAAGCACCGAGTGCCACTGGTAAGTGGCAACACATTCGAGTGCTCGCTCATGCGAGTGACGAGAGTCTCTCAGCCACGTCGTGGCTGTTGGTCGGCCCGATGGCGATGTTCTCCATCCCGCATTTCGTAGCTTCGTGAGAATATTTCGTCGCGCTTGTCGATTCGTGTCGCAGCACGAGTGCAGATCGACAAACTGCACATTACGTAATTTCACGCATTTCGGAGACTCGAAAGCCGAAAACGTGAAAGAGCGAAAGCGAGAACATCGGAGACACGTCTGCAAAAATATCAAAGTAATTTCGATGGCACGATTAAGCCTGAAGAGTACACAAAGTCGAAACGAAGCCAGGTCGGAATTCGAGTAACACGATGGGAAAACGGTCCTCGGTTCTCGTGAAGAGCAGATCGAATTAAAATACGAAGAGATCGCGGAGAGGTCTGTTTGGCGATTTGGCGATGCAACAAAGCCGCATCTCGGGAAGAATCAGATCTCGGATCATCGTTAGAAATAACAGAGCGCTCGCATCTCTGGCAAGAGCATGATGGCCGTTGACAAAGACGGCCCAACTTGGACTTTACGAGTCTCCGTCAACCGGCGACTATTTGCCCGACCGGGTGATTACATGTTAGTCTACTAAAGAGTAAGAAACACATCTCAAAACGCGCTGACAGCGCGGTCGGTGCCCCGGGCGCGGGGGCCTTTGTACCGCGATTACCGCTCAAATCACCATGAAATTCCCGCAAAATGCGGGGTATTGTGTCGATGCCGGTCAGCCAGGTAAGAGTCTTGGATATAGCCCCGCAACCTTTCTCCCAGCAAGCATAATGGTCCAGGAAAACGGCCCATCGTTTTCACCTTCTTCGGCTACCGCTGAATTTTCGCATCCGGGAATGATTAAGTCGTCCCTAAGCGCCATTTCATTTGAGGACTGTAGCGTGGTGGTGACGTTTACATGCGCGCGGCTCTTTTCATGGTGTCAAAATATTCCGTCACCGCTCCGTTTGCGGATAATTTCGAATTTCCGGATGCGACAGCCCCGACAGAGTTCAGTCGCGATTCCTGAATGCCTGGACCGCCTAATGCGCGGCGAGAGAATGAAAGAAAGGAAAGTGAAGATTGGATACGTTTCGGACATAACATTTTATTTACATGCTTTTGAAGTTTCATATGCGCGTGCTTACATTACTCAGGTGCCGTGATCTATCCGCGGCGGAATATCTTAAACAGACACTGCTTCTAATTTTTGAGTAGATCTTGTATAACATTACTAATATCGTCTTTAGATTTGTAAGTACATGTATGTAATCTCGTATCTCGATTGCTACGTTTTCTTCGTTTCATCGCTTCGCGAAAAGATCTCATGCGTTTTCTGTTTCCTTACACACTTTTTTAATTTCCGATAGGCGTAATTCTATCGTAAATAAATTCGATGATCACCATTACGCTATCACATCGATTCTCCGACTATCCGGATACATTGCTAAACATAATCTTATCCATCGATTTATTAATTTCAAGTATAGAACAATTTTCTTAATCTTTATCCTATGAGAAAGATTATCTTCAAAATGTATAATCGTTCCATTTTTTTGGATCCAAATCTTGAATTGAATGAAACATAACGTACCCCTTTCTAAATCATGGATACAACGAAATTTCTTCTCTTTAATTTAACGTAGCAGATTAGTACTATGGATTTAAATTCCATTCATAAAGTTCTGATTAAACTTTTAAAGATTGATACCTGAATACTAAGAACTGAAAAATCAAAGTCCCCTATATTTGACCTAATAATTTATTTCCATAATTTTACAATAAAATAATTTATTTATCTATCGATAAAACTTATATCTATTATGTCTTCTTCAATTATTATTCAAGTTCTTGCGCATGTTGCATGGTCGAAATTCGTGCAAAATCGTTACATTATTCTCTCCTTTTCACATTGCAAGACCTATAAATGATCAAAAAGGATATTCTTTTGTAGAAAAGAAATCCCGATACATATACATTCACGTTTACGTGATATGTTCTCATCACAGCTTATTTTTCTTCCCGCGTGTCTCGCCAATTCCTCAATCCATCCTCATTAAAAGCACTTTCCTGAATTATTCTTGTGATGCTTAGAAGAAAACGAGAAAAAAGGACGATTACAAATAGATTACAAATTGCAGAGATCGGAATCAGATTATGTGCGCATAGCAAGCTCGCGCTCTTAACGACATTGTAAATATTCGTATAAAAGAAATCTCTGTTTTTCATAAAAACAAAGAACATAAAAGAAAAAGAAAAATAACTTCAAATAAAAACTCTTCTCTCGCGTGTATGTACAATGAGATACATCATCCTTTGCAAATTAACATATAATGCTACATATAGGTTGGTATTCCTCCCTCGCGAGAGAAGGAACAGAAAACAATAACAGAAAACCAGGAAAGTGACAGCAAGGTGAGAAGAAGGATGTCAGATGACACAAGGCGATCGTCCGGTTCACGTCATCGCGTTAGAGCGTCTTGTACATGTCGCATATGATCCTCTCGATCGGGATGTCGCCGATGGTTCTCTTGAAGAACAGTTCTTCGATGGCGCGTGCGGATACGGCATGCAAGGTGGGTAGTAAGAGCAGCAGCTTGCCGAACCTCAGAGTATCCCTGTTCAGCCGCTGTCCAAGGGTCAATTGCGCGCTGTCCCTGAGACGGGCGATGGTACCGGGCTCTCTGAGTCTGCCTGTTCTGCTGATGGCGGTGGCGACCGTGGTCGGTGCCGATTCAGCTTCCAGGCCGCTATTGAAGAGTACCATCGCCCTCACGCATGCGTACTCGTGCTGGTCCAAGTGCATCATGTGGAAATTGCCGACGATCTCTCGAAAGCGGCTCACCTCGACGGTCAAGGCGACGTCCCGTGAGCCTGACGAAAGCAGAACAGCGGGGTCAAGGCCGGGTATCATCTGCGCCGTGGCCAGTAAGAAGAGGTCGCGCCACGAGGACATGAGCAGCGCGAACTGATCTTCCATCGTGAGGCCCGTGCTCGCAGTCAGATCACGTGCCCAATGCACGTTCAGGAAGAGTAATCTCGCTGCCTGTTCGCACGTGGCATCTGACGTGATCGGGCTGACAAATGGCAAGGGTGGCAAGCGCGACAGTGACGACAGACCTGCTGGTGATGTCGGCGACATCTGGGAAAAATGAAGAACGGTTGTTTGATGTCTGTCTGCTGCTGCAGTTGGAGCGAAATCTTCAGACGATAAGAGATAATCGAACATGCTTATTTGCTGGCATGTTTTTGTATTCTGCATGTACGGACAATGGAAGTGAGCGTTTAGAGTTTGTAGTTGACTATCGGTATGCGTGGATACCTTAGGCATCGTCAACGGGTTACACAAGCTAGGATGCGAGATGGAAGAATGGGGCGAGGGTCCAGCCGCGTGCGTCTCTGCTGGTATCTTTGGTAGCGCAAGATTCAGAATCGCTGATTGCGGCGGTACCGTCATGCTGGCTAGCGTTTCGGGTTCTTTGAAGTATAAGGCCATTTGCCTGCGGATCGTCGAGTTCCTCGGGCCTCGTTCGTGTTGCACAGCTGCAGAAAGAGAGATACGTTTCTTCAATTGAATGTATATAAGAGTTCGTTAAAGAGATATAGTTTCGAAGAACAAGAGAGAATATAACAATCGCGGAAGAGAGAAACAGATGCTCAAAGTTACCATCTTTATTCATGCCAACTTCGATGCATTTCGCTAATCTACAGGATCGACATTGATTCCGATGTGTCTTGTCCACCATACAGGCCCCTTCGGTCTTCGCTTTGCACACGTACTGTCGATTTCTCCTGATTGATCGCTTAAAGAAGCCCGCGCATCCGTCACACGCGAATATACCGTAATGTTTACCCGAGGAGTGATCCTGGCAAACTTTGCATGGGATATCATAAAGAATCCGACCTGAAACGAGAGCAGAAAATATTCCAATTGAAATGATGACGCTTGATATCTTTTGCTCGTCTTAGAAAGAAGCAGGATATATTTTCTAGATTGCAATCTCATCAAAAAATTCTCAATCCTCGATTTCTCTGAGATTCGGGAAAAAAGGAAAAATGCAAGGATAAATGTTGTACATATTTTCCATATTTTCGCAGTCGATACGAGATCCTTCCGTTTCTCTTCTCACGAGATAGCAATTGATCGACGCTACGTGGCGCACTTCATCGTTCCCCCGTCAATCTATTCGATATGGACTTCGCGTCGACTTTCCCGCGATTTTTGTGAAAGAGTCGCTCGCTGTTCGAGACGAGCAAGCATCGGCATTGTCGAGGACAATCGATGGAAAGGGACGCGTTAATCTCCGGCGAGAATGCCGGTATTTTGGATTGGAACCCGTTTACGAGCGACAACACGGGCCCCGCTGAATGACGCCTCGAACGTGAATGGATCGATTTGTCGCCGAGTTTTGGTCCCCGGCAATGCAGGGCTGCGACTCTCTCTCGCGCGCGCGCGTACACACGCGCGCTCCCTGCGCGGGGGAGGATAAGAGCGCGCGCGCGCGCGCTCGCGATGGGCCACCAACTCCTTGTCACGAGCTCCGCCTACGCCATTGATCGTCGACGAGGTCGTGAATGGGTCCTGAATGGACCGGATGTGGCTGCTGCATTCAGCGATTCTAAGTGAGCAGCCAGAAACACGACACTTCGACCCCGGCCATATCGGGCCCCTAAATCTCACCCTCGCGATCAATCTCACTGCTTCCTCCGTTCTCTGTGCGCTCATTATGGCGGTTGATATGCGACGGGGAAACAACCACGAGACTTCGTTCCTTCGGTCCCTCGAAACGCGAACGTAAACGCGCAACAACCTGTTGATTAACCAGCGATGCTGATGACGACTTTAGATCGTGCCCTTGAATCAAGCGCGATTCTCCATTAATTCCGCGTTTCCTGATAATCGTTCTAAACGAGGAAACGAAACAAACAAAGAGCGGAGCTCATCGAGCCTCGATTCCTCAGGATGTCGTCTCCGTATCTTAATAATCAGACACGATAATGGCAATCGATCATTTCCCGACGCAAATCGCTCTTCCTCTTCGCGCCGCGAAAGATGCGTTCTTCTCCCTAGCGGTAGGCTGACCAGAAAGAGAAAAAGTGTCCGGTGATTTCCAGAGGGGTGAAGACGGACGAAGGGACTAAATCGATTATTCATCATTAACGAGGAGGTATGGCGGACACGCGGGGCACATGTTCACAAGCGGAAAGCAGACGGGTTACGGCCGAATGACAGGGCTGCTCCCCTTGCTGCGGGGGCCGCTACCCTTTCGCATTTCCCTCAATTCACGTAAAACAGGGAAACTCGGTGCGCGAAGCTCGCGCTTTCTTCAACGTCGGAATCACGCAACGGCGTGTCTCTGCAGCCGGGCAGCCGCATGAAACTTGCACGCGGTCGGCGTCGCGAGTCATTCGCGATTGAATTTTTCATTGAGTCGAGGAGCCGTGTGTTCCGCCGGTCATCCCTCTTCGCGATCATCCCTCGCGCGCGGCGATTTTCACGGCGGCTCGCGACCGTCGTCGCCGGAACGGAGCGCGCGAGGGGGGCGAGTGGGCGGGGAGAAAGTCCCTTCGTGGAGTCGTTGTAAAAATCGCGTGAATGTTTCATGATCGCGCGTGAATGCGCGCGACCTCGCGTTTTCGAGCGAGCATGTACGCGAAAAACACTGTTATTACCGATTCGGGGTCCCTCGGGAGAGGGAGTTTGCCTTGGAAAGAGGGGAATGTAAAATCGTGCAAGGCGCGCGCGCAAGTATTCTAAAGGGTATCGCGAGCGCGCGCTTCCACCCCCTTGTATCAATTATTTCATTTGTGCGATGATTGGCCACATCGCGACGGGAATCGTCCGCATGTGCGCGATTTACGTCAGAATCGCAAATTTTCGAATATCCGAGTGAAACGGTGAAATTTTAGGGGTGTTGGCGAACATAGCCCGCCGGATGTGATTCACCGCGGCGGTGCGGCTTTCGTTTCGCGTCGCGTTTCTCTCCTCTCCGCACCCGAAAACCCCATCGGTGGCCACAAACGCGGGTTCGTGACCACGAAATTAAGGGAAAAGTTTGTCGCGCGCATCGCCGCGGCCGGTGTGCGTTCGCATGCAAGGGGTACGGAGGAGGGAGAGACGAAAAACGAAACGGAAAGCGCGACCTGCTGTCCCCCGTGTGCAAAATTATGAACTTTTCGATATATAATCGCATAGGATGGAGGCAGGGGGTTGATGACCAAAACCTTTTTCTCTTCTTTCTTTCTCCGGTAAGCGTCGTTTCACGATGATGAATATCGTTTTAGCTGAATGCGCATTCGATCGAAGAAAAACGGCGATTCCGCTATCGAAACTTTTTTTCTGCATTTTGCAATATTTCTCCACGAGTTTTGCCTTGTCCCGACTGTTGGTTTATTCGTGTGAATTATCGATAGTGAAAGGCGAATCAAGATCGATATTACGATCGAATATTCTATACCATGTCTGCGTTCACATCAGAACGAAGGAGATTCACGTTGAATGAAATCAGTTAATTAATTTCAATATTCCGAATCGCGGTTCGAACAAGCGGGAACACTCAGGCGTGCGAACAAAATACGAGACTACGTCACATATTTCACGTGATCGAAGTTAACGAAGTGCCGTTCGCGGGGATCACAGAAGCAGATAATTTCCTAGCTGGCGTTCCATCGTTTCATGCGCCATCAGGTGGCACGTGGTAAATGAGCATGGGAATGTAGTGACATGTGTTAGAAGCGGGCCGCTTGTTATCGATGCGTGTACCTGCGTGTACAATCGATTTAGAACAATGTTGACCGTCATCTGGTCTTGTCACTGACGCATCTCTTTCGCAACGATGCGCTTGTCATTTAGGTACTACTTAACAATTAGAAATCCAGTTAAGAGCCTTGCATCGTTCGTACGCTTGTTTCTGTTTGTTGTTGAAAAAAGCTCGAAGCTTAAACTCAAGAAAGATACAGGCACCGCTTGAACATGTCACAAAGACAAAGATTCGAATTCAGCTCTATTTTTATCTATCTCGCGAAAGTTTGATATTCACATTAGAATGTCAAGATGTTTACGTATGTTTGCGATGATTGCCGAATGACAATCTCATTCGAATTCCGATAATCGATAATTACGAGTATTGAAATAATTCGTGCTCACTATTGAGGCAAGTGATTCCTCATATTTACGAATACTTCAAACTTCTTATTCGCGGCAGGAAGCAACCAGATTTACAAGATCGCTCGTGCACCAGTGCGTGATTTTATTGAAGAAACGCTCCTTGCCATCATGCGAATGATGTATACATAGTTGTATGCGATTCTCAGATAGTTCCGCGTGCCAGATCGTGCAATCCACCCGGCGTGTTACACTGATTCGGAGCCAAATGACGCCGAAGCCGGCCAACCGCGACAACCTGCTAACTATCACTACGGTGATTCGTTTCGAACCATCTGTCGTTACTTTCTCATGGATGAGCGTGGGGGTGAAGGCGTTTAAATCGCACGACGGCTTGTCCGTGTTTAAAAGCCAAATGCTCGTTGTTTCACACGTTGTTTCACGATAAAAATTAGCATGCTTCTATTGCCGTTCAACAATCCGCAATCGACACGTCATCATCATTGAAGCTTCCATAAAATGTTTCATCTCTCTATGTATCATTCATTGGTTGAATCACAGACCATTTCTCAAAGACACATCGCCGACAATAAAGGCACAAACCTCAAAGCACAAACCTCAAAGAGGGAGCGTTGACAACCGTGAAGCAGGTAGTAATTGATGGTCTATTGATAGATATATATTACATCAGGAACAAACATTGGCAGGGAAAGAATCTCAAAGACCTAAAGATGGTGAGTCAAGACAAGGAAGCTATAAAAGGAATTATACTGAGTAATAAATTTTGATGCACTTGATGGAGCACGAAACATGCAAGTTTACTGAGTAGTCCTTTATGATGACTGGTTTTCTTGAACCAAACGAAGCAAACTTTTAATCAGTAAAAAGTTGACGATATTAATTTATCGAAGACTTATAAGAATATAATACCTATTTCTCTATCTGGAAAAAATTAATTTTTCTAGGCTTGGAAAATATCTTTGTGGAAGGAAAAAAACCATAATAGAAAACCATAATAGAAAACTATAATAGAAACATAAAGGTCAAACATAAAGGATAAACTTAACAGCTCAAGTAAACAAACTCGTGCATTTAACACGTTAAATAACAGGACATTTTAATGACGCGTTATATATTATATATACCATTATTATATATAACATATATTATATATTATATACAACATTATAACATATATAATATATATACATCTTTAACAACAATATATATAACAATTTAACGAGAGAAAAAGAGAGTTCGAAGAGACACTATCGTCCAATCATCAAATCACAGCATATCGTATCGCTAATTTAATCAGCGTTAATATTAATACAATAATTACTTGAGGAAGCCGACATCCTGGACGATGACATGGACGGCATTTGTGGCTCCTGGTTCTGCATTGTTCGCGATGGCCGCTGGGCGATTCAGGGGTGAGTTATAGCGGATCCGGATCTTCTGCAAGAATCGCGCACGCGGAACGTATCGAGCTTTCCACAACACATCCGGCGCGAAAGGGGTGAAAAGTACGACTGTCACAGCACAACCGCCATCGGGCAACTGCAGGATCACGCAACCGAAGAACGCGGAGACGACAGTCGGGCGGTCAGAGAGCGCTCGAGCAAGAGTTAGTTTTTCTCAAAGCCGGGTATCGACTTTCGGGACTGTTGTTGCATTTATGACCTTCCTTCGGTCAGCGGTACACGAATGGAACACGAACACTAATCGGACCAAGTGTGACTGACTACCATCGTCAGCCGACACGACTTTTCCGTGTTGCTGCCGATCACGGTCGGTTTCAGTCGGTTTTGCTATATGGCACACCCCATTGGCCATCGGGCTTCCCTACCCTCGGCGATTAAGGCGTGTCCCCGGATACCCAACGCGCGGTGGCTTGAATATCGTTCCCCCTATCGTCGAAACCGGGGTTAATATCATCATCCCCGCCACTGGGGGCGAGCACCTATTCGCGAGAGTCATCCTCGGAGCGAGGGTGAGAAGGAAGATGTCCTCTCCCCCTCGTAGCATTGCGCATGATGATCTTTTCGTATTGCGCGTGAATTGTCCAGTGAGAAGGAACGACCAGTTTTCTGTTAATCGGATATACATTAATGAAGCGAGGATAATAATCCCTATTGACGAAGAAATATTGATTTTAATACCTCTGTGATTGGAATGATCGAAACCTTTCGGTTTATCGATTCAGCAGTTGCGCTTCTTCTCATTATATACTATGACTTTCGCTAGATTTTATTCACATAAATAAACAGCTCCTTAAATTTGACTTGTATAATACATCACGTGTTAATAGCAGCTGTTAAATCGAGGATTAAAATTCGAGCGAGTAATTTAGATATGGAAACTACAAGATGCTTCGTATTCAACGACATAAAGAGACTGATGAAATCTCCGATACGAAGATCTCGCTATCGCGGACGGGGAACTTGCCACAAGTCCGTACTAGTCGTGCTAATAATCCATGATTCTGCGGCGCCGCTCGAAACCGGAATTAAATCCCTCGCTGTGCGGCGGCCGTTGGAGCTCGTTGATGCGTGCCCCCATGGAAGCCTCAGGTAGAGAAGGAAGACTTTTGTTGAAGTTTCGCCATTGAACGCGCAGATACGGAGCGGTTGGAGGAGGTTAAACGACGGAGTGCATACACACGTCGTTGGAATAATAGCGACGCGGACAGATGCGCCGCGCCTGACTCTCTGACTCCATCTTGAATTATCTCGTGCCTGATCCCCCTCAGCGATCCCCGAAGGGGCACCGTATATGCGCGCGGTATATGCGTGCAGGCGGACGCGTGTGCGTACGCGAAGCCTGGGGGTTGGGGCGCGAGTTGCTCGCCTGCATCGGCCGATGAATTACGCCAGGAATCCGTCATAACGGATGTAATATCGCGGAGATTGGATCTCTCGATGGCGTATCGTGCCTCCTCGCTCCCCTCGCGAGAATCCCACTCGAGGCGATGATGCCTCCGTAGATTGCGTCAGGTGTACTTTTGGGACGCGTCGCGGAGGCGTCGCAAGGAGGGGGGCATTTGGGGTGGCGACCCCGGTTGATCGACTCGAGTCTTGGACATCCAAAGAAAAGCGATTATCTTTGCATTGATTATATAGACGTTAAAGAAGGTTCAGAATTGCAGGTAACTCGTCGGCAGCATCGTGTGATGTTGGTAAAAGCAGGATCGATATCCAAATAAACCGCTTTTCCCTCGCTATCTCCGGAGAAAGCTATCAACGTATCTATTCCGATAATTACTCGGATAACCGCGAATCGCATAGCAGCGTCGCCTCTCTAGTCGGAGCTTCTCATCACAGGACGTGGATATTTGTGTATTGGATTTGAGTTTTACGGCATCTTAGTAGGTAATCGCACCTCAGACACCTTAAACATTCCCCGATGAATTCCATGAACGTGTGACGCAGGGAAGCAGGGAAATTTCCACGCGAGCGGGGATGCGTCTCCTCCCTCTCTCCTCGAGTAGTATGTTTGCAACCCTCGACTTGGCCGCCATTGAACGCCAGGCCCGACCGGCGGCGGTCTAATGCTCGCTGGACCATGCGCCGTTTTGGCTTTGGCGCAATATGTCGGGATAGGAGATTATCTACGTCCCGGGGAATACGCTCGGGTCCGACAATGCGCCACGACGCTTTCTCTCCGCTCTATTCTGCGCCGCGTCCGCGCGAAGGGGGAGTTTCGCGGACTCCCTGGTGAAGAGTCGCTTTGTCAAGAAGGCAAACGTCGCCTAAACGGCTGGTAATGGGACCGAAATCAAAATACGATCGTTCCGCGCGCCGGCTGCGGATTCCGTGCCGATCGTCGGAGGATACGAGCGAGTACTGATGTTGTTTTAGGGTGACACCAGCTTTCAATCGTGTGAATCGTGCCCGTCAAGTCCGAAGTCGAGGAAATCGGCGACAGGTACGAAAAACAGGAAGGTGAAACGCATGGCCCACATATTCACGTTTATTGCGGCTCTCTTAACCCTTTTTCGACGGGATAAACGGAGACTTGCCGTGCCCGGCGAGGAATACTCGTCTAGGAAGGAAGAGAAACGTTCCCCGTTTTTTTTCCCTCCTCTTCTCCAACAGATGTCCCGTTTCTTCTAACAAATGTCGGAGGGAAAGAATATTTTCTCGAGGCTCTCGCGAATGGATATACCGAATGGATCTTAGAGGCGGCGATAACAGGCTCAGCGGAGTGCTAGCACAGTACAAAGCCAGCGGACTTTAGCGCAAGTCCGGTCTCCGATCATGTCACCGGTGTATCAACGAGACGACGGCACGGTCGGGGGTCATCAGCAGATGAAAACGGAAAATCTGCTGAGGGCGAAGGCACAAGGAACACGAGGAAGAAACAAGCGCGGAGATGAACAACGAATGAGGCACGGAGGTGGTAGAGAGAAACAGAGAGTCCGTGCTTAAAATCCAAATCCAGAATCGCGCGAGCGCGGGGAGTAATGCCCAGGTAGGGCGCCCGCGCGGGCCTTCTGATGTTTTGCGGCTATCTCTCGGCATCTCGACGTGGGTCTGCGCTGTCCGAGCTCAGCGGAAGATAATCCCGTGGCGGAGCCATTCAGTGTTTGCGTCTTGTTTTACAGATATTGCATTTAACGAGGTTCCGAGGCAGGGAGAAAGAGAAAGAGGGAAAGAGAAGGAGAAAGAGAGAGAGAGAGAGAGAGAGAGAGAGAGAGAGAGAGAGAGAGAGAGAAAATACCGGCGTCACTACGAACGCCCATAAGCCGCAGCCAGCTAGCCCCCTTCTTCTTCTTCCTTTTCCTCGCTTTTTTTTTCTCTTCCCGGGTTTCTCCGAGCGCACTTTGATCTCCCTTTTCCTGGTGTCTCACGTTTGTGCGGGAGGGATGCCGCCTTCGAAACCGACTGGGCTTTCCCGCCTGGCTTTGTTTCGCACACGCGTCGCCAGCGAGGAATCACTGCACTCTCTTCCTCTCTCTCTCTCTCTCTCTCTCTCTCTCTCTCTCTCTCTCTTCCTCTCTCATATTTACATAATTTGATTGTTAATTTGATCTCACTTTATCGCGTTTTCTTGCATTCTGAACGCGGTTTTGCATAACTGAATTAAAATCATCCTCGTGTCTTTTTCTTCTTGTTTTCAGATTTAGGATATCTAGACGAGAAACTTGATGGAGAGATACGTGCATCGTAAGGCAGAAAGAGCCACGTTATTTGCGAATTAAGTGACTCCGTCCGGAATGATAGATTTGCCATCGAAAATCTCAAGGACGAGGATCCGATGCGTTTCGCGTGTGTTTGTATCGAGCGAATCCGACGTAAACCAGAAAAGCAGCGTGGATTCTCCGTAATCGCGGGGTAGAATCTTGCGAAATTAAGTTGACATTTCTGTGGATGAAGCGGTTTCCTCGGCGGGGTCGTCTGGGCAAAGCCCGGGACGGAGTCGCCGTAATCCCATGGCTATCATACGGTCGACTTGCGGCGCACCATAGGCTTCGTGAGCCCCGTCAAGACTCCGAGCCGGCCTCGGAACTGAAAATAATGCCGGCGCACAGGAAGGAGCGGTAAGCCAGGTTGCCGCGTTAATGGAGGATAAGCTCGGAATTTCAGACTGACTCCAACTGAAGCCGTCTCTCTGTGCGTTGGTGCTCCTGAATAAGCTGCCTTTTACCAAAGTTCACCTGGTTTCCCCGTAATTGGAAATGAGGATCAGCTCCGTTTCCGCAAATCGCCGTCGTTGATCCGTTACAAACAATCCCGCGTGGCGGGAAAACGGTAGAAAGGAATACAACAAAATGAACAAACTGTACTTTTGCAGATGTTCCTCAGACTGGAAACAAACATAAACACGCTTTCGATAGAAATAAAAATCTGGACCCGTACTTTAATATTAAACACGAGCAAGTGATTAATCACTGCGACTAGTCATTGCTGAAACTGCATCGCTTTCCTGCCAAAGCGATCCTTGAAGGTTTCTTTGCTGTAATAACCTTCCCTTAAGAATCATGATTTTTTAAACATTTCCCTTGTGCGTTATCCCACTTTATCGGCAGTTTTGAAGATGCATTTGATGCAGCTTCGTTTTCCCGAATCTTAACTTCACGCGCATCATATCAGATGCAATATCAGATCGCGCGAGCGCGATAAGCGCAATGTTTGCTCATTTATTTCGCACGATCTAACGCAGCTGATTCGAGATTAGACGATCAGGATTCGCGTGACTGAGCGGATCGCCAGCTCGCCCTTTCGAAGGCGTGACGGTGTGATTAGAACAACGAGGCGCGGGGTAGACAGAACACCTACCTACCTGTTGCTGTCTCCGTTTTGGTATCACCGCGTGTATCAGCGACGAGTGGAATAGCGGCGTTATGGGAACTAACGAGCATATGGTCGGGTCAATATCGCGTAAACGCGAGCATCGGCGATGTGCCCCCGCGTTTTACCTGTCGACGGGGGTGCGAGCCCTCTGGAGCGGGCGCCCTTTGACGATGAAACGTAGGAAAATCCGCCATATGCGGCAAACTCGCGCGCATGAGAACGCTCGAGCCGCTCGCACGAACATAATTTGACATGGGAAGCCCGCGCTGGAGAACGCGTTGCATCGCGCGGTGGCGATTCGAGAGATTCTTTCTGAGGGATGCTGCACACGTTTCATCGGAGATGAATTATAGCGTCTTGTAGTATTTTCGGTGATATAGGTAAATATAGGTAAATTATAGGTAAATATAGGTTCTCATTCCACTGAGATTTTAATTTTTCGGATTTAATTTACTGTCACATCTTATTCCATTCTATCATAATTTCTTTCGCATTTATGTCTTTTCGATCATTAGGGAATCTGTGCTCGCAAGGATACCGGTAGAAAGGGATTCTCCTAGGGCGAGATTCGCCGTCAAGTCGAACTGGCGAATTCCCATCGAGGGAATTGCCGTCTTGAAAACGTGGCGTAATACCGGATCCGTCGACTTTTAACCCTTCCGATCTCTCGCACGTCGGAACCATCAAGTTCTCCGTCGTGGACGCGACGCGATCGACCGAAGGGAAAGAAGAAGAAGACGGCGAGGAGGTGGAAAGAAAAAACGAGGGCGCGAAGACGTCGACGTCCGTTAGTCGGCCGGAAGTTCAGTGTTATGAAAATCAGTACGTCGGTTGGTCCTCGTAAAGAACGTAACGAACTTTCCGGCGTTTTCGCGTCGCTCAAGTGGGCGGTGCGGAGCGACAAGTAGTTGCACCGGCCGGCAGATCAGAAATCAGAGACGGCGCACCTTGAGAAAGGAGAAACGCGGCAGCTCCTTGAGGAGTACCTTGCGAGACGTGCATCCATCCTGGGCGGGGACATCCGGCCTCCGGTTACGCATTCACATCTATGCGCTAACCTCCTGTGAGATCCGCTGCTCGTCGTTATGTCAGGATAAAGCGAAGGAGAAAAAGAGAAGGCAAATAGGACGATCGGTGGGAATCGTTCCTAGAAGCGGACTGAATCGAGGAGGACTTTGCGATGTAACGTACTTCTTCAAGAATTCCTTCTCGCATACTTTGATTTCTCATGAGGGGAGAGACAGTCGCGCTCGCGCGTTCAAGCGGAAGAAATGAAACGCGCAAATTTTTGATATTCCGCTAAATGCCGTGGACTTTACTAGAAATCATGTTTCGGTCTTTGCCATGATGACGTTTTCCTAATTCGTTGATTCCCGCTCGTTTCTCTCGCAATAACTTCTCGCGTCTGGTCTCACGTTACAGCTGATCCTCTTCGCTCACTTTTGACAAACGTGAATTTATGAGAACTCTGGACGCCAAACAAAAAAAGGTGTCTCTCCTCGTACGGGCCGTTCTCATCGAGCAAACGTGCAAGAAGCATCCCCCATCGAATCTCCCGGCCGTCTACCCGCACTGACTGTAAAGCGCAGTTTTGAATGGCCTCTACTGAAAAAAGCGCAACGGCCCCGGACCAAGTAACGTAACTCGAGCTCGCTGTCAGTGCTGGCAGTACGCTAAGAGCCGAGCCTTTGTCGATATTCTCTCGCTCAGCCACGCCTACTCTCATCTTCTCGCTTTTTTCTTCTTCTCCCCCCTAGCCTAATCACGGCAAGTAGAAATAATTGTGCCGAATAATCGATCGAACTCGTAACAGCTACGCAACACGTTCACAGTTTCTGAATAAACGGAGCATTGCACGGATACCAAGTAGAATCGATGAAAGCTAGTCTCGATATCAAGGTGCAGATATTACAATAAAAAAATCCGCGAGCGATGAAGCGGCAGGGGCGAACGAACCGGTGGAAATAATCGATGAATTAATATTATCAGAGAAATGATCATAGATTCCCTCTTGTTTTGTACGGCTATCTGACCATACAGCCATTCATTCCGGGTCTCCCCGTCCATCCCTTTCACAAGTTGCGCGCCTCCTCTTTGCACCGGTTCTCCTTACCCTTATTAACGAGCGACCCCGTCCCGTCCGTTGCGCCACTCCTCGGCTTCTCGAATTTCCATCGGCGGCGTTTCGACGCTCTCGCCACCCCCCTTTTCATTCGCGTCCTCGCCGGGCGATTCGCCTTTTGACGAAGTGCTTCTTTAGTTTGAAAACGCGCGTCATTCAATACCGTCGCCCGCGCGGCGAACAAAGCGCTTCCGGAAGCGTCGTGAGACTTAACTATCTCGCTGTGTCTCGCAGGTAGTTTCGGCTACCGGCTGATTTAACAATCTTGCGGCGCGGACATCGCTCGACCGCTAATTTGACGGATTCGTCTCTCGCCGTTAGGGCCACAAGAATCGCTTTACGATCCTGAGTTAATCATTACGGGAATGGCAGGAGCTCGGTCTACGGTTTTTACTACGTCCGCTTACTCAGAAAACAGAAACATCTCCCCCAAGTAAAACTTTAATCGAGATATCTGTTACATTTGTCATCTGTGCCATTCGTTGCGATCACTCCATAAAAAAATTTATTTAATTCTTCTGAGTTTAATGTAGAGTATTTTGCAGTTGAATTTGCATTAATTTTTATTGCAGAGTATGAAATAATTATCTTTTTTTGTTATATTGTTTTATTTATATTTAGAAATTTATTATATTCTGGAGTATTTATGATTAGATGTATTATAATAATTTTAGTGATTTATATGCGGGGAATTTTGCCTCGTGTACGGTACGATGGATTAATATATATATATATGTCGAGAGATTATTTTACTATTAGTTTTAAGACATTTATTTATAGCTTCTAGAGTGAAACTTTTTATTGATTTAACTTAATACTCGGAAATTAATAGAAAATTATTTGGGATGTCTTAGATATCACGAGGGACCAATATTAAAAAATCAGGGGATAAAAGACAATTCGAAAAATCGTACATCATGGTGACATCAGGCGCAATCACACCAGATAACAAGTAATCGCTGACCAAAGATCGCTAATCGAGGATCATCGATCAACCCTCCGATCTTTATCGACGGAGTGACGCGAGATAGTACGCAAGATGGAGGACAGAAGAGAAATCCGCCGCGGGGTGGGAGGTGATTCATGCGAAGCACAGTCCGAGGCAGGGGATGGCACGACGATGAGAGAGAAAGGAAGGCTCGACGGGGAAAAGGAGGGAAAACGGAGCGCACGTGTTTCTTGTATGGGATCGTTCACACGGGGACCGTCCTCGTCGGTTAATCTAATCATCCGAGCATAAGGTACGTCATGTATACAGGGTGCTCGTTTCCGCCCGCGATCTGCGGTGCAAATACCTGTACATCCACTGTAATTAGTTGAGTAAAATTGCAGAATTAAGGATAGATCTGAATTCGGAAGCGAATCCGGAGCGCCGAAGAAGCGCATCGATTGTCTCGCGACTCGTTTATTCCTTGCTCGATAGAATTCCCGCATTTGCGCAGTATCGGTAATCGATCTCTCGCGATGTTGATAATCCCTGAATTTATGCGTGTGCGCGCTCGATTCTTACAGGCAAGTTGAAAATCCCGGGACACCCTGTGCACCGAAGCGCCCGTCGCGGCGCCTGATCTCTATTCGCCCCGCTCGCGGCACCCGACATCTCGCGCAGCGATGTCAATGCGACCCCCGTTGAGAATTCCATTATCGCGACCGCGATTTATGCCCGGTCCCGGCCGAGAACGAGACGCGCACTCGTCGGCGAAATGGAAGCGAGCGCCCTTTATGGCGCGTACGAAATGTATGTCGCGACGACGCGGGGGTGGTTTTCATAAGCGACGCTATTTTCGCGCGGCGCGACCTTACGCGGCGATGGAATGGGGAACGGCGTTTGATTTATAGCGATCGAGAAGGTGATGAGAATCGATATCCGGTATTAAGGGTGGAGAATTGAACCCGAGCGGAGAACTTTCTTGGATTTTATTCATATATGATTAATCAATCTTTACACTGAAAGTGGAGTCTTGAAAGTGGAGTCTCTTATGAAACAACAAACAAGGCGAATTTAATGTAATTGCGGAGTATGCTTCGCTCAAGCTCCAACGATACTTACAGCCCGTTTACATTTAAATTTCAAAGTCGACGATTCTGCGACGCTCCAAACGCGATCCACTTGCCGCCTTGAATTGATCACGCACGATCCATACTCGATGACGCCAGAGAGATAAGACGAAGGGGCCGAAAGGGATGCGTCGGATGCCAGGTGTTAATGGAGCCATTAAGGGTTGGAGGGAGCAGTGTATGTGCGCCCCAGAGATCGGATCACCACGCCTTCCGACATCCACGACATCCGCCTACGAGCGGCTCCCGCATGCGCGATCAGAGCAACGTCCCTCCGCGCTGGTCGTTCATAGCTGGAAAGGGGAGGTGCAGCGATGATATATATTTAGCTGTACGTACAATGCACATGCGATCTCTTCTTGCTTTGACCAGGAACCACAGGCTGACCCCCCGCGAATGTCACGTGTGAACTTTTGCCGGCGCACATTGGATCGATCCCGCATCATTATGCTTGATGAATTACGTGTGAATACGAGAGCAGAGAGAGTGAATTCTCGGACATTCGGCTAAATTTGAGGAACAGTTCGCGATTCTTTGTCGAATGAGCGGCTTCGCGTTTTAAGAAAAACGGTTAATAGAAAACAGGCGCAGCCTGTTCATCAGCATAAATAATCGCTATGTTAATTACTTCTAATCTACCTCCCTTTCTTTATTAGAATACAGTTTCGTCAAACTGGCACGTCGCGTGCCGGTAATTACTAATTTATCGGTATCGACAATGTATCGACAATCGCGAAGAGTCGAGAGAAAAGTGCGGGCTTGGAGGACGCCGTGACAGTTACGAAGTTACGATGGAAATTGCGGTACGTCGTGTCATGCAAGCCGTTTGCACGAAACGCATTCACCCTCCACGCACTTCACCCTCACGCGAGCGTTCATGAGAACTCGCGAGCGGCGATGCGCGATCGTCATATGGAGCTCATTAGTCAACTAGCTGATGACGCGCGATACCATCCACGCCGAGTGCTCGACGCACACGCATACGGCAAATCGATGTGCCGAACAATCGATACGCGTAGCGCGATGTTTTCAAGTTGAATAAAAAAGTGTCGAGAGGACACCCGCGCTCGCATTTGCGAATCGCATTTGCACGCAAGGAGCGTCATCTCGCTTTAAACTCATAGCACTTTCGGTTCTCGTTCGGACGGATCGAAATTTTAGCGTAAGTTTGCAGACACATGTTTGCTTTATCGCGTTATAGATCGCGACAGATTGAGGGAGTTATGACGTTAAGAAGTTTATTGCCGGACTTTTGCGCGCGCAATGTGAAAGCACGATGGAATTTCCGTTAGGGTTCTCCAACGAAACGGCTTAAGGATTGGAAAGTTCGGACGGGAAGCGCAAAAACAAGTGAACGCTGCCTCAAAGGCGAGGCGGCGCAAGGCGAGTCAGTGAAGTCAGATGTTTTCGATAAACGTCGAGAATCCCCTGACTTTCGTGCCCTTCCCGATCATCGTCGGCGCTTCTTTCTCTCCTAACGATCTTGCCATGGTCTTCAGAGCTCTTTGTTCTCCTCGTCTCACGAGTCGCTCGAAGAGAGAAGCGTACGTGAATGATTCGAGGAAAGGAAACTCTTGATCCAGCCGAGGATCCCGAACGAACGGAACGCGCGCGGGAACTCGCGCGAAACGGAAGCGGAAGGCGCAGGGAATTAATCGGGGCCAAGAGAGTAGCCGACGCGAATTCCACAATGGCGCGGCGGGGTGCTCGCGATATAAATATTTGTCTCGCTGAGGCAGCCGAGGGTGCCGGCAGAGCAAGTGGCAAGTGAGGGATGGCGCGCCTCGCGGAGGGTTCCTAGCAGAAATAATAATGGCACACATACACGCATTCGCGCGTGTGCGTGAATGCGCGCGCGAGTTCGGGGAGAGTTCTGGAGTTCCGCTGGTCGTGGAAAGCCCTCTCTGAGCACTCGAAAGACAAAAACTACCTTGGCCGACGTCGGCCCGCATGTCTTCGTCGTGCCGGGAGAAGTTTTGTGGGAAAGTTCGTCAGGCCCTACTCCGCGCATTTCGCGTCTGTCTTTCTTTCTCTCTCTCTCTGTCTGTCTCTCTTTCTCTCTCTCTCTCTCTCTCTCTCTCTCTCTCTCTCTCTCTCTCTCTCTCTCGGCCATTCAGACGATTGCTCGCGAGGACGTTTATCGGGATGGGAAATGGGAGCTTCTCTGCAGCCCTCGCGGTAATCGTAGTCAATACGGTATTTCGAAGAAGCCTCATTTGAAACACGAGATCCCTTCGACCGTTTTACGGTATAATATGCCGAATCGGTTCGCGTAGCTCTACCTCTAATTATGTATTGTTGCATACTATAATACAGCATGCGACAGAGTTGTCTATTCCATTAATCTTCCACTTGTTTCTTTCATCATTTTTCGTCATTCGCTCGCTGTTTGCAATCCTTTTTATTTCGTTATTTATTTCCACGCATGAAACACCGATCTGATCATTTCATGTCCATTTGAAGCAGAACTGTGCCCGCAGAGATTATTGCGAAGACAGTACGATCATTCTCTTCACTATCACTATCGCTTTGTCTTTAATCTTGAGTATTCTGAAACTGAACGTCATGCTCAGACAATCAATCTGAGATTCGAGATCTTGCGAAGGAATCAGCGACGATTCCGATGATTGATTCATCCGTATCGCGCGGCGTCCGATATCAAGGTCCCGGGGACTCTTTTGGACGGGAAGCTGTGCCCCCCTCGTCCATGATCTGTATTCACGAGCACGCATAATGTCGGCATCCACAGAGTGGCGAGGACAAATCACTTAACGCCGGCTCACTTCGCAAGAGATCCAAGAGAGAAATGTATGTTATCAAGGGAATTCTCGATTCAACGGTCGGTGCTGGATGGCTCTCATTCGTGACAAATTACTCCATTACGACACGCGCCATTGCGGGGTAAAATATGGAGGGCGCTCACTCACGCCGGGATTTAATTAAGTGCAAAGACACTTAATTAACGACCGAGATAATGACGATGTGTCATTGAGACACATGACACATCGCAGCATAGCGTGAATCGAAAGTAGAATTCGCGATCTTCGGAGCTGCTGCTTGATTATCGCTCGCACAACTGGTGCGTTCATCGCGGATGTTCCTCGATAGCTGAATTCGATAGTTTCGTAAAGCGATCGACCCGACTCTTATCGTCGACATGTACTCGCTGCAAAACAGCCTTAACGAGGCAGGTTTCACATTTTACATTTCAACTCAACTTTTACTTTCTTTCGTCTCACGTTTCGCATATCGATTAACATTTACGCACGAAGCGTAATGCTTGATTTAATTCAGAAGACATTTTGTATTTCGTCGCGGACACACGAGCGGGAATTTCTACGTCGTTGAATTATCGATATGATAATCCTAGGAGATATTCCGGCAGATTATGCCGTCTCGTGGCTGCCGGATCGATCCTTTTCGTATGCAAAGCTGACGGGGCCCGTTCGACGCCATTGTCGATGTCATTGTCAACGTCAGCGACGCTCGGAGACGGTCGTCGTCATCGAGAAATTCGCTCTTTATGCCACGCAGCGGCCATTGGATCGCGTTCAGATCACGGAGCACGCTCGCCTCGAGAGATCGCGCGATGCGACATTTCCAGCTCGTTTTGTGGGCGCGCAGTCCGCGAGGGGGGGGGGCGGGGGGCGCGCGGGGGGGGGGGGGGGGGGGGGGAGAGGCGGTGGGACGGCCGCACGAGGGTACAAGACGGATAGGCTTTTGAATGGACGCGGCATTCAGTGTTTTATCGGGGATCTACGTTGGCTGAATGCCTCCGTCGACTACCATTGTTGCCCGGTCGCGTTGCCAATAGGCCCCTCGAGGGGAAAAAGGAGGGCGTGGGAGGAGTGACGAGTCGCGAAGGACGAGGGATCCTTAGCGAGTTTCCTCCCTCGCTCTCTTTATCTCTGTATCCTCCCTTCTCCGATTGTTGTCGAGAAGCTCGGACAGGATAGCGCGGGAGTGAGAGAGTAGAGCGCACAGGTGGTGCACCGCCCTCCTAGTTTCCTCACGCACCACTAATTCCCCGCTGATTACCTCGCGCTGGTCATTCTCGTGGGAGAAGAGAAGTTTGCTTTTCCGTTCGCAACGCTTCCGAAAATTTACGAAGCACCGATTTAGAGATCTCTCTCACGGTGAAAACATCGTAGATCAGATAGCAATAAGATCGCGAGATCTGTTTGGGTGTCAATTCGAACCACCTCGCATTTCTTTTTTCTTCTTGAAACGTTCTGAAACGCGCTTGCGAGGATCCAGATATCCCGGCAAGAATCTTGGCACGCACATCGTTCTCCGATGTTTCAGCAAAATCCTCGAAGCTCCGCCATTCTCGCACTCTCTTCAATTCTCGAGATCTCTGGAAGAGAACTTTCCGGTGTACTTGGCGCGTCGATCCCTTAATCCCTTCATCCCTGAAGCGTCGCGGGCGAGTGATCGTCCCTCTCGATTTAAGAGCAAGCGTGCATCGAAGTCACGTGTAAACCCGCGGGGTGGATGATGCGCGTCCGCTCTCCGCGTTTGCGTTTCCACTCTCGCGCGCGCGACGCTCATCGGGGTCGCACCCTCTCACCCGCGCATTGTCGAGCGTCCGATATAGCGTTTCAGCGCTGTCAGCAGGAGGGAGATTAGCGTTTCAATTATTTGCACAATGAGGAGCGTGACGCGTCGGCTGGCGGTATATCGAGTGGCGGAGTCGCGTGACCGTGTTTATTCACCGTCGAAAGGCTCCGACAGTTGATCCTTTGAGCGCCGCTCTCCTCTCTCAGTAGCTCAGTAGTAGGTAAGAAATCCGAACGTACCGCCACAGGTAAGACTCGCGTCTGTCTTACCGACTCTCTCACCTGCCTCACCTGCGAGGTTGCTCGAACTTTTGTCCGCGGAATGACCGGAGAGCGCGCGGATAGCAGAAATGTGGGAAAGCAACTTGAGAGATGCGCTCCTTTGAATCGTTTGTAAAATGCTCGTAGGGATCTGGGAAGTGTGCCTGCGTCGAAATCCTCGCTTCTTTTCCTCGTTCTTCATGTTCCTTTTATTCTCGTATTGATAGCAAAATTTTCGGAAAGTGTGAAGTCTTTTGGCAAATACTCGAGGATTTCGTATTCGATCTCATTCCGATTTTAGTCGAATTGACGCTCAGGCACAGTGATCGGATAAATCTGCTTTAAGTTTCGTTTCTGTATGTGCGAATGATCGTCGTGGATTATGACGAATAGCAAGGCGATGAACGAGTTCGTTCATTCATAATTTGCATATATCTCGCTCGACGTGCCGAATCGGTGGCGGTGGAGATACCTTCCGAGATGCCAGTTGCTCACGACACGCTCACGGATTTATTAGCATTATTTATGAGAGCACCTCTGTTCCGCGAGGAAACGAGAAAGAGGATGACCGAAGACCAGCTATTCAACAGCGCAATGTGGCGCAATGTTGTCAAAAACAATAAAAGTCAAATGTGTCTTTAAGCCATTAAATGCGCTCATTTGAGAGAGAGAGATAGCAATGAAATGAGCCGCGTGTATTATATATTATTTCAAACAAGAATTGAAACGTAGCCTGCAGACGATCGATGCTTCACGATCGATGACGTTCAGCTTCCTACACAAAGCTTGAGAAACACTCCTCGAGAAGATTGAAGAACGCGATAGAATTCGCGATCATCGATGCGGGAGTCGAGTTATCGAGACATTCCGCACCAACGTACCCGGAGGAGAGAATTACCGGTGCCCCAAGGACGTTCACTGCCCCTGCGACGAAATGCGCGAGAGTACCTCGCGAGAGTAAGTCCCGTCTGGCGCCACGATAATGAAGAACCAGTCGGTGTCGCGGCGCGCAGTCATCGATCCAGTGCGCGATTATTCGGCTTCTCTTCTGGATTCCGTCTCGATCTTGCCGCGGGCGATGCGGCCACGCAGGTATTAAAATCGGTTCAGATCGATTAGATACAGCGTCGCGACGTCCGCCGCAAAGATCCGGACTAGAGAATTTCTGACAAAGCAGCTCCAATCGTCAAAACGTCGCGATTCGATCTTGACAGAAATCTCGTTAAATGTCTGAATATG
Source organism: Eciton burchellii (assembly GCA_020341155.1). NCBI lineage: Eukaryota > Metazoa > Arthropoda > Insecta > Hymenoptera > Formicidae > Eciton > Eciton burchellii. Next base: position 692,938 of record JAHMML010000039.1, read on the forward strand.
CCATTGAGATTTCTGATAATTTGTATAGGTCGCTTATGTAAAGTCAGAGACTCAAAAAACTTTTAATATTTCATTGACATTTGACATTGATCGCTTGACAATAATTAGTTATTATTAATAGGAAAATTTAGGATGCTTATATACATTCGGGCTTTTTTTTCATGAAAGTCATTGAAATTTAAGATGCTTAAGATTCATGATCTTTCTTTGGGATACTTAATGCTCAAGACTAATGGCTTTTATCTCTTGCTTGCAATCATTAAAGAACTGCTTAATTTGCGGCATGTTCATTTCTTCCTGTCGCGGACGAACCAGCAGGAGAACTTGCAATGGAAAACGCTGCGAAGGAACGTCGATGTATCTTCCCCTGGAAGAATCCCGACAGAATACTGTTATTAATATCCATTCCGCCCTGCAGTTCCACTCTGAGAATCGCAGCGGCATGATTTACAAGCGAAACGGGAGTATCATTAGCACGGTCATTAGGTTGCAAAAAGAGGATCAAGAGCGGCTCGCGAAAAGAGCGAACCTTTCTTTTACCTATTTCCCATCAATTTAATTGGATATTTCCGTGGCTTTCGAGTGACCGATTTGTTCGAATGCAACTGCGATCTTTGACGCAAAACGCATGTATCGAGATATTTCTGAGGACATCCATCCTCTTCACTGACGAAACAATGTGCGATCATTCGCGAGTGCGATCCACACGAAACCATCTCGATTCCGCTCGTATCCCGGGGCTACCGGGATGTAATCGAGGTCCCCGAGAACCGACATTATGCTTGCAACGCATGCAAATAGAGGCTGAGAACCCCCTTTAAATTCGTGCGTAAATCAGCAATGATCAATGACCCCCTATTTTCGCAATCCAATCGCTTCATGAGACGCGTGCATTATCGACTTACCTTCCGGGCATCGATGGAGGCATAATCGTCCGCAAATGATCGGAATTCAGTTTAATTTTCTGTATCAAGTGAATATCTTTTTATTTCAGGGTTTCAGTTTCAAATTCTAATCAAGAGATTACTCCGGAACGATCATCCGACTAACTGAAAATTCCGTAAAAAATCGGAAAGATTTTCACGTAGATTCATAATGAATTTACGTCAGATGTCCGTTCAGATTTCTCGCAAACGTTTTTGCTAAAAGTAATTTGGCAAAATTTGGCTTAAGATTTACCAAGAAGAAATTCCTCTTTCTCAGATTAAATTCCAGATGTCAGAGCGATGAACTTTAATGAAAGAACAGACAGAGAGAAGAAAAGATAGAGAGGATGCAGGAAGATTTTATCCTGGCATGTAAAGTAAACACTAACGCTCTCATCGATAATGGATTTATTACAAAGTTGTGCGCTGTTGAAAAATGGCGATGGCTGCACAGCACTATACATAACGCTTTAATGGTAAATATTTTATCTTCTAGGATGCATGCCTTATACACGAGAGAGGCTTTTTAAGAGATACCATCTATAATATATCGGGATGTTTTAGGAGTGTACGTACGGGGGAGTAAAATAGAATAACCGGAGCGTTATTTAGCCTACTAACGTGAGCAATATATGCGAAGGATGTCCGAGGAACGTGTATACTTTGAGTGTCCCGAGAATAACGTCGCTGCTGACGGAGATTCCTCGAGCATTTTGGGATCAAGTCAGAGGAAAGGCAAGGATTTCCGGGACACCCCGTACACGCTTCTCAATAGGAGCACGCTTGCTCGATATATTGCGTGGCGAGAGGAACTATCTCAAAGAACTGAGGTAATGAGGGAGAGAAATAAAGAGAAAGAGAAAGAGAGAGAAAGAGAGGGAGGGAGAGAAAGAGAGGCAGAAAGGAAGAAGGGAAAGGAACCAGTTTAGGACGCGAAACAGTGATGATACGTCGCAAAAGAGCTGAAACGGGCCCTCTCGCTGATTGAGATACTTCCTTTGACGCAATCTTAATGTCTAGGCGACTTAAGAGCTAGGAGAGGCGCAGGACGCTGCCGCGACAAGTTGGTCAGTCCATCGTAGCTGCGGGGCCCGCTGGGGCTCGTAGGGGGCTCCGGTCCATCGATCATCTGCGGATGAGGGCCCTGGCAACTGCGACTTTCTCGTCTACCTCTTCATCGCAGAAGCGTGACCGCGGAAAAAAAGCACGCGGAAAAGGGAGTCTCAGTCGATCGATTCTGCAGGTTGTTGATGCTGCAGCACTTGGGCGCGCTTATTCCGTGATAGCTTCATGATTTTGATGCAGCGCTTGATAACGGTATCAAGTATCGGTATGTTACTGAAGCGCAAGGTTCATCGGACAAAATCGAATCGCGTTGTGAATCGTTTGCTTCGCAGATTGATAGTAAGTGATATCTGGCGAATAAAAACAGCGGATAAAACTGGACGTTCCTCCAGGAATGCGAAAGAACGTTGAGACAAGTCCGAGTGTTCCGGCATCAACTTTGAGCGACGAGCAATGCCTCAGATCCCTTTCGCTGAACGGATTAATCCCAGATCGATACGGGTCTCTTGTTGCCACCGATAGTGTTCGTTTAACGTACAAGGGTTCACTTGCTCACGCGATCCACGATCGCGCGATCGTGACGGCCGATCGACGATCTCTGATGTTCCTGAATCGCTATTCTAAAAAGTCGGCAGAAGAATCGCCCATTTACGGGAAAAGGATTGTCGTGGATCGTTATTTTCGCGAGAGTCCTTTCACGTGGATTCGCATGTCCAAGCGTGAATCTCGGGCCCGAATCTCTGCGACGTGTCCGATTTTTTTTCCTTTACCCGAGATCAAAGATCAGAGATCAGGGATCGAGGATCCGTCCCGGTTACATCCTCGACGAGGACGCAACAGTGGGTAGGCGGGGATACGGGTTCTCGATTATCCGGAGATATTCAGTGGAGACGCGTATCGATATTGCGGGCGAGGATCATCCTCGGAGCAGGCTTAAAGAACTTGAATTCGCGAGCCGCGCTCGCTCGCGCTTCGTCTAATTTCCCAAGCTTCGGGTCTCGTAATCGTGATAATGTTAATTCAATGGCTAATTCCGTTCCGCAAGCGAGCCGATCGGTTGCCACAATCGTCAAAGGCCATCGAGCTGCGCCGCGACACAAAAGTTCGTACTTTCCCCGCGCGAGGAGTAACTTTCATCTGTCAGCGTTTCGCAATGACCGAGATTCGACTTTTGGTGACGTCGCCGATCCCGAACGATCCTTCAATTCCCGAGATCGGGAACGATCGGATCGCCTCGATCAAGACACGCAGCGGGGGCTCTTTCTTAGATCCTAGATATCGTCCTTAAAATTAATTGTTGAGGCAGTTGAGTTGGCAAGAGCAAGAGAATCAGTCGTGTTCGTCGTCCCGTCGACGATGCCGCCCCGTGGAAACAACCCCGAAGAAACAACCCGCGATTCGTCGATTCGCTGCTGTCGTCCTCATCATCGGGAACAAGAGGTACGTTCTCCCGATGGATATTCTTCTTGATGCCATCATTGCCGGATGACCTAGGCCTCGGGGATCATTGACGAAGACACGGCAAGCTTCTCAGATTATCCTCAATGACGTCAGGTTGCACGTTATGGCGCAATTCGCATACCGACTCAACGCAGACAGACAAATGAGGAAACCAACTGAGCATTCGGCATCACGCGAGCGTCGATTTAAGCCGGTTACAGTTTCCTAACGGCGCGTCGCCGCGTTCTCCATCACGGCGCACCCTTCGTCCTCGCCGCTGCGGCGCTCAGAGAGCCAGGAACTTCATCAGGGCATCGTAGATGAGCTGAGGATTAATGGTGCCATCAGCGGTGTATCTGACACCGCGCAATGAGCCATCGTCGTGACTGACCACGCCGTACTCGCCGACAATGAAGCCATCCGGTGTCCTCTCCTCGACCCGGTACTTCCGATAGTTCTGACCCTCCTCCACGTAGCCGACTTTGTGGCCGTCCTCGCCCGGAGTCTCCTCTGTCACGACCAACTGTGGGCCATGGACGTTGCCGTTGCTGCCGACGCTGACCGACTCGTCCACTTCGTAGTTTTGTTCGTCAGGTTCACCGCCTTGCTGTTGTTTCTGTTGCTGCTGACGAATCACTGGCTGGCCCTCGGAGTCGTACATCTTGCTGGGTTCGCTGTACATCTTGGCCGGCTGTGAGTAGACCTTGGCCGGCTCCGAGTAGATTCTGGCCGGTTCCGAGTAGATCTTGGATGGCTCCGAATAGACCTTCTCCGGCTCGCCGTACATCTTGGCTGGCTCGCTGTAGACCTTGGCAGGTTCGCTATAGACTTTCGCTGGCTCGCTGTAGACTTTGGCGGGCTCGCTGTATACCTTGGCCGGTTCACCGTACATGTGTTCAGGCTCACCGTATACCTTGGCTGGCTCGCTGTACACCTTGGCGGGTTCATTGTAAGCGCGCGCAGGCTTGTACGACTTGGACGGCTGGCTGTACTTCGGGCCTGATCGATTGTAGAGCGGCGCATCATAGTGACGTCCCATCTTGCGACCCTGAAGCCGATCCGTGGATTGTGGCTCCGATAGCTCCTGACTTGACTCGCGCGGTTCCGCGTTATCGACCGGCAGTTCATAGTTCACCTCTGTGGGCAACGTGATCGCGTCGACGTCGGCAATGCGCGTTGCCTCGTTCGTCTCCTCTTCCTCCTCATGGTTCTCGTTCTTGTCCACTCGATGCCCTTTAATTCCCCCGTACGCGAGCGTTTGTTGGATCCGCGGTGTCATGGTCGCGCGACCGCGCCAGCTCGTCCTCGGCAAGTCCTCGTCTACGGAGAACTCGCTTCTGTTGGACTCCGAGACGATGTTGCTGAGTTCCTCGGTGACGAATCCCGCCGATGACGGCGACGCCGGCGTCGTCATTGCCGTCATCGTTGGGCTCGTCGTTGTGCTTGTGGTAGACGATACGATACGGTTAATGCCCCTCGTCGTGCTTCTTGCTGCTTCTCTACTCGGCTCCCTGATGATCTCCCTAGTCATCGGCGACTCGACCGAGCTCGGAGGTCGCGTCACTACCGCAGCATCGGCGCTATCGTAATGCTCGACGCGCACTTTGTACGGAGTCGCCTCTACCGTGGACGTAACGCTCACGCCGATCACCTTCTGCCGGCTGATGACGCCTCTACCGATTCCGCTGGTCCCGTTCGACCTTGACGATGTCGTCCGATCGCGGACACCCGGTGGCCCGCTCGCCATCGTCGTCGTCGTCGTCGTCGTCGTCGTTGTCGTCGTCGTTGATGCCAGACGCGTCGAGCTGATACCGCCTGGCGTGCTCAGGTCGTCAATCAACGACGCCAGATTCTGCTGTCGGTTCTCCAGCGTGCGCTGACTGATCGGGTAGAAGCGGACGACCTCGTCGCGGTCGTTTGCCGGCTGCGACCTCGACACTGCGATCGCTCGATTGCCACTCGGATTCCGGGATATCCGATAGATCGACGCCTCATGTTGATGCGACTCGGCGACTGTGCTGTCGCTTGTCGCGTGCTGGCCACCGCGCCGGAAACCACGACGTCGCTGTGGTGTCGGTGCCATCGCGCCGTTTATGAACACCGATAGGAATTCCGTACCCGCGAGTATGTCGCTCTTTCTTGCCGGAGCGCTGCGCGCCTCCTCCCAGACCAGTGCCGCCTGAAGCAGTACCTGAAAAGCAAGCGATCGCTTAGTTCCACATCTGACTGTGTTCTGGATACGCTCGCTTGCTAGAGCGATTCATCAAAGGGAACAACTTTTTGATAATTTCTTTATCCCCTTTTATAAGGGTTTGGTCAAAGTTTATGATTCATTTCTTTTCTTCGTACTTTTATTAGAAATATTTCGATGCCTCTGAGATTCCCAAGAGACCATCAAGGTTTTTTTAAAGTTCGTTGAAAAAGATTTGCTTTCTTGCAAATTCTTTTTCATCACTTACGTTCCGATGGATTATTAATTTGATTTGATTATTAATGATTGATAGTTATGAATTTTTGGAAGATTTTCGAAAGAAATATTATCGACAAGAATATCCTCACGTGGAACGCTTTTTATGGGGTTCAAATCGAGCTCTTTTTCTCTCAATTGCACTCCCACAAGCGCAAATCAACCGTAGCAAATGGGATGCTCAGTTACACATTTGAGTTACGTTACGTTGCTGAAGCGAACGAATAAATAATAGCACGCAAATGAAGTCGTATCAGCGCCCGAATTGCCGCTTAACATGCGAGCAAAGAGGAACGCGGCCGGCACCGTTTATAGAATACAACATTTTAGTCCCGCACCTTTTGTGGCGTCGTTAAACGCGCATGAAATCGACGTACAAGCTCACAGCGCATTTCAGCAGCCTGCTTTGAAGAAACGGAAAAAAACGTGCGGTCGTGTCGGACGTCAACGGCGGACGATAAAGCGCATTTTACGCGTTCCGCATTCGCGGAGATGCGCGAAGGGCAGGTGCGTGTAAAGGGCAGTGCGTCGTAAATCGCTTGTAAAATCCTCCAAAAAGACACGTCTCTCTCTCTCTCTCTCTCTTTCTCTTTTTCTTTGAAATCTCGGACATTTTTACGACGGATTCTCGTTCTCGCGTTTACTTCCTGCTCGCTGAATATTGCGAAACTCTCGTGACAGCTGCGCAAGAAATTGACCGCAGAATAAAACAAAGGATTTTTGCTCGTTTAAAACAATCTCGAAATCTTTCGCTGTTTTTCGCAAACAATCGCGCACAGTAAATACCAATCTACTTTATTGCCGCGTTCTCTTTGTTACGAATAACCTTTGGAACAGTGACATTGCGATGGAGAATCTTTACGAAATACACGCTGCATCGCGCGATTTCCCGCCAATTCCATCGCGTTATCGCTCTCGCCACTGCGAGACGTTTCGAGTGCACGCGAATTACGCGAATAATTATCGTCCCCTAGATATCCGCTTGATTTTTCAGCCACTCGAAGCTTATCGATCAACTTAATCCACTTCCAAGTCTCCCTTCTCCCGCCACCGTCCCACGATCGCGCGTCTGTAATGAGTCGCGTGAGCTATCGCGAGCATAATGAGATAGCTGGATGCATCGCGCGAGTAGCCTGTAACCTGCGACCTTGACGAATCGCAGGTAAGAGGTCTGACCCGTCGCGGGCGCGTCATGATTTATGAGAACGGATTATCGGAGTCTATCGGGACTTCATCCCTCCCTCTTGTTCCCTGTCGCGCCACCGAGATTATCATTAAAGTGCAACTGCCTCACCGGCGTCTAATAGAACGCCGGAACCATTACTCGTGTCCGGGATCTTCCCGCATTTGCAAACAATGGCGGACACTTGAATGCTGGCGGAAGGCGAAACGAAATCTGGTCGCGGAGAGAAACGCGAGCGCGCGAGAATCGCATTCGGCACGAGCTACTGTTCGAGATGGCAATCCGATTAATCCAAACGCTCTATCATCCGCGCTGAGGATGTTCCAGGGATCTCGTGACAGTTCGCGGGCAACCTTGAGGCAATTCCATCGGTATTCCCGCCGCCCTCAACGTCCTCGTTCGAGAAGATGCTCGTGCACGCACGTTGAAGCAATTTGCATTCATGCGTATTCGATTATAGTGATCATCTCTCGGTAGCGCCGAGGCTGATTCGTCCGACTGATTGAACCGACGCGGAAACAACGCGCTCGGGATGCTTTCCCCACGAGGAACGAAGCACGATGTTCACGGTCACCCTGAAGAACGGTCGCGGACTTCTTGTCCGCGAGGGATAAAGTCGGAGCAATCGCGCGGAAGGACGTCTCCCCCCGGAGGCGGCGGGACACCAGCGGGAGGGAATCTCCTTTCCTTTCTGTCGGCTCTTTCTATCTCCCGGCTCGAATCGTAATGAGCCCAGCGTAACATTACGAGCGTTTTAAGGCGAATTCGACGGCAATTAACCGTGCGTGTTTCTCACGTGCCGACGAATCCGCGTCCGGGAGATAGCGGCCGGCGGCGCGCGAACACACATAAACATTTAATTTATCTCTTATTACGCGATTGCCTGGCGATGTGCACCACGCACACGCACCACGGAGGAGAAAGGACGCATCGGGAGGAGCCGCGGACGAGCCATGGGCGCCGCGAGGAGCGCGCGGATGCGCATTCTCTTTCTCTCTCTCTCTCTCTCTCTCTCTCTCTCTCTCTCTCTCTCTCTCTCTCTGCGCCCGGAGCGGGGAATTTATCTGACAGGTAAGTGTTTCTCGAAAGAAATCTTCCCATGGAGCGTCCCCTCGATATCGGCCGCCAAGTTATCGTACGTTAATGCTGAATAAGTAACTACCCATGAAAAGCCGCGAGATACGGAGACTCGCACTTGTCCAGCGTTCGTGCACCATGACAACCATCGAATTCGCTAATTTTGACCGATGATCCGAACGAGACTCATGGCTTCCACCCGGAGGAGGAACGGACGGCGCCAATGCATCCCTCTGAACATCCCGGGGATGTCCGCGAGGCCGAGATAACACGGCGATCGTGCATGCCGCGGCGAACCTTAGGGCGAGAGATTTAAATGGCGCGAATAATCATTCCGGCCTCGTCCAGGGTACGAAATTAACGTCGGTGAGACCCACGGGGCATTCGCGCATTCAATTAGCCAGAGAGCGCCAATAAAGTACGCGTATCTCGCGATCCGTGCATTATTACGCGATAGTACGAGATCGCGCGCGAAGAAGCGCGGGCGAAGCGGGGAAAGAGCGCCGATACGTTTCTCCTTTTAATCGCGCGACACCGCGACCTGCCCAAGTTTGATTTTATTACCTGGGCTCTCGTTGTGGATTCTCGCGGCTCCGGGAAGGTCGCTGTCGTCCTTGCTCCGACCCGAGTTACCGTTCGCCTTAAGCTTGAACGCATCGTCGTATGAAGTATCAAACCCAGCGAAAAGGCGAGTCGACATAATTAAGAGCACATCATCAAATAATCTGGCGTCGAGCAAGTTAGATTAGTTAGATTTATTGCCTCCGCGTGAAGATTTAACGATCATGCGGAATCGGCGTGTGCAAGAGCAAACTCTTTCTTTCGCTTCTTTCTTTCTAGTGTTCTATATTCTTCGTGTAGCTCAGACGGTTACGGTTCTTCGGTACCTACTCTGTTCTTGCGTGGTCACACGGAATGCAAAGCCGCTACCGATGGTCTCGCGCTCCACGAAGATGCCGAAGAGAAACGAAAAGATACAGAGAAAGGGCGGGATATCAGTGGATGATGCAGAAGAAGGGTGCCAAGCCTGTAGTGTGGGTGTACACGCTATTTTACGATGCACCGAGCAGCGATGTGGTATTTTCTGCCGCCGTCGTCGACGATTCTCGCTCGCGATAGTCGATCCGCGAAACAAAATCGCGCAAAATCATAACGATAAAACCAAAGCGCATGCGCGCGCGCGCGCGCGCGGTGGAAGCTCACGATTGGACGAGAGAAAGAACGCAGCGAAAAGGGAGATCTTTACTCGCCGATCGCGACGAATCCGGCGCCCAGAACACGAAATGTTGGCCAGCTCTCGCGCTCCGGCTTCTTTTATTAACGCTGCCGCGGCGGCAATTATTTCGCGGCGATTTACAGCGCGCGCTCGCGGCCGCTTTGTCCTCGCCCGCGCCTTTATTACTTATCGTGCCCCCGCGATTGCGAAACGGCGGGGCGAGGAGAGGAGAGGCCGGAGGAGAAGATGGACCGAGAGGTCGCTCCGAATAAAGCGACCGGGATCCGCAAACCGGTATCACCGGTGTGCTGCCGATCCTCTCGTCGCGGTCTCTCGTGCGGATAGACGAGCCGTTTCCACTCGCGCCGCGAGTGTGAACGAACACGCGTTACGGCCGTCTACAATCGCGAGTAGTTGCGATACCTCACGGCTGTTCAATGCGTTCGCGATACCGTTTGAGCCGCGCCCTTCGTCCGCTCGGAGGTGCAGTGCATTAAAGCCTCGCGACTAACGAGACAATTTCCACGACCGATAACCGGAATATATACCTCCCGGACACGTTGTTTACGTCGATTTATCTCGCTCGCGATGTCTCGGCGATCTATCAAAACGCCGGCAACACCCGCGGGCGCATCGAACGCCGAGGTCGAATTGGAAACTGTAGACACGTCACGTTCAAGCGCATCGATATTTCGTAGCGTGCACAAGAAGGAATAAAAAAGCACCCGTACCCCATAGGCGACCTCTCCTGTGAACGTTTGACCGCTGCGCTTAATTGTTCGCGGATGATCAATGCCTCTTCGGGGCGATTATCGATGCCATAACGAGCGATCGATACCGACGTTCGCTCTTGGAGCTGCCGTGCGGGATTAATCATACTGTCTTCGGCTCGCGGGCGTTCGCATAGATCGCACGTGCGCGAGAGGAATTGTAAATATGCAGGGGATTAATATCACGCCGATTTATGCGGTGAGGCTGGGCTGGACCAGCGAGACGTTAAAAGGCGCGCGCGGGACTGGTCGATCGACCAACCGAATGGAACGGTTTCCTGTTGAAAGGAGAACGCGTACTGTCATGCGGACACCGCGGGCTGGAGGTGAGGTCATATCGAGTCCGGCAAACTGCAGCCGTTTCAGCGATCGCGAGCGAACGCGTAATCGATACATAAGCGACAACATCATTCGTTAAGTGCGAGGGCGGCGACCCTCGTTGCTCGTCATCGCGTCGCGATGCTCGATACGCGCGATGATCGATGATCGCTGCTAAATCGCCCTCGTCGCATCGCGTGGAATCATCTTGTCTCGCATTGCGTTACGCGCTTCGCGCCCTTTAATTTCCGCCGATATTCTCGTTACGGGAACGAAGGGCTGCGAGATTTATCGCGCGTTGTGTCAGGACGCGCAATCAATTATTGTTATTTACAATGTGCGCGCGGCCGATTATCCTTGCTGCGAGTAACGTTTCTTTCTTCTCTCGTTCGCAGCGAGATGAATTCGATGAATCGCTGATATATTCGTGCCGAGCGATAATTCGTCCTGCCAATCCGACATCCGCACAAGATCGAGCGATTCTGTGCTAACAGAGTCGTTATTTCGCGTTGTGTCGATTGTCCCTCGTCCTTCCATCGTGTTATGTTGCGCGCGCGTGTTTCGCTCTCTCGATCGCGCCGATAACGGAGATCGAATTGACGAGAACGGTGCTTTCGGCGGTCGAGTCATTGCGGATCAACGAGTTACGTGCGATCGATAATCGAAACACGATTATAACGGTGTCTATAATAACTTGTATGTCGGCTAATTACGCGCGGCTCCTCGGCGAGGATCTTCGCGCTGAAAATCGAATCGCTGATTCAACATCCTCGTATTCAACTTTGTACGCTCGGAAGAGCGTATCGCGCGCGATCGAGACCATCGCTCGCGACTTTTTCGATACGCGCCGCCGCAACGACCTCCGAGAGCGATAATTATGCGTTTTTTCTTCCCGATTACCTACGCACCTCGGGATTAAAATCTCCCGGCAGGCCCGGAGCACTCTCCTCGAAGGTGAACGCACGGAGGACGACGCGCGCGACCGCGATTAAGCGCGCGCGCGCGCAAGATCGACGACACGCGGCGATACGGCCGGTTAATAAAGGGACGCAGGAATTCGCGTGGGTACCGCGCGAGAAGCGAGTGACGATGGACGGATTTATCCGACTTTATGCCCGACGACTCGTGCCGTAAACAATATGCAGGTGCGGCTCGTCTCCGAGAAGACGATCCCGTCATCGGCAAGGAATCACGGATTCGCGTGCGCGCGAGTCGATTTTGTCCTCGCCCTCGTTTCCTTCCTCTTCGAGCGCGAGTCCCTTTGTGGATTTGGACCTGCACGTGCCACTTTTGGTCAGAAGGGAAACGAGACGAGACTTCTCTCCATCTTGATCTCTCTATTTCTCTCTCTCTCTCTCTCTCTCTCTCTCTCTCTCTCTCTCTCTCTCTGCTGCCGGCTCTTTCAGAGCGAACGAGACATTCCGAGTTGAAGGAAAAAGCGAAACAAGCTCAGAGTTCGCAATCAAGGATCATTTCGTGTTCACGGAGAATGGATTTCCGGATCCATCTCAGTCCCGAATATTCCTGACGCATATTCGCCGCCTGACGTAGCATATTATCTCCGTCGAGGTGAGATAATTTCCAATTTTCGTTAATGACAGCCATTTCGTCCGGATAGCCAAGAGACAAACGAAATGTTCATCGGGGATTCGTTCGTCATTAGCAAAAATAGTTCGATTCAGCCAGTGGTCTCTCCTCTCGCGATGCCGCCGCCTTGCATCCGCGGCAAAACGCGGACACTAATGCGATGCGATCGCTCGGACGGTGCGTGAAGCGAATTGACGTGGCTTCAGGTTCCGAGGAATCTGCGAGAGAGGCCCCGATCAAGGTTGCGGCTGGGCGTGATGCGCGTGTGCGTGCATATAATTCGCGAGGATATAAGCGAGCGGGACAGATGTCTTTATTATACTCGAATCGACATCTCGACATTTAACGAGCTTAATCTCTCGAGGCCAGGGCCCACGTTCTCATTCATTAACGTCTCGATGTTTCGTTGTCGCGGCGATTAAAGGAGACGAGATTCAGATCTCGCTGAATCTCGTTTCGGATTAAGCGGACGTGGTACGCGGACTCTCGCTATCCTCGTGCGGAGACATTCGCTGGCCAATTAGACTAAATTCCGCAATTTGCGGTAGCATCGTTGCAATTCTTTGCTTATGACGCCCGCGCAGACGTGGCTGGTCGGTTTCGCGCGAAGCGTTCTCCATTCATATCGCCCGACTCGTTGGTGATTCATTGCGAGCGATTCCTTTCAGCTCGCATGTAATTACCGCCCTGCATCTTCTCCCCGCAGACGTCCCTCTTCCGCGCTCGTCCGGTATGATCGAAAATGCAGCACGGTTGCAGTATTGCGCTGCCGATACGCGAAATATACGATTATACAGAGATATAATTTTATGGCTCAACTTCTCGTTCTCCCCTTTGAATTGCAGCCCGCAATCCAGATTTCCAGATCTCGTAAAACGTACGATGTTTATCGCGCCCAATTGCACGCGCTTGAACTCGCACGAGAGTTTCCCGCGTCTAACGGCAACTTCCTGTTTGCTTTCAAAATCCCGTTCCGAGGCTATCGCGGAGTTTCGCTTCTCGATTTTCGCTGATTTCCCGCTCGCTCATCCTGAACGCGGAAGCGCATCGACGAGGAGATTCGCGCGAGTCGCGATCATGCGAGACGCAAAAATTATCCGCGACTCCCACGCTTACGGTACGTTTCGCGGCATGTAAGCGTACAGCATCATCCGTATCAGTTATGGAAATCTCTACGCGATACCGGGATCTGTACTTGGCGCGATATGGCAGTCACGGTTGGACTGATTTTAGAAGGCCAGAGCTCTCAATGGCACACGCGATAAGGAAACTCAAGAGCGAGAGCAATAACGCTGCCACTGACAATATGTCGTCTGCATTTAAATATCGTGATATTATAACACAACACGATATATATTATGATGCAATATAATGCACTCTGCACCGGTGAGCGGTTTGCGAGCGTAATTAAATTATACCAAGACAGAGAAAGAGAGAAAGAGAGAGAGAGAGAGAGGCGCGCATTCGCCAGGATATCGCGGCTATCAATTGCGAAGCGATCTCGGCCGCTCGAGTGCCTTAAATCCGAAAATAACGATCCCGGATTCTTGCCTCGCGGCATTCTTACGAATCGGTACTTATTCGACGCATTTATCGGTCGCTCGCATGCCGATTACGCCGCATAGCTCTGCGTCCTTTACGCGGCGCGGTGCTCGCGCTTTATTCTCTCTCTCTCTCTCTCTCTCTCTCTGCTCTGTCGGAGCCGCCTCTCTCCTAAATCAGAATACTCGTAATCGCGGTTAGGTTCTCGAGGATCGCGATAAACGAGACGGACGCCGCTATTAAGCGACTCACTAACGCGATTAACTCGCGCTGTGGGGGTCAGCGTGATCTTCAAATAACGCGCGCACGAGCGTGCGAGAGAGCCGCAATCTGCGGCTCATTCTCACCGCGTTCCTTTTTTTGTTACCATTAATATAGGGAGATCTTATATACGGCGCGCATCTACATATCGCCCGCACCTGCGTCGTACAGTAACTTATCCGCTAAATCTACGAGCTCGGACGATAGTACTTTCACGTTAGTGCTTCTTTGTAGAAAAGCGTAGGATATGCCAGATAAAGTGATCCTTTATCGGGGATCGTTCGATCTCCGATCTCGATTTGGTTTTCACGAGATCGGAGAATGAATGAAATCAGGGAACGCATACATAGACAGAGAAAAGAAAATATCTTCCACTATATATTTATCCATTTATCTATGCCCTCTATTCATTGATCCCCATTTCTGATACGTTTTTTAAGATAGACGCTGTTTCCTCGCTGGATTTCTCCAGAAAGATTCCCCGCAGGTTTAGACAATTTCCGGGGACAGGAATGAAAGAGGATCAAAATTTTGACGCCTAGTTTGATCTGATTACTCGAAATCGCGATCGAGTATCCGATAGCGGCTTGACACATTTTTCCCAACGCAAACGTATCCGTCGAACGTATCCGGCGTCAGATGTCCGGCGGATTTATCGCGCATTTGATCGGCGGGTCACTTTTCACTGTCCACCCAGCGAAAGTTTAACTAGTCTGCGTCGACACAATGCTTACACAATGGATACAGTGGCGTAATTTCGAGTGCGCCGAGTCGCCATCGTATAAATACACGGGCCTCCCACACGCGCGGGCTTCTAAATAATTTTACGTAAGCGGCACGCGCGCGGGCGAAAGCGCGTTCGCCGCGCTTTTTACGCGGGACCTCGCGCGAACTCGGAAAGTTCGCCGGTCGCGAGAATTAGATCTTGATTCGGATCGTAATTGTCGTTCATCCATAAAAATTCCAAGGATTAATCAAGAAATTGTTTGCGCCATGCGCAAACTGCTGCCGGTTGCCAAGCGTGAGAGATCGAAACTTTGACCGCTCGCATCGAAACTATTCGAGTTTTCATAAAAGCAGTATCGGATAATTGCGCCAACTACGAATGGTAATCGTGATTCTCGCGCGATTGAAAATCGATTCGTTCTGCGGATCGATTTGCGGAATTCGATGCGTTGCTCCTAGAAAAGAAAGTTCGAAGATCGCTGTGGATTGCATCGAGAAACAAGCTGGTCTTTTTTCTCTTGAAACAACGAAATGAAGGAGGGTCCCGCCGGAATCGGATAAAAAGTGCAGTTTACGGGAGAACGAGCGCGGATTCCTCTGAGGCAATGACTTGCGAAGCAGCAACAACGGCAATCATCTACTACGCAATCAAAGGAGACGAAGAGATTGAATCAGGCGACACGGCTATTTTCCGCTTAAGATATTTCCACCAACACAATAGAATCTCGTATTAAAAATGGAGGAAATCGTGTGAAGTTCCTTTCCAATCACGACACTAGCGAACGTATCGAACACGACCACCGTTATATTGATACGAGAGAAAGAGAGACGGGAGAATGAAGCGTGAGGGAAGGAAGAAAAAGACACGCCTCGCATCTCATCTCTCGGGAAAGACGCAAGGGAGAAGAGAGGAGAGGAAACTCAGAATATCGCGGTAAATTCATGCGCATGCGGGCGGACGGAATCGTTTTAATAATCTGGCGCAATTGAATAATAAAGAAATTCCCGCATTCATCGCAGCCTCCGGCATAGGCGGGGGCGGTCGTTCCTTTCGCGTTCTCGTCTGTGAGAGGTTGATTACCGGCGCATTATAGACTCATCAAGTAATTACTCGCGAGAGATACGGTATCGCGAAAACGGAGTCAGCAGGTAGGACGCGGGATCGAAGGATCGGGGAGGGGAAGATTCGGAGGAAGGAGGCAGAGGGAGGCCGCGGGGGCGGGTGAGGTTAATAAATCGTTCGCCTTCAATATCCGTGGCGGTGTAACTCTGGCGGGAGACGATATATGGTCGCAGCGGGAGACGTTATTACCGGCGGTGCTTGCTTATAATGGCCGGCGAATGAAGCGATAAACGATTATTGTGCCGCGCCGGACACGATCGGCAAGTAGCCCGGCTCCTCGTCGCGATCCACCTCGTCGCAGCTGAGGACGGCGGCGAGGATGATAATGATGGAGCGGCATCGATCGCCGAATGATCAAGAAATCTCGTCAGATCGATCTCGATGAGAATCCTTGCAAAAAAGACACAAGCCCGAGAAGTCGGAGAACAAAAGGTAAGCTTAGAAGCGCCGCGATGAACTCTGCTTTATGCTGATGAGAATTGCCGATCCGCTTCACGCAGCGGCTTATGCCCAGAAAAAACTAATAACCGCCGGCGATATGCGAAAATAAAAGAAAACGGAATCGGTTCGCTTATTTTATCGTGCCGAGAATTTTATCCAGCGAGCAGTCGCCACCGAAAAGACCATAGAGTATATTAACAACGGTCGAGACATCAAAAGGAATCGAGAGTTCAAAGGACACAATGCACAAGGCAGAAGCAAGGTAATTTCCACAATGTAACAAACATTGACGTATTTACGTTCACATGCGTTCACATGTTCAGATGAAGCAGTTTATCGTGATATTTTCGATACGCGCATTGTGCCGGTGTGCTGTCCAGCTCGCTTGATTTAAATAAATCCCGGAAAGCGAATCTGTCGACAGTTTTATCCGGTTTTCCGTAGGCGGCGTCATTGATGCTCGATGATCCGGGCTGATTATGGTAACATGGACCGGCTATCATTGAGAATTGACAGTTCTTCAAACGCGTTCCACACGCGGACGGAGCTCTGCGCTCGGAGCGATTTCTCGGCCTTGCGCGATTACGTCAGGAAAGCAGAGCAAGAAAAGAGACATTTAGCCGGCCGACACTCTGCAGAAACTCGCGGCGCGAGCGCGTGCGAGAGCGCGGTTCGGTTGAAGGTAAGTACGATCGTACGAATTGCGCTCGTGATCGTGAAAGGCCTGCCTGGCACGTACCTGCGGTTCGATAGCAACCGAGCAACGAGCCTAAAGCCGCGCACGATCTCTCTTTCTGAAATGCCCGAATTATTTTTCCGCGCGCGATCTCTCTCTCTCTCTCTCTCTCTCTCTCTCTTTCTCTCGGACAGTTTTCTAAGCCACAATCGGTATACGCGTCTGGAGTTTGCATCGGCGGTTTTTAGTCTTATCCATATCGGCCATTGTAGCTTATCACTTCACTTATCTAGCCATCCCGCAATTGTCGCCGCTCTGCGATTGATGCTGTTATTCATGATCTTGTGCTTCGTCTCGTCGCGCGCTCCGAGGCCACTCGTAATCCCGGAAGTCTGAGCGATGAGGATCTCTTTAAATTCCTCGAATTCATCGCTGAAGGCGTCGCTCCGCGATATCGCGATGTTTGACGGCCACGATCTCGCGGCGCCGATCCTTCCGTAAAAACCCCGACGCGAAAGAACCGAGCGGTCGGCATAAAACTCAACGTCCGGGGTCGTGTTGCTTCAAAGGGCGAGGAATGAAGGAAACGCTCGCATCTCGGAGGTGCGCGGACCAAATCGCCGGCGTGTCAGCTCGCAGACGGAATTTAATTGAGACATGGATACACGCGGACGTATTCGGTGTGTGTTCGTCGCAAGGACGGCCGCGGGCTTCTTCTTGGCTTCGAGAATGAGCCAAGGTTCGTTGCTCGAGGAACATTTGATGCTCTTGGGAAACTTGATCCTCTCGGGAGATTTTTCTTCGTTTTTTCACCTCTTTCCTCTCCTTCTTTCGCATGCATTCGCCAGCCGAGGAAGAGCCTTTCATTTCGGATAAAATAATGCTCGTTCGCGAGCAGACGCGTGTCAGACGTTGGTACCGTGACGTGGAAGGACGGGACATGAGAGGAGAATAATTTCCGCCCAGCCGTCATATTTTAATAATCATCTTTAGGACGCGGGGGACGTAATCGCGCAGCCGGAGGAATTAATTAAGTCGGCCTCTATTCCGGCCCCGTCGATGCATGCCGGTAATGATCAATTATTGCCGCTGCTGTCCGGTTTTTTTTCCCTCGCTTTTATGCGCCTCGCTTAATAGAATCCACGCCCGTTGAACGATCGACCTTCGCGCCGACACCAAAGGCGCTCCACTGAAATCCGTAACAGGATATATCCCGATTTTCTTTGCATTTAATGGAAGCTTTGCGCGAATGACAAAGAGAACGAACCTGACGTATCGCTCTCGCTCGTGTCACAAAGAAAAATCATAAGCTGATAATACGGCGATATTATGGGCCGCGTGACGTCAAATGTGTTGCAGCAGAATGTCATTTCGATTCGATGATCGATAACATATCCCGTAGTGACAAAAACGGATCCGTTTCCAACGAATAGCGATAGTGTCATATCCGATGTAAAATGCTCGTTATTTTATTTAATAAATTGCTAGACTTTTACCACGCTTCATCATATTTTCATTATCGAATAAGAAATACTCGAAAGGAGATCAATAGAAATAAATATATATATATATATATATATATATATTTATTAAAATTGTGCAACAAATGCATGCTGAGACAAATTCTGAGATTAATTAAATATTAAAATAAAATTTTAGAAAACTTTGAAAGAGAAGGTATAATAAACTAAATTTTCTTTTATAAACTTTCTACTTTTCATCTACATTATTATACAAACACTTACTAATCCAATTAAAAAGGATATAATTAAATACTATAAAACTAGAAATAAATTTATTACAACTTTAATCAATAATAAAATATCATTCCCTATAAATTATATTTAATTAAATTTATAATTAAAATTTTGTTACATATCATATCATATCAACAATCTCCCGATTGTAAAAGAGTTATTTTAACTAAAATTTTCAAATCCTTTAATATTTGATCTAGATACACCTTGCAGTACATTTGCTTTGTTATGATTTCTCGTAGTTAAAATAAACAATTTAATAAAATTATTCTCTTGTATTTATAAGAATTACAAGCAATTTGTACATATTACAAACGCGAGCCTCATCGATCAACCCATTTCATTCGTCATATTGTCAATACGATTCGAGACATTATGAACCGTTTAATTACGAGAGCCGTTTAATATTCGCGATTATAAGACGACGTTAGCTTCGATACGATTATATCGATTACGTCGTCATCCGTAACGGATGACTGATCGTAATTTCGATCGTATTGTCGTGCGGAGGATCGATCCTCCGCTGGATTTCGCGCGATCGTTGTTGCGCTGCTGCGGAAAATGCCGTCACGTGGAAGATCGGGTATCACCTCGGGGTTTCACGAGCTCCAAGCGTCCAAGTTACGCGGCGATACCGGCCTCGTCGGCATCCTCGGCGATCGTCGTGTGCCGACACTTTCCATCGCGCAGCGCGTTAACACGCTTTTACATTGTAGCGCGCTTATTTGCTGAATCGAACGCGGCGAGCTAGACTTTCGCTCGTAATCCTGAGATAACGCCTTCGGGAGGCTTCTAGCTTTTGTCTCGGGTCAGCGAATCAACGTCGTGACTCCGCGATAAAGATTCCAGGTTCTCTTTGGTTTCCGTTGCATTGTTTATTAATTCTAAAAATTTATCGATTCAATCCTGCGAGGAGCTTCGTCGGGTTCTCCAGGTAGTCCCGTCGCGTTAATAGTTCGTTTGTCGTAACTGGAAATAATCAAGCTGTCCGCAATATCAATGATTTATTGGTAGCTGTTAAAGCAGCGCTTGCGAGGATTAATCCAGCCAAGAGAATTCACGGAATTCTCGAAATCGACCGCGCGTGCGACAGCGAGCAGACGATTGCGCACGCATGCATGTAGATCAGAATCGCGGCTTTTCGATCTCTCTTTCAGTGAACTGCTTACGTCGTCGTCGTCATCGTCGTCGTCGTCGTTGTCGTTGTCGTCGGGAACGAGTTACTGCTGGATGGATAGACAGATAGAGAGGATAGGTCTCATCTGGAGGTAGTGCGCGGGAGGTGAACCGCCGGTGCGCGGCCTGGCATTTACTCACAGTTATGTGAAAGGCATATCTCGTCCGGTACCCCAAGGTACTCCTACATAGTACGCACACTTGCACAACCTGCGGTGAGTCGCGCGCAGCGTGATCGGCACGGCGGCTGGAGCGCGATCTTAAGCTGAAACAACGCTTCGCAAGCCTGAAGCCGCATCGCGATTAAGCGACTCGGTTTCGGCGCGTTTCCGTCACGCGGGAAGGCGCGCTTTCGTTCGACGACGCGTGCTCGGATCCTTCGAGCGATGACGACGACGAATGCAATTTTCAAAAGCAGAGCTCTGTCGGACTCGTCGACCTGGCAAGATAATCGCATCGAGAACAGGTCTACGTCAGCGGCGCTGAATAATTGTCGAGTTGGCGCGCGAGTGTATGATTTGAGACGACGGATAGGCGGCAAACCGCGAAAGGGCGCGAAACTAGCTCCCCGATCTGATCGCTCGCGTATTTACGAGGCCGTGAGAAGGGTATAATTTCGCCGTCGCCGCTCGTTTCGCCGTTTTTAGAGGCAGTGACGTATGTCGCCTTGGACGTGTTTCTTTTATCGATTGACATTTTAATTAATCGCTCGTGCTGCCCGCCGGAGAAAGAAATCGCGACTGGCTGCGGAGAGCCGGGCGTATCTTTACGCGATCGGTCGCGCATCTTTCGATCAGATATAGACGGCAGATCGGTTCTCGATTAACCTCACGCGATGTGCCGTGATGTCTACTATCATCACGCGAACAGCGTGATAGCTCGCTGCGAGATAGGAACCGTTACGATCAAGCTCGTTGCACCGATCAATATCTCCGTATGACAATTCATTCCCCGCTCTCCTCTCATTGGCCCGTCAATTTCCAATGCCATCTGCGATTTCGCGGAATTCGCACAAGTGCCACGCATACGTGTTCCCAAGTAGATTCAATGTTGAATGAACAGATCCAGAGTACTAACAGCGCGATATGCGAGATAATCACACATCGAGATGATCTCGTACGCTTTACAGGACACGAAATTTCAGCGGAGAAATTTCGTTTCATCCGACCATTCGATTCCCTCGGAGGCTAACAATGTTGATGACGATAATAACCGCTCGGATAAAGCAGAGAGGCTCGGATAAAGAATTTTTCCATTTTATAGTTCATGATCAATCAGCGAGCGTCTATCTCGAGGGGAATGTTTATTTTCGCATTGCATGAGCTGGCGAGAGAGTGTCGGAGAACGCGCCGATTACCGAGTAGCAACGTCGAGCGAGCTTGCGGCGATTTCAATGCGCGCACAAACCGTTGCGCCGCGTTAAAAACAATCGCAACGTAACGTCTTGCGCGTACACTGAGATCGTCGCGCGAATCTTCTCGCTCGCGCGATGGATTTCGCTCTGAGGAACGTCGGCAAATGACAATCAACGACGATCCACTGCAGGATCGCAGAGATCGATTCGATCGCGCGCACATTCGCGCGCACTCGCGCGGAAGCCGAGTCGGATTGGATTCTCTCTCTCGCGCGGCTGGATTAATTCCAGCGATGCTTTTATCGCGCGAGGGTCATCGGCCAAATTCCTGCGGATGTAAATCATCGCACGCCGCATCGCGAGCCCACTTGGGAATTTGATCGATGAGACGCGTTCGCCGTCCACGTTCTCCGCGTTTCTCGTCGTTCCTTTTTTCTCTCTTCCACTGCGAACATTATGTCACTCGCGTGCGCGTTATTGCGAGGTGGATCACCGGAGATATTTTTCGCTTCGTTCTCATGACGAATTGCGCGGGATGTAAATTTATTAATACACGGACCAAAGCGCGAGTATCCGGACGATTAAGCGCGCCCGATCGCGTCCCTCGATAAGGCCCGCTCTTTCGTCGTGCCAAATTTTTTGATTACCGGGACAGATTCCACTCGTGACTGATGAACAATGCAGCTCCCGCTGCATAATGTACGTTCCAGCATCCCTTATCTGTCTGCCCGCGGATGATGACCGTGACACGGACTCGCGTGAACCGAAAGATCAGCACTCGAACCCGTCTCGCGAACGAAAAGAGTCGAGAGGAAGATGGAGGAGCGAGAAAATTGTCACGTGCGCGGATTATTTTCGGGGACGAGTTCGCGCGCGTCGGCGAGCACCGCGTGCGAGAAGAATGCCCAAGTAGATATATATACGGTATATACACATATCATATATGTACACACACGTGCGTACGTATGTGTAATGCCCTCCGTGCATTGCGCGCGGTCGTAAATCACGGGAAATACGAGGTGACTTTAATGGCGAGTGCGATTTTTATGCTTTATCGACGCGAGCGTGCGTCTCGCCTCTTCTGCTTCGCGCTGCTCGCCGGCAGACAGACACGAGAGCCACGAAGGAAGTAAAAACGTAATTCGCGCCGCGACACTGCAAGTGTCGAGGCTCCACGTGCTCCGCGACAAGCGACCCGTGACACGCGAGATATCGTCGACGAGTCCGCGCGCGGACTCTGCGAGTCTGCTCCCGAAATGTCAGCATCAGCGTCACGCATAGATGCAGACCAAGGTCGCCAGGCTCCACGAGAGAGAAGTGTGACGCGGGGTTAATAAGGATAATAAAAGGATGAAAAGCGACAACCGCCCGCGAGTAAAAATCGTCCATATGCTCGAAGGTGGCGCGCGTGGCGTACGCGCCGCTTAATGCGGCCGCTTTATGCGACAGCCGTATTGCTGGCGGATATTCGCGGACGGTTTATGAATAATTAAACTTCTTAAGGTGGACGTTAAATTTATTAAGGAAGCGTCGGGACGGCCGGCCGTAACGACGGTCCGTTTCGCGGAAAGTAAAAGCAGAGGATTTTACGCGAAGGAAAATGCCCGGTGCTGGATGTTCCATCGGTTCGAGAGAGTCTCGACGTTTCGACGACGAGCTGCGCCATAAAGTCGCCGGGTGCTGTGAATTAATTTAACGACGTAAACGACACCTTACGATACCTTAAATCATCATCCCTCGTAAACGCGCGTAGCAGCGTGTCCGACCTAAAATCTATGTTGTGCAAGGGCCCTTGCAGCATCCGCGATACATAACTGGAGGATTAATACGTTCTATCTCCCGCGGACGATCATCTCGCGCGCATTTTCAAGAGAGCCCATCTTATGCTCTCGATGATACACGTGGGAATATTTCGCCGAACGACGTCTGATTTCTTAAACCGCGTCTCTGACGAGCAACTCGCGCGGCGCGAAGAGGAATGAGAGAATTAAGCGGATTTATTACGGCGATCGCGCAGAGGAATGGCATGTTTAAATACGTTGGAGATATCTGGAGCATCACGCATGATACCTGATAATGATTGATGCGCACATACGAGTATCGCTGAGTTCAAATACGTTAAAGCTTCGCCCATTTCCCACGCGAGTCCTCTCCGCTTTCGAGAAATGAAAAACATCGCTTCTGCGAAGTTTTCGGCAATATCGACCATCATAAATCATCAGCCTTAATTATCGCTCGAGACTCACGAAATTTTGTTGCGATTTATTCGCGTTACGTTCTGACGGGAAGTTTTTTAGATTTAGAAGCGTTTCGTAGCGAAGATGATGATCTCCTATTTAGCTCCGCGATCATATTCTTCTAAATGGAAAATGAAATGATTAATACGTATAAGGCGTAATCATTTTTATCGACGATTAGTTTCTCGAATGCGAATGCGTGTGCACCTTCTTTCCTCTTTGCTCGCCGGAAGAGTCTCCATAAATCTCGTCCGTGTGTCGTCTCGTCGTCTCGAATGCGTCCGTATGCTAATAACACGTGCGTCCGCTCGGCGACGTCTCTCAAGAGAGACGGGAGGAGGAGCGGGCGCATCTAAGCCGGTCTAAGGTATAATTAAGAAGTAAACGTTCGCGTTAATGATAGGTTGATAATTAATGATATGTATAAAATATTCGGTCGTAAAGTACCAACGCGTGTAGCAAATAATCAACATGCATCTCGCTGTTGATAACTGATGAAATCAAGTATCCTAACATGGCTGCTTGAACGTCGACCCAATTTCCATGTTCCTTGGAATCGCGCTGTGCGCCAGATTCAGTTCCGTTATTGAAAAGGAGAGCATCGAGTAGGAGAACGTCACGTTGAGACTAAGATCGACCTTGCCGGTCGTTGATCCCGAGCTCCGACTATTGATACTTCCATCGGCTTTACTCGGAGCAATTACATCCGTTGTTGCATCCGTTTCTTTCATGAACTTTTTCCTCTAATAAACTCTCTGCTATGGATGGATGGTTATAAATAGCGACGCATGCTATAAGCCGCTGCGTTTGCTTCGCTGCTTTTTTTGCATGCATTCTCACGGTCGCCTCAGGCGCGATTAAATCAAAAGAAGATTTATGTAAGACGATCCGCAATGATATCACCGGTCGTTTCGATTCTAGACTGGTAGCCGGGTCTGCATTCAGAAACGTCACGTCGTAAATCCACGTGGCGCGTGTTTCCCCGCGATCTCTTTATTTGGGACCATAACTCAGAGACAGAGAAGAACCCAGTCCGCATCGATCCTCGCTATTATGTCGGTGTCGATCGGTCTGGATCGAGCAAAAAAGAGGCGCTCCCTTCCGTGCGCGAGGATCGAAGTCGGGATTCCGACTTCAAACACGCCGCGGCTTTCAGGCACTCTCGCGGATTAATTTCAACGCGGGTTTACGTCGCGCTTATCCACGACTGCCGTTTCGAAGTGGATTAACGCCAGAGGCGGACTCGCACTTTGTACGCGAGTATTTCGAGGCTCGACCGACACTGAGAGAGATCCCGATACTTGCGGTCCTTCTGACAGAGAAGCCAAGAGTGTTTTCATGAGATTCCTTGAGAGCGGATTTCGCGAGAGGGAAGAAAGAGAACGGGGAGATCAATTAAAGCGAGGAAAACGCGATGTCACGCATGTTATGCGCGCCCTATCCGGGGCTAAATTGCATTTAGCCGGGAAGAATATGTCACATTGCACACTCATAAAGACCGCTTAATTGGCGGTGAGGCTACTCCAGCGCTCTCGGCGCAAAGGTTATCCGTCCGGTTTAAGTGAAGCCCTGCCAGGTTCACCTTGAGGATGAAAAGCCAATTCTTTGCAGCGGCTTCCTCCCTCTTTGAAAGCAAGATACGAAGAAGGGACGATCGGAAAGAATCGCCTCGCGCCGCGTCCCCGCATCTGCGAACGACATTCTCGGCGATCGCGAGAGGATTGCTCCAGGACGCACCGCGGATCGAACAACAGTCCGCGGAGTGCGTCGCTCCGTCGACAGCCACCTGAGGATTCCGAGCAGGGAAGAAATGCGCGATGAAGGAGGAAGAGAAGGGCGCACGCGCGTGGCCGTTCATGGACCTGCCTTCATCTTGCCGTCGTCCTTGTCGAGGTCCTCCAACCCGGCCGCGATATGCGGCGTCAATAGCCCAAATATATGACGCAAGGGATACTCGCATCGCGAGATAAAGGTCCCGTCGAAATTCCCATCGAAATTCCTGTCGCGCGGCTCGATTCCCGGCGTAGATAGTGGCGCGGAAAGTGGCGCGGAAAAAAGGGGGAAAAAAGAGGGAAGAGATCCGCGAGATGGAATTCGACAAGACGCCGCATTCCGAGGAGACCTGTGATCATTAAGCCGACATTGTTGGAGAGATCTGCGCCTGTACCGATAAATGCGGCATCGTAATTAATGCATCGTTGATGCGGCTCGGATAGCGAGGCAGACGCAAAAAGTGCATTCCGTCGTAAATATGAAGGATCCAATGCAAGTTTGAGAGAGAGAGAGAGAGAGAGAGAGAGAGAGAGAGAGAGAGAGAGAGAGAGAGAGAGAGAAAGATAATGATGCACGAGTGGCGCTGCCTGCATCGTAATTCGGATTTTTCATACGAGGCGGGCGGGCGTTTTCGCAAAAATGTAAGGCGCATTTCCGTGAATAAAGCCTCGATATTGCAAACCGGCATGACCGAGGAAAAAGATTCGATCTCTTCGAGGGAGTATCGACTTGTCGACGTGCCGGAGAGAAAGACTCGATGCGGGCAGCGCAGCAGCAGCAGCAGTCTTCGACGCAATCTTCGATCTACTTTCCAGCGTGCGAGAGGATTTACGAGCTAAGGTCGCGAAGCGAGAATACGGATGGAGAACGTGCGGATACCCGTGCGGGACCATTTTTCTCGGCCTTGCCTCCCCCGTAGGAGGAGAGTATAAATAACGGGGCTACCATCGGCGCGACGCTACGATTACGCGCCGTCTCGAGCGGTGCACGTTTCGCGTTCCTCCTCAGTCCTCGGCACGAAGATCGAACCGATCGTTAAAGCTCGCAGAGGCTTCGAGCACGTTGAGCGTTTCCGCCGCCGCGAGTATCACCCTGCATCTCGCCGAGTGTTCCCCATCCGATTGACGCACACCACGTCAAAAAACCGGTACGAATAATCTGTCCGCGCCGAGACGCGCATCCCCCGCGCGACTGCGCGCCTTGCGGCTATATATAAGCGAGATAAGCCGAGTTCTATTAACAGCGGCGAGTCCTCGCCCTTTCCTACCTGCTTTCCGCGCCGACAAATGTTTTACAGCCCGAGGGGGGCAAGAGGTCCACGCGAGCCCTTTACCTGTTCCGCAGGAATTTTTACGTCTTCTTGAGTCCTCCGCACTCCTCCTAAGACCCCTTTCTCTCTCTCTTTCTCTCGCGCGAGCGCGCACGCTCGCGCGAATTCCAATTTCTTCTCAGAAGAATTTAGACGCTTTCATCTTCTTTCAGCGAACGTTAATTTCGTCCGGCAGAAACATGTATGTGAGTAACGACGAAGCAGAACATTATTTCTGCAGCGAGGGATTGAACTCGCCGAGTTTCTTCGCGACGCACTACAAAAAGGAATTGCTTCAATTTGCAACTATCGTTTCGTCAAGCTGAGAGAAGAGGCGAGAGAGAGAGAGGGAGCGAGAGAAAGAGCTGCACCGTGTTCTTCTTCTCGAGTCTCTTCGATAAGCGAAGCGTAACAACGCTGTCGTAGAATTTCTGCGTGACGCCAAAGGAAAAATTTATGATCGACGATCTGCCTAAGAGATATGCAAACGATGCGAGCGATAAGCATCTCCCCCTCCCCCCAGTCCTCCTGCAAGATTAAGGCCTCTTAACGCGAGATTCACCGCGTCGGTGAGGTCGAGGTAAGTTAAATTGTTAGGCCGGCGCTATACGTTAGAATCATCCGGGATTAATGATTCGCGCTTCTGCGCCGAGGAAATATCGCTTGGATTAACGTAATCCCCCGTGAATTACGCTAACCGAAACGCTTGGCGGCATCGCCAGCGTATTCCTCGATAAGACACGTACGCGGGATAATTTCGAGATCGGAATACGACGCCGCGTGGAAAATTACGAACACGAGCAAGCCGGCGCCCGAGCAACTTTGATAATCATCGTCTGGTTTTGTCATCCATCGCGCCGAGAAAGTGGTCCAACGGAAGCTTGTTTTCTCATTCGATTTTAATTGACAGAAGCTTGCAGTGTATCGCTATCGCGATCTCGTTCCTCTCGTTCCTCAGGATCGATGTCACTCTGCGGAGTAGAAGTACCTTTGGCGTCAGCATTTATTTAACGCCGAATAATTATAATTTCGCGAGTACTGAGCGGGAAAGTGACGCAAGAGAGAGAGGAAGGGAGAGACGCGAAGAATCCTCGATCGCTCGGCGCTATTCGTTTCAGCGTTTCGCAAGGATTAATTGGTGTCGCCAGCCGGGATTGCCGGTCGCAGATCGATCCGCACCTTTGCACGGACAATGCATTGCGATTGACGGGACCGGTGAACGTGCGTGGGCGTAGGATTTTCCAACGAAAAATCCCCGACAGAGCCAAAGCGAAGCGCAGAAGAGACACCCTTTAATAATTCTCCAATAATTCGATGACTCGCTAAATTGCGCCGATCTCCGTTGCGCAACGTCGTCTGCTTTCGTGAGATCGAGGCTTAGACGCGAGCGAGTGCCGATTCTCTCGTGCATTCTGAATGCTAATAAATAGCAGCAGAACATTCGAGGTGAATGGACGACCTTCTCTTAATGTTTACGATGCGTAATTTTGTATTAATTTGTGTCGACGATTCGTCGACTCGTTGATCTGTGACTCGGTCTCGAGGGAAATGGGCCAACCGCGTTTGAAATAGTTCGGATTGCTCCGAGACGGAAATGGTACGATTGCAGATCGATTCGCATGAAGTCGATTAGTTTGATTAGTGGTCTAGACTAATATGCCTGTTTTTATAGTTAGTTGCAAAAGGTTACGGATATTAATGGACATTCTAATTATACCAAGACCTTCAATGCTCTCTTTCGTTCAATTCTCTTATGTTTGTTCCTTCAAGCGATCATAATTCATCATTATAATTCCCCGCAGACATCATTTCAAGCAAGATATCGAAACTCGTACGCTGCTGCTTTCTTGAAATCGGAATTCTTGTCACGCTTGCACGTTGCAATTTGCTCAATAGAATATCGCTATCTACAATGCCAGACGCGACGCGATCCTTTATCACGCGACGAGCGTCGAACGGGACACGAAAACGTGTTACACCTGTACGCTACGCTCGATTATGCTCGCTAATTTTTATTCTCGACTCCGCCGAGTTTCTCGCGCGCAATGCAACGCGGATAACCGCGAATAAGTATGGCGGGTTTCTTTCCTCTCTCCGAGGCCTTATCGATCGCTCGATTCCGTACAATTTTCTCCATCTTGCATCTTCGTTCCCACCGTTGCAAGTAATCTTACACTTTGCATTCTCGTCGATTTACGCCTTCGTCCGTTCTCCTCGAGATTTACGTTCGATCGGAAGACATGTCGCCTGCCAGAAGCAAGCGTTAGCGTAACGCGGGAGGAGAGGGAGGGTGGAGGGGTGGGCCTCTCCCTCCTGGCGATCCTGCGATTTCGCAAGGTGGTTCCTCTCTTGGCACGGGGCGACGGTTCGCGATCGGAATCCGGTCGGTCGGCCTGTTATCGTCCTGGTTTAAAAATATCCGGCGCCATCCGTGCCGCCTCGAGTCGTGGGTGCGAGCGAGAAACACATTGTCTTCTGAATTATCCTGACAGTGAAAGTTTCGCGTGCGCGTGCAGGATGGTCGGCGACGTTAGCGGAATGCGAGATCGCCGCTCCGTGCCTCGCCCGGCTTACTAAAAGCGCGGTTTCCCTCGCGCGCGCGCGCGCGCGCGCGCGTCGTATCTTTCGGGGGGGCCGCGCGGGTTATTTTTAACGCACGGTGACGAGAATGCGAGAATTTTAAGTACCCGCGCGCGAATCACCGGAGATAAGAGAATTTTACGTTACCGTTCGATACAATCTTGCTTCGAAGCGATCCGGGAATGCCGGGATGACTCGCGTGATTCTGGAAAGCGAGCATGACGAGAAGAAGTGCCGACATCAGTCGCGTTATTGTCTCGATTAACTACGCGAAGCCGGATCGCGGAGGGTAATTTTGCTCTTGATAAAGTCAACGGAAGCTTCCTATCAGCCAGCCGGAAATTGAATCGGAGGGCGAGACGTACGTGCGTTCGTTCTCTGTCTGGTCCCCGCTACATCGATCGGGCTAATACGATTGAGCGTTGGATGTTTCTCGGCAGGATGTCCCTGCGTTAATTGCATGATTCCACATGATTCCGCGTGATTCCGCGTGATTACGCGTGATTCCGGGATCAACAATTTAAGTGAACGCTGAGTAATGCTTTAAATTGATTCATCATCGTCGGTCTTACGGTAGTCGGCGAAAGATACACGGAAGCACGCGGGACTGCTCATTATTTGAGAAAAGAGAGAGAGAGAGAGAGAGAGAGAGAGAGAGAGAGAGAGGGAGAGAGTGCCAGCGAAAAGAAGAAACGTAAGGATGCGCTAATGAATCGAAGCGAACTGTAAGAAACCATTTACTGCCCCGCTTCGATACCCGGGAATGCAAAGGGCGGCGGAAGGGAGGGCGCGTGTTGAGGGCGCATTAAAACGATGCGGCGCGATGAATGGCTATCAAAGAACGGCATGGGATAATATATCACGCGGTCCTTGAGAATCTGACGTGTCATCCGCCATTATCGTCCCGCCAGTAATTTACACCCGGCCGATGTACTTAGGTCCACTTACGGTCCCGGTGCTGGTATACCGGAGCAGGGGGGACCAGGATGTCGTAAACTCGATTCTCATCTTCTCTCCGTGCTCTCTCTTTCTTTCTCTCTCTCTCTCTCTCACTCTTTCTCTGAAACGCTCGCAACAATACGGGACGGTTCGGGATCGCCGTTAATAACGCGACTTCCGACGCCTCTCTCGAGGGAAAAAGAAAAGAACAACCATCAGCGGACCTGTTAATGAGAACGACAGAGTTGTTCGTAATTGACGTAATCATGCGTTATTAAGTCACGTCTCTCGCTGATAAAGCACGCCACAGGATTCACAGAAAACGCCGAAGCCGCTGGCCTAATCGGAGCAACCAACAGCAACTCCAATCTTGCAAGCCTTCCTCTCTTCCTCGGACTTTGAGCACCTCGCGCCCCGCGATTGCTCGGACTCGCCGGACTCTTCATCACACAAATCCCTCTTCGGGCACCTCTCGTCACCGCTGATGGAATTTGATCGCCTCGCCTGCGTGGACCATCATCTCCCGTGCAACTGCTACCGTTTTTTTTTTTTTCACGGGCGTCTTATAGCAACCGCGCAGGAGGAGCCGAGTCAGCCTCCTCTATCTGTTACGGTGTACCGTTATCGAGGTATCGCCGTGCTTTACACGGGCGTTCGCCACAATGCAATGTGGAATTCCGCGCGTCTTTACGTATCCGTTAACGGTATTCCGTGGCGTACAACACCGCGGCTGTCTTTCCTCCAGCCTCCGCGTCTCCGTATTTTCCCTGCTGTACGGTACCGCCGCGCGATTAGCCGCGTCGTGAAACCGACATGGGGTGGTGGCCTTCCCCCTGCCCCTTTCCTGAGATTTCTCCGTAAGTGCGCACCTTAATCCCGCAATTTAATCCCATTAGCGAAGCATGCATCGCCGCGATATTAACGCGCGTATGGCCGGACGATAACGTAATCGCACGCTGACTCGCACTGACGCTTCAGCGCTTCGCGATATCTGATCGCTCGGTCGATTCTTGCATTAAGTCACGTGAAACTCTCCCCCTGGATCGCGCTCTCGAGCGAGGAGACAACGCGAGATAAAGAGTCTGTTTTTAAGAAACAGAACGCGCCCGTTGGCCCAATACCGAATAAGACGAAAACAGCCGCCGAGCGTGCGAGGAAGTGTCGGTATCGCTGAGAAATCGGAAGCGAATTAATCACGCGTGCTCGAACGAGTGTCCGAAAAATAATCTTGCTCTTCGTCTGGAATAATCAGGCTCCCGAGAGGGTACGCACGTACGGCCGGTGCTCACGACGCAACCCCGACACAAAAGAGGGTACATTTTTGCACGCCGCCGCCGCCGCTGCGGTCGTGATTTACAGGCTGGCCGTCCTGAGGTTACCGACTTACGAGCGAGACAGACTCGCTCCCAGCCGAGCTGGACCGCAGCAGCCGAGCATGGAATGCACGCCGCGTGAATCATTCGTCCTCACCTCTGGTTATTGGTTCACCGGCGATCAGCCCGGTTGCACAATGCAGAATAAAGTGATTTAAACGCGCGGGAGATACGTCGAAGACTCCGCGGAATAAATCGTCGACAGGCCGCGGCCTGTACTCTTGTCGGTCTGAAAGACGCGGAATCGGTGAGACTCTTTACGCGACCTCTGCGTCTGGCTTAACGAGCCGAATTCGACTGAAATACGAGGCAAGCTTCGAAGAATTGGACGCTGCAGATCACTCACTAAACTCCGAGACGAGGCTTCTACGGTCGTTTCTCCTCCGTCGTTTCCGCATAAAAACCGCCTCTCGCGATAAATCTCGACGGCCATGCTCGCTTCAACGGACCGAGATTCTTTCGCTGTCCCGGATTCCGCGACGGGCGTCACTCGCCGGCGTTCGGCGCGCGGTTCTTGCGCGGATTTCTCGACCGCGGCGCAAGCGCGATACCGCGAAACGGTGGCGCGGAACGCGCGCTTTCTGCAAATCCCGAGCCGCGCGGATCCTCAGGTCGTTTATCGTCGCGTGTACCGTTGCGGCGCGTTTCCACACGACGGCGGCGACGCGGCGGCCGGCAAGAGCGATAAATTTCCTGTAATATCGTTGAACCGGTTTCGTGGATAGTTCCTCGTGTAACAATAAGCACGCGCCTTGGCCTGGGACATCGTACGGGCAAAAAGGGAGCCTTCTTTCTTTCCTCTTCGGCTTTTAGCGTTCTTTACGGACTCGGAGGTCGCCCTGTGCCGATGATCGTCTCGTATCCTCACCGCGCACTTGCTTCGCGATATAAAGACATGTATCGAGATACGCGCGCGTTTTATATGGACGTGACTCTTAAACGGTGTATAAAGTTCAAGCTCGCGATAGCTGCGGGAAAATAATCACGTGACACGCGAGCAGCATTGCTCCCCGGCGAATGCGAGAATAATGAGAAGTAAACTTACGGATCGGCATTGGGATGGACCTTGCCGGCTGAAAACATGGCATTTCTCGATCGAAAATCTCGTTCCACGCGAGATACCGGGCGTAAACACGAGCATCCAAACAGCAATATCGACTAATAACCGAGACAGAGGATGCAGACGCAACGACCCCGACAAAGGAAATCGCGAGGTCGGTGATTCCGAGATAAGTCGCCGCGTGAAACGAAGCGTCCGCTGGCATGCGAGTCTCCGCAGAGGATGCAGCGGAAGTCGGAAGAGGTCACTTGCTCGACCGTGACACTGAGCGACCGCGACAACCGCGGACGAAGACCGCACATCGCGCCGCGCGTGGGAAACGATCGTTCGTTAGAGATCATAAATCTCCTCGTTAGCGGGAAGATTAGCGCTCGTGCTTGTCATCCGCGGAAAAACCGCTCGGCAGATTCGGGCGATTTTTCAAACGGCACTCACGACGAGTCGCCGTGCACGAATCTCAGGACGCCTCCGCTTCCGCTCGTGACGCTCGCGCGTAATGTCGCCGACGCGCGGCACGCGCGCGCCGATTTATCGCACGTGTACAGGGACAAGTCCGTAAATTAATTAAGACCGCGAGCGAACGCGTCTTAATTACGCGCGTTGGAGAACGCGCGACGACAGCCGCGCACAGACTCGAAAAGCGCGACACGTGCACTCGATAACGCGCTCGCGCAATTCCGCGTATGCGCCTCGACACTTATTAAAATATCGAGGTGCGATATTCTCGCCGGTAACACTTTTACGTTATTAATCTGAAAACCGGGCGAGCGGGTCGGGACACTTTCATCAGTCATTCGCGCGCCGAGCGCCCTGCGCGTCGATTAAAAACCGAGAGAGACCGCCGAAAAAAGAAGCAACGAAGCTTCCGCGATTTATCGGATTCATCGATCAAACTCGGAGGTCGCTCCTCGTTAACGCCACACGTGAGTACCTTCTCATTTCGTGCCGGTTCTTTCGACGGGCGACCAGTAGTACCGTCTAATTAAGCGCGAGTCGGCGCGGAAAAGAAAGAAAGAGAGAGACAGAGAGAGACTACTGGCGCATCGCAATTTTCGTCACTTCCGGTAGTGGGTTAACCCGCGCGCTCTGCGCAGCATTGATCTTTTTTCTTTTTCTTTTTTTTTTCTTTTTTTTTTTAAACCGCTCATTATCCAATTATCCCGGATCTCCGCCGAAAGCGGGAGGGCTAATTAAACGAGGCCGTCCCTCGCTCTCGCCCGCTCATCGTCGTCGTCATCGTGAATGAAGAGGCTCCGACTCGCGTGGGCTCCCGGGGTGTCATCAATACAGTTTTGCATTCACTGCTCGACTACCCGTTCACTCCTCGGGATATCTTAATTAACGCGCATGGAGAACGCGAGAGCGGAGAGCCGGCTGCATTGTTAGCCCCGCATTGTTAATTCGCCCGTACAATCGGAGCGATTATGGAACGTCGCGATGGGAAAATCCGACGTCTCCGTCGCGGCGCCATGAGAAAAATTCCGACCGCGAATTGGCCGGCAAAAAATGTCGGTGTACCTCGAACAATATTTCGCACGGCGAGGATTCTGATTCGTGCACTTTGCGTTAGGATTAGGAGCCATCTCCGCGAGGTCCCTCTTCAGCGTGCGCGATGCGGGAGAATCGACCCTTTCCGAACGCGGATAAATTACTGCATCCTAAACCGCCGCGAATTCTTAGACGCGGATTCTCCGCCCACGCCGCACACGGCGCGGAAATGCGCGCGCGTTCGCGCATACACGTGATCGGGAAAGAATCGTTCGCGAATCCAGATTTCACGCAAATGCTGGCGTACTATCGGCGTGCTCTCGTAAATTAACTCGCTAACTGAGAATGGGGATCCGTTACGGACTGATATCTCGAATAGAATCTCCTTGATTATTCGCACCTTGAAAGCTTGATTCGAGGAGGCCTTTCTCATCAAAGCAGATTTCTTTATTAAATCGTCTCTAGAGACGAGGCCTTCCTATGTCGCATTACGCAACCGGCCAATTACAGGTGCGAGGTAACACACGTGCCCTCGAATTAATACTAACGAATTGATTTATTTATTTCACGCGCAATAAACTCGCACGTACACTCCCGATTCCCGCTGCTCGCGTTCTTTCGGACCGTGCTTTATGCACGATCGTAAATCTTTATCGCGATTTTTCAACGAGCCATCGACAACGAGTCGCGACGGATCTGCGGACCAGAAAATTTCGAAAATTTCTCGCGGAAAATCCTGGGAAACCAATCGGAGAATCGAATCAGCTGACAATCCATGAGACGGCATTGACAATCCATTGACGCGGCGTCTGAATTGATTGAATCGCCGAGCATCCCGTTACTAGCGTTCGATATAATTTATTGCACTTACACTCCCTTGCTGTGAGCTCGGAGCGTTTATACAGCGATCGCGCGCGATGGTAGCTTTAACTCGCAAGGAGAAAGATTCAGGCGAGAGAGAGGATGCGAGCGCTCTCGATCGATCGAATAAAGCGAGCTGGCGGCTAACGAGCTCATAGCTCGTTACGCAGGAGCGCGAGTCGCAATTATCGATGAGATTGTAATTAAACGCGATTCTGTGCATCCGTTGCAAGATCGACCCGTGTGAACTTTACATTTCCAGAAATATATTATATAGATGCTCGCTTAAAAAAAAAAAAATTGTAGATACATCTGAATCTATAATTTCCTCGGCTTTCGAGAACGTCGTTCACGAGCCGAACGATCTCATTTGCAACGATCATCGTGGATCAGGCTGGAATATCGATTATTAATTATACTCGCAAACGAGCACGGCATCGTTTGAGTCAACGCGAAAAAGAAATTGCCTCTGTATTAATTATGACCGCGCTCTCGCACGTACATTCGCTCGAGAGGCAATGCGATTAATACAGCTGGAAGGCTTAATCGATAATTAGTATATCTCTCGATCAGCACCTTTAGGAGCTTCAGCTTGAGCGTACAACCTCGCTAATTATGTCCCATGCGCGTAATTATACGCGTCATTAACGGAAAGTTAACGGGACGCCCGCGCAAATCGTGACAAGTGCACGTTCGCTCGGAGCGATCCTCGCTTCGAGCTCTCTCGATCTTTCTCGAGAAAACGACCTTGTCGAGGACTCCTCGCACCCTACGAAAACGACTAGCTCGTTCGCAATTCTCAAGGCGGCGTCTCTCGCTTGCGAATTCCACATTCGCGAGTCACGTTGTTCGATTAGAAACGACTCTGCCGCTCGTGGGGTCAACTACATCGCGATGCCGCCTGCGCGGTCAATTAAAAGTTCACGCAAACGGAGATAGCTCTCTCTCTCTCTCTCTCTCTCTCTCTCTCTCTCTCTCTCTCTCTCTTTCGCCGTCGTCTGTAATAAAACCGCGGGTTATAAAAGGATCCACGAAATTTCCAATACCATCTTACCTGGCGTTGCGTAAGGAAAAGCGCGTAATGCGAGGGGACGGGGGGGGGGGTCCTCGGTTTTAAAAGCTGAGCGTTTCGCGCTTGCACGATGAAAGTAGCAGCGACTCACGACGACGCGTGCACAACGCTGCACGTACACGTCCGTCGAGTATGCACCGACTCGATGCAAGCATAAAGCGAGCACGGGCTAGATAACGACCGGTATCCTTGACCTGAGCCGCGTATACACGCCGACGCGTGCCGTATGTGAATGCCACTCTGCATACGAAGGCAGTTACGCGCGTCAGGATCTCGCGGGACAATGCCGACGACATGGCGAGGCTGCGTGGAGCAGCCAGTTATCCAACCGCTTCTCATCGTTGTCTCCCTTTCGGACTCGTCGGTATCGTCGCGGCGAAGTGCCATCGGGACGTTCTCCGTTCTCTTCTGGGTTCTCTCCAGAGCTTCGCAGAATGATCGAGCGTTCACGCTCGAATGTCGCTGATCTTAATACGTCTGCTGGTCGCGTTTCATTGCTTATACACGTGATTCATCCGCGATTGCTTTCCATCGCTTTCCCCCATTCTGCCGATCGAATTATCATTGCCGATCGCGCAGTCTCGTCCGAGTGCTTCAAGTAGTAACGGATACTAGTGACGGACGAGGTCCGCGAGACTCGAATCGGAGGCTATCGACTCTCCCTATCCGCCTCTCGTAAAGAAACAACACGCGGCAACTTACCAGCAGGAGAAGCGCCGTGCCCGTGGCGGTTGCATCCATCGACATGCCGCTCGCCATTTCTCGCGCTCTCGTACGAGATGGTCGGTCGAGCGTTGTTCCTCTACCAGGTCATCCTGGATCGTTCGAGTCAGCTGGCGGCGTCTTCGTCGATGGTCCGCGCGACGACGAGATGATATGGCCTGATGCGTTATCACTTCTCCACGGCACAGAACGAGGAATTCCAGGTTCACCAAGCACGTTCGCGAGATTCGCGAGCTGCCACGATTCGTGGCCTCCCTCGCCGCGACTAGACGGTACGGAATCGCTCCGAGATCTCGACGATGATGACGGCGATTCAACGACGCGGCGACCCGATCCTGCGGATCGGATCACGGCCGATCGTGCACTCGACCGTCGATCGCTGCGTCGTCAGCCTTTCGCCTGTCCCGGATGATCGGCCGATCGCTCGATCGATCCTCGTTCGCCGCAACGAGGGACGCCGCTACGATGGACGAGCTCGCTGCCGAGGACGACACACGGCTGGCCTCGTCGGCACGTAGCTCCTTCAAAAGGTGGCGATTACACGCGGTCCTAACCGTAGCACAGGGCTTAGGCAACTGACAGCGGGTCAGAGCCGCGGCACACGGCGCCACGCCGCTCTCACAGCTGATCCGAGAGAGCCGATCGCCTCTATCCTCCGGATCCCCTCTCTGCTTCCTTCGCGAGGGGGCCTCCGCTGTACCCTCTCTCTAACGCGCGATTCTCAATACCCGTACCACGATCCTGGATCACGATCGACGATAATGCCGGAATACGTGATCGAAATTAATGTCGCCGTTAATCGTTGCTCGATAGGATGTCCCGCTTGATCTTTTCAGCCGCTGAAATTTCATTGTTGCTTCCGAGGACGAATCTGTTTTGATTTCAAGGGTTATCCTTGAATACGATGATTTTCAAAATGCGGTCGTCATCCCGGTTTCATGGCTTTGCCAATTTCCGCGAAGCTTCATTCCGAATGCAGCCGTTGCACCGTTCTCTTCTCAAGCTCGGAGGCTGGCTATGCGAATCAACGGGATTGACCGTCGCCTCGTGCGCTTTCGCGACTTTTAATGAAACCCCGTCGCGGAGAAACGCTGATAATCGATCCTGCTTTACCTACGCGAACGCGAAAACGCTCGGGATTTATTCCCGATCGTGGGGAAAGTACGAGAAGAAACGCGCGAGTCCTCGCAATCAGGCGTCGTGCGATGACTAATATCGATGATTAATATTCGCGAGACGCAATCCATAAATACGAACCCGGGTGCTCCACGCCCGCCCGTGTCCCGGATTCTTCATGGACGAGCTTGCAAAAAGAACGACGCATTGAAGCACGTTAATTAGCCGCGAGGCGAAGGCCGCGAGTCGCCACGGCGCGACATTTCGTGAAATCTCCGCATTCTAGGGATACCGCTCACGTCGTGTCCTTAACCCTTGAGGGCCGCGTCCTTAGGATTGGCGGGCGGGAAGCGATGAGGAAATCATCATCGAACGCTCGAACGCTAGCTGATGCAGCCTGTCTGCTGTGTCGCCTGCGTGATCGATGTGCCGCGAACGCGAACGAATCTGAAACAAGGACGGCGATCGAACTTGCGCGTCGATGAGAGAACACATCGAGAGCGGGAATCTCGTTCTGACGTAACGCGTGGTAAACGCCTATCTCCGTCACGAGCAATGTAACAAAGTCGAGTAAATCAAACGATGGTGCAACTGGTAATGTAATGACTAACAAGGTAACACCGCGAACCCGAAGTACGATTTGAATAAGTTTACGGGCACGCAAAGTGACTCAACACGCGGTACACGGATAACGGTATGCTTTATTCCACGCAAGATGGAGTTCGATCTCAGACCCACAAGAGCGTCTTCATCTTTCCACGCGGTGCGCGTAAACACAGGAATGCAAGTCCGCGATCGAAGCTGAACATCGACATCGCGCTTTTAAAGGAGCGAAAACAGATTCGGGAGAAAATCTCGATCCCGCGCTACGGTTCCGAGTTCCTCAAGATCGTCATCCTCTGCGAGTAGGGATCAAAGATGCGCAGGAGACAAACGGAACTGGCACCGCGAGATTCCCGGAACGATCGTGCGTCCCGGTGTTTCTCCGGCTGCGTTACGATGGCTGCTGATGACGACGATGACTGGCGGGAAGTACGAGGTATATTTAACGAAATCCCCGTGCAACGGGCGCGGATGAATAACCGACCTTGCGGTCGAGCGGCGACCTTCGCGGTGGCGCGTTCGCAGGCAAGGATCCCGTCTTCATCGGGTTTTTCGTTCCCGAACGCGGCTCAGGTTACCGGATTTTTGGATCGCGTTTATGCTCGGCCGTCAGCCGAACGAATGCTGGAACGAACGGAGCGGAATGCGCGCCATCCGCTCGCACGCGCGATGATTGACCGCGCGGCTATTTATCGGCGCCATCCTGACGCGACTTTGTTCTCGCAGTTTCATCCGGGTACCGTTTGTCCTTGCAAGAGAGAAACGAATCCCGGATTCGTTCCGGGAAGATGAAGCTCGTCTCGTTCTTCAGCGAGCACAGTTGTCACGAAAACCTTGCTCTTTGATCGATTTGGAACAGATCTGAAGCGAGTGCTGTCTCTTCTCTAGTCGCGATTCGACGTTCTCTTGGAAATCTAAGCAAGCAACTTTGGTCTCCTATTGTCTCGCTTCTTCTATAGCTGATAATCGCTTGATTTGTCTGAACCAATGAAGGATCGCAGGGATCTGGCCTTCTCTTCTACGATACGGAATTTCGGATGGATATAGCTTGCCGAATCGATATATCTTGCCGGGTATCGATTCGTTCTCGTTGGTATCGACGTATCTCGCGAGGATCGTCGCGGGGGGAGATCGAGGCTGAGACGAGGATTGTGTGCATGCACGCACGTTAAAATTTCCCCTTTATCTGCATTACTCGCGTGCCTGTGCACTCGTCCGCGTCTCCATGCTGGAATTCGCCGGACGCTGCGACTTGCATCGGAGGTCACCTAGGAATATCCGCGCGCGCATTGTTCCCGCGCGAATAGCGGCATTGTCTCGTGATTTCGCCGGCGAAAGGTCAAGATACGTAGGACCGGACTGCGGAGAAGCATATCGCGCCAAGATAACTCGAAGCAGCGAGAGAGGCCTTCCTTGGATGCAGAAATCGCCTCTAGGCCTTTGCTACTATCAGGCTTCATCGATACCGAAATTCTCTTCGTCGTATTCGAGGGGTCCCAATCGCGATAACGCCGAGCAGTCTCCACTGTTGCGAAGAGGAAGCGAATTAATCGGGGAAAAGTATCTTTTGGGAAATTGACGGATTGAGATCTTATTATGAGAATAAACAAGCGCGATGGAAATACAGAACTGAAAGATAATGCTCCGAGGCTCCGGGGAGCAATTTTGTTTAATTGATGCGACCTTAAACGATGCCGAG
The DNA here is from genome assembly GCA_020341155.1 of Eciton burchellii. Lineage (NCBI taxonomy): Eukaryota > Metazoa > Arthropoda > Insecta > Hymenoptera > Formicidae > Eciton > Eciton burchellii. The sequence goes on from JAHMML010000039.1 coordinate 732,876, forward strand.
TGACGGACACGGAACAACAAACGTCTCGTCTTGTTTAAATACACGGCGCAATGATCGTCGGAAAGTACGAGCGAGGGCCGTCAGTCTCGTCTACGGTCCAGTTCCGCACTGTAAAAACGTCGTATTTATTCTCCCGGCGCATTCTTCGCGTTCGCGCGGACGATGTAATTGCATTCCGCGGCGACTACAATGTATCCGTAAGTCACCCGACTCTCGCTCCTTCTTTCATGGTCGGGATGAGGGCTGATCTCTCTGCAAAGAGCAGACAATCTAGCCGACAATCGGAATCTCGAATTCTCGTGTGACCCTCGCGAGACTCGCGCCGTACGTTATTTATAAAATCACGTTGCAAGAGACTTCGCAACACGATAGACTTGCAGTTCGTCAAATTTCATTAGCTTCCGTGTCGGCGTGAAGCTTCTGGTTTCCCATTTTTAGGCTCTAAGAAATGCGCATGCATTTCTGCACTAGCAAGGAATCGCGCGCGGATGAGCGAATGTCGGTCACGCATGCTCGTCATAAATCTCGCAACGATCGGTCGGTTTAAATCGCGACTGTATTTTTCTCGACGTGGATTTACCGGAATTATCAAGCAAGGTCGGCTTTTAAGGATCGCCTATCGCGCTCGGTTCCGCGGTGATAATTACGCGCGCGTAATACGATGCGTCGAGAAATTCTTCCAGCAACGCCGTATAATAAAAGGCTATTTCGAATAAACATCCTCTCGGCTTCGACAAAAAGAGCTAGATCTATTAAAATCACCGGCCGCTCGTATGCGTGAATACTTCTCAGTCATACACGGGAGCACGCTCGCGCGAGATGATAGACGCGAGATGATGGACGACAGAGGTTACGAGGTTATCGAGGATATTTCCGATTTTAATGAGACGTTACGTCGCCTCTGACGCGAGTGACCCTGAATCGCCGCTGAACGCGCCGCAAAGGAACTTTCGCCTCGTGTATTCACGTATCAATATCCGATGATTCAACGGGAACTGCCTTAATTACGGGTCCGGCGCAAATGGCTCACGAAACCGCGCGAATCAATCCGCAATACTCGACGATTTCCGATGAAACATCGCGCTATCGTCTCGAACGACGAGATTGCGAGATGTCATCTCTTGCGAAAGCGCACGACAGGAAGTTTATTCGCCGGATTCACGCGATGAACGAGTGAATCATCATTTCCATCAGTGTATTACATGCGACTGCTGATGACAATAAAAAGATTCTCCTAAAGATTGGTTTTTCCTGGGAGAATCGATAGCGTCGAAAAAGAGACTCAATCATACGCGCGCGAATTCCGATCGTGTTTCGTAATTCGTTTCTCCTTCTTCGATATTTGCGAATATCGAATCGCCCAGGGAGCTAATCCATTGCCGAATTAGATAAAAATAATCTCCGATAGTCCCCCGTTATCCTGTACATCATTTCTACAACTTTCTCCCGTGGTAATCGCCAAAGTATCGTGTCGACAAATGGCGTAGAATCAATTAGATTGACGCCCCGTTAGCTCTTCTGCGGCAGATTTACGGTAAAGCCCGAAGCTGTAAAACGCATTAAACAACCATTCTTCCCTCGAAACGGCGTTTCCTTTTCCAGCGATCGCCTCACTTTCGACGAAAGCCGAAACGGCTTATTCTCGCGTGAGAAGCTGAGGAATGACATACATGTCGTCCATACACGAGCTATCTGCAAACGCATTAAGCGAGCAGAACTCGTTATTAATGTCGCTGTACTCTGAAATTAATCGGCGGCCGCACGACACGCAAGTAATTCCCAGCATCCGGCTCGAGGAGAGGGGAACGGTAGTCTCCACGATACTTTTCGTTACGTTTTCGTGTAAGACGGTAGCCGGTCCCGGCTCGAAGATTAACATTAAGATTGCCTCTCGGCGTTTAACCGGATAACTGTACCCCGCTCGAGCCGAGCCTGGAGCTGCTTCAGGGTCGCGGGATGTTGGTATCCGGACCCTGCAGCAGGAAGTATGCTGTAAATATGCTGCAACAAAGTACAAGCAACGACGTAGTAAGCTAGTAAGATGCGTTCACGATCTTCGCCATCGATCGGAGATTGTCAAACGATCGGACGAATCGGATCGGATCGGATCCTCCGCGACAAGATTTTCAGGCTCGCATTGCCAAGGCGAGGAAGTCAAAGTCGTTGTCTCGACGTCTCGTTGTCTCGCAATCTCGTTTATTACGAGCTTGGACACTTTCGCGTAAACCGCTGAATTTATCGCGCTTGACTTATCGGCGAATCGTCATCGCGGACGTTGGCTTGGTTCGTTAGTTTCTTGTGATTCGAGAATCATCGGGAGGTGATCGGTGCAGCATCGGGAATGGTGCTCGCTCTACCATTCTCTTTAAATTTAAAAGATTCGGCTAACTCGCGGATACGTGCTCTTGATTGACATGCGGACGGAGACATTCTGACTTTTTTAAATTACGATTCGATTCGATCCCTCGGACAGAATCGTGGACTGAACTGGCGGCGGCTTTCAAACGGAGATCCATATTAAGATTAAAGGAGTCCGGGCTTGTAATCGACACGGATGGCGTGTCACGCGGGCATTTTTGTCGAGCGCGAACTTGCACGAGCTGTTAATAAAATCGTTAATAAAGGAGGGAGAGGCGACGGGATGCTCGCGGCGGCCTTGTCGTATCGGTAAACATCGTTGATAAATGGGAATGAGATAGCTAAATCGATTGCGAGCGGACCGAGGCCATTCTAAATGGAGACAACGAGTGCAACAATGCGATAAGAAAGTGGTTCGGCTTTCGATGCTTTTGCATTTTACGCCTTTTGCCTTTTTCGCCTTCGTGCGCCGTCATCGCGCGTAAAAGCGGTAGCGATCCGGTCGGAATTCATCTAGATCGATATCAGGATCGCCGCTGGGCGTTAATGAAGCATATCGCAGCATCTCTCGATGAGAAACAACATCTCGTTCCCGCGCTCGTCCCGGAAATTATGTCGCTGCTTGTTCTCGCTAAATCGACTGACTTCGATTAAATTCACGACTCGCCGTGATGCGGGGAAAATCGTTATTTTTGTAAATAGACAAAGCAAACGCCGAGGTATCACCGATGAAGGGAAATCGGAATTGGCCGTGCATCATCGTGGGTGTCAACGACTTTTGCATGGCCGCATGAGCGAGGCATCGAATTTTTGTGCTCCGTTTTGTGTTCCGTTCCTCTATAAATAGTCTCGTGGCTCTCCGACGAGAATACCGGGGTGGCTGATCGGACCAAGTGTCGATAAACCTTCCTGCGCTCGTCTGATCCTTTTAACGTCCACGATGAGGCCCGAGGAGGAGCCGAGGCACCGGAGGAACCATCGCCGCGCGTTGTCCCTTGCAACGAAAATAGAATCTGGCGAATAAAAGGCTCGTGTTGGAATTCCGCGGGATTCCGATCAAGGCCCCCGAGATCATTTCCACGGACGTTGGTTCTCCGATCTTGCGCGAGCGAATACGTAACGTTCGCATTTTTTCTCCGCATTAGGCGATCGCTGATTTTCGCGATCGCCTTATTATTCGCGTCCCAACGGAAGATAATTCAAGATAATAAAGAGAAATTGCCTCTTTTGTAGACAGTATACAGAAAGATGTAACGAGATATAATAATAAAAATGTTTATTATGTATTACGTTTATTACGATCATCAACCGCTGAGATCCGCGGAGAGTCTCGAGACGCGGACATTATTATGTCCGCGAATTCGCGAACGCGCGTTTGTCCCGGTCTCTTCTCGTGTCTCGCCGATGATTAACAGCGCTCATTTTCATTGCGCATTCGGAACCATAAATCTCCACACGTCCAGCTCTGTCCGGCTGACGGATATCTTTTACGCAAATTCCGGCAGCTCAATTAATTACACGAGTTACTCGATCGCGAGCTCGTTCTATCTGTCGACGACCATCCATCAGCCTCAATATTCCCTTCATTATTTTCTTATTGCATCTTCGCGCGCTCGTTCGCTCGGACGGATTATGCGGTCTCGCATCTCGCTGTGACATGCAATTCAGCGTGCCTTGTATCATTTCCTGCGGACATGCGTGTAACGAAGTAAGCATAATTTACGCGACTGAAAATCCCGGCTTTAATAGCACGATAAGAAAATAATTTTATTATACGTACATGTACCGTAGTTTTAATTCTTAAAGCATTATCCGATAATGCTGAAACAAACTCTCGATGTAAACTGCCCGAGACGTTTCCCCCGACAGCCGCGAAAAGGGATAATCGTATGTATCTCGTTTTGGAACAGCAAAATGTAGCAGAAGCGCAAAAGCACGAGCGTAAAAAATGTCCGATATACATAAATATGATAAAACGTGCGTTTTAATCCTCTTAGACTGCTTTGACCCGTCGAAGTTTATCATTTCCGCATATCCGGCCGTGTCTCCGAGCCGAAGCTCTCGAACTTGCTATGAACTTACCGACCTGCGAAACAGACTCGTGATCGCGAATCGCCCCGTCTCCTCACGAGATCTTCTGATCTTCTCCGCTTCTCTGATCTTTACGCGCGGATTAACATGTCGCGAGACGCGACATTGCGCGCACGTTTTCCATTTTTCAGTGCGAATGCGCACCGCCGATGCCTGTTCCGCATATAATTCGGATTGCCCGTTGTGCGCGCGCGTGGATCTGCATTTTTTGCAAGGTCAACCGGTGCTCTCTTCTCGATGGCGCGAGACACGACCCCAGCGGCGGGTCGGATTTCTCTCGGCCGGAGGATTTTTCAATCCGCTGCCGGAGGAGGAACCCGCGCGCACGATCGGCTCGCGCGATTTGCATAATGCATAATTCGCCAACCGGGACGACACGACATTCGGCAACGGTTCGCCGTCCCATTTTCGCGCTACTCGCGCGATACGTCGCGGCCCGAATGTGATAGCAAAGCGATACCGTGTACCGCGGGATGACCCATCGTTACCGCATTAACCGGACGACACGGTTGTCGAAGCTGAGGCTGGGCTGGACGATGCTGGATTTTATCTCCGCCGAGGAATCTCCTCGCGTCCCGAAATCTCGTTGAATTACACACCGGGCTGCGCGAGTCGGACGAATAATTCCGTCTCGTTTTTCTCTCGTTTGTGCACGCGCGCGTTCGATGCTGACGCCATGTTTGTCGTCGCGATGTTCAACTCGCCGGTTCGTACGGTTAATAACGTTCATCAAACGGCATCGTTCACGCTCACGCGCGAATTACACTTGGACCGACTTATCGGCGTCGTTAATCTCGACTGACATCGGCGATCGCGTCGTCATCTATCCTGCGGACAATGTCTTTACCGTCTTCATTATCGTGGCGTCGCAGACGATACGTTCTTGGCCGCGCGACAATACGTATTACCGCAAAGAACGCCAAATGAGAGCTAATTGGACCGGATCGTGCGCAAGAAAGAGAGAGAAAGAGAAAGAGAATATACGCGAGGAGATTTAACGAGTTATCTACGCCATGCTGCGCCTCGCTTTTACACGAGGCCCGTTCACATCCGAGGGAATTAAGAACGGATCGGCGGATTGCCTTGATTTCTCGTTTACGAGTGATAGATGAGAAACGTCGCGCAAAACGAAACGCACGCGGCTCCAATGTCAGCCGGAACGGCGGTTAAAAGTTCCAATCGCGCGGATCGCACCGCCGTTCCCCTTCATTACGATTTTTATTGCCGGGCGCGGGCGATATCGCGCGGATCGATTAAAATCTCGCCGGGCAATTTGTTTTGTGGGCTAAGATGCCGGGTAACGCGCGGCGCGATTAAATTCACTGCGGCGTCTATGCGCGACCGCAATAACGTATCCCCGTTAATTCGACGTGCTGATTCGGCTGGCGGTAACGGCGGTAAACGTCGTTCCCACGACAGGGCAGGAACATCCTTAAACGCGCGATCGTAAAGCAGATTGGGAGATAAAGCGCAATCTGAAAATAGAATAGCCTCCGAGCGCGACGGCGACGATCACCCGGGGAGAAAACGGTCGCTGAACGGAGAGCGGTAGCGCGCCGCGATGTTAATTGTTGCGAAAAATTCCAAACGATAAAATCCGAATGCGTTTCGTAGCTTTGCTGCATTGTACCACCGATTTTTATGCCGCGGCTTCACGTCGAATAAATTCGGCCGGTGCGCACAATGTGGACTCACAGGAAAATTATTTAAGAACAGTCAACTTCTCTCTACGCGGGAACCCGAGAAACCAGACGGGAGAGAGAAAGAGAGAGAGAGAGAGAGAGAGAGAGAGAAAGAAACCAGAGGACCTCGTAATCCGAGCTCGGACACGTCCCGAAACTCCCCGCAACGATATTTATCTGGACCGTCGATGAACTTAATGATCCCGTCTGAAATTGCGGGAACGGGACCTCGTCACGGGACGCGTCTAACAAAATATATTTGCAAGCGGTCCGAAGAGAGAGAAGGAGAGAGAAAGAGAAGGACCAGCAGGAGAGGGAACGATATTAAGGACGCATATTTCTGGAACGGCGCTACGCGACCAGAAAGTCCTAACGCTTAAAATTCATCGTGTAACGATGACGTTAATTTTTTCTTCATTCGTTGTTCGCGCCAACGAACGCCGTAATCTCGGTGCTTCATGGTCCTTGATTTCCTGCGACGGTGCAACCGAGACACGCACGTCGCCGCGTCATTGTGTCTGATGAAAAATGTACGCTAATTGCCGGCGCGAGCGATGTAATGTTCCTAAGGTGCAGTCACAACTCCGGGAGCGGTTCCGCTTTGCCGCGCGGATCCCGCAGCGATTCCTTCAGCGGAATAAGCGGCAGGCTCTTGCAAGAGTTACGCCGTTGTCGTGCACACGTACGCTCGCCACGGTCTCCTGCCGATCAGCCACTTTCCTCGGTCATTTAACAATTGCTAATTGGAAGTAATCGGAGTCATAAACGATCTGATTCATTAACGGCGTGTAGAAATGATCGCGACCAAGGGCACGAAGGTGTGCACATTGCGCAGCGGAGACTCAGCTTTCAAGAGAATTCACTCGCAGATCTCAGCTTTCCTGCCTCTCTTCGACGTCTCGAGATTTCTTCTACAGATCCTTGATCTCTGTACTGCGATCGCTGCTCGTTTCGACTGGTCCGCGACCATCTCGATCATCGATAGGTGCAATTTGATTGACTTGACACGCGATAATTGGCTCCCGATGATGATGTATCGGGATAAAACGATTTGAACGAGAACTGCAAACCAGTCGACCACCTCAGTATCCGCGATTTATCCTTGATTCGAACGCCCGGACCGGTAATTGTAGCTCCGCTTGGCATTATCATCCGCGCCACGTTGCGACCTTGAAGATAGCCCTTCGACAGCCGGAAATTTTCGTTATTTACGTTCGTACCGTTGTAAATTACATCGGCGATGCCGTGCAGCGGAGACTGCAGCACGTCCCGATGGTCGCAGATGGCCGCCGACGATACGGGAATAAATGGCACCTGACTCGAGGAATCGTGCAACTGGTGCGCGATCACAACGTTAATCGAGTCGCCGATTAATTAAGAGCACCATTCGCAATGTCGCAGTGCAATCCGAGAACTGTCCGTCTCGATAGCTCGACTCGCGTGTGGCGGTTAGCTCGTTCTCTAATTTTTTTGAAGAGAGAATCTCGATGTCGTTACATGTCTCGTGATGATAGATTCTTGATAAGTTGTAGCGAGATCGCTTGGATTCAGTTACGAGTCATACAACGGAAAAAACGCAATATATATATATATATATATATATATATATATATATAGAGAGAGAGAGAGAGCAGATCTTTCGCAAGAAAAAAATAAAGTACAAGTGTGACATCATCGTTCCAAGTCAAATACATTTGTAGAATATTACAAGAGGGACTTTCCACAAACTCAAAGGTTTTAAAACAATTTTTCGTAAGTTTTCGTAACAGTTTCCCCACGAAAATTTCGAATTTTGATCGAATGCTTCATCTCTCTCTTGACATGACAGAAATTCTCGAAGAAAAGATTCTTTTATTTTAATTGAGAATGTATTAAGAGATAATCGTATTTCTCTTCGAAGGAATATAGAGGGAAGTTCACTTCAGCCTGCCGATTGATCGCTTCCTGCAGCAAAGTCAAGAGGGAAGTCTGAGCACAGGCGTTCTTTCCGCATGCACTTGAAGAGATCACAGTGTCGGTATCTTACGGCCTAATAGAGAAGCTGTTGCTCAAAGATATTCCGTTTGTTATTGATAAAATATATTACATGTATTACAGTAAATACGTTGACATAAACACGTTATTTAATTATTATATATTTGTCAAGTATTACATATTAAATATCTTTCCCTTCTTTCTATTGATAAAATGCGCGAGATAAGTATTTCTTTTACTCATACATATATTTGTCGCTCGAAGGGAGAATGAAACGATCATGGAGGTTTTAAAAGAAAAATCAAAGATAATTTCTAAAGATATGAACAATTGTTTAGTCACTAATATCGATATTTGTTATGATATTACGTAAATTATGTGTTACTTCCACTTTTCACAATTGCTCCATGAATACTCTTAATAATCAAATCTCCGTTTGCTGGATATCCAAATATTCCGAATTATGTATTCATTTTCATACGTTTCCATGTATCTCTTGAAAACTAATTTCAGCTACATTCATGGAGTGATGAACTCTGGTTATATCTTTTCCAGATCTTTTATGCTTTTACTTTCGCTTCTCGTCCCTGACTCTTGTTGATTGCGAGTAGATCAATCTCGAGTGCATCACAATTCACTTCCTGGCATTGGCAACGACGAAAATTCATCACGCTGATTTCCAATATATCCTCGCTTAAGCTCTATATATAATATAAATCGTAATTCTTCTCATTTCATATTACCAAGCTCTTGTTAAGGGCACAAGGACGCGCACGTGGCCGCGGCGAATTGAAACGTCACATTTTACAAAATGGCATTGTCCGCATTGTTCATGTCTCGCGTGTATCCCGGCTGCAGCGTGTAGGACGTTAAGACCGTATCAGATCGTGGAATCCGGGATCGCAATTAGAGATCGGCATTTGAATCGATTGGCAAATGAAAAGCGGCACGCACAAATGGAGCGTTTTGGTCGATTAAATTCCGACACGGTTTTAAGCGGTAAATACTTATCTGCCAGATCGGTCCATATCAGGTTATTGAGATAATTCACGTAAGATAATACTCTCATAAGTGTACGCGATCTGGCTCGTCGTTCGTGCATCGGCACGAGGGCGTGCACCTGGCGCAAGACATCATCGTGTCACTCGCGTTGCAACACACGCGGCTGCGTTGCATGAAGATAAGGAGTGTGACATGCAATCAATGCGACAGGCAATAAACTCCCTAGTTACGACTGTCACTCAATTCCGCAAAGGAATTCCGTTCGCATTGTTCGTCATTGCTCGAAACAACATAGCAGTTTTGGTCCACTTTCACGTGGCCTTCTGCCGTTTTCAAAAAACTTCTCTCGCGCGTCGATTGATTATTCGCGTATTTACATCGAAGCCTGCGAGGAGAATTAATGTAGACGAATAGCCATAAAAGACGCGAATTAGACATTTGTTAAATTAGATTAAGCGATTAAACAAGCGGTGACTAGAAATGGATTAAATCTGCTCGGAATTGTACAAAACAAAATAGAGAGGAAGAAACAGACAACCGTGAAACTTCGTTGTCGTCCATCCAGATCGAGCAATCGATTTGATGTATAATTAACGGCGCGACCGTTACCTACTATCGACAACTACTATATATTTCTCGCGGTGTGCGATTTTTATAAAATCATACGATTCTCACAAAGCTGCACTCGCTGCGCGATGAAAACGGTGAAATATGCTACATTGCATCGGTGATATTCCACGTCGCCCTTATTACCAACTAGGCTAAATGTCAAGAAGTTCTCTTATAATCGGGAAAGTCCTCGATTCGTATAATTACGCGAACAACGCCCATACAACCGCGCATCGCGAAATGTGAAATCGTCCGCACGGTGCTTGCGCGTAGTATCGTTTTTCGATTCCATAATATCCGGAAAAGCAGTCGATAGATACGTAGCAAATGCAAAAAGCGATTGGCATGCTGTGAGCAGTACGTCGTAACAGATAAACGATCGTCAATACCGTTCTGAACAAATATATCACAACAAAATCCTTTTTTAGAGAATTCTTTTGGTATCCGATTTTAAAATTATTCAGCCTTTAAGTATCTGGTGCATCTCATGGTCGAATCGATGAACTATTAATTAAAGAAAACACCGAAATTAATCATCGATCGTTTATTTGTACATTTATTTGTACTAAAAAAGCATTGAAATTATCGGCATTGGTCTGCAGCGAGAAATCCGTATCCCGTGCAAGCCCAGCCGACCTTGAGATTATCTCAAAACAGATATGTCAAGGGATCTCATACCGTGAAATTATGCTTAATCAAGGGCGCTTCTTAATATGTGATCAAAAATCCTCCATTGGTTGACGTCGCTTCGCGTGTTCGCCAATCGCTCGATACGGAAGTAACGAAACGCTAGAATTATTTATCGTAAATCATAATATACATCCTACGGGATTACACGTAATTATCTCGAGAAATAATAATACAAAATTACAATAATGTAACATGCGATCCCCTTCATGCCACTTAATGATAATCATTAAATATTAACTAGCACGTAAGACGTAAACGCAGAATCTTGACGTGCACGACGAGAATACATTATCCGTGCCTGAAAGCTAGAAAAATTCGAGTTAACAGACGAAAAGAAAAGGAAAGATCTCGGCGAGTAGAGACTCTAATAACGGATAATAACGATAATAATAACGGAAGCATAGGGATATCCCCGCGGTCGTGCGCAATTCGAGAATCGGGAAGCAACAGCCGTCTCGCATAATTTCCACGATGGATGCCGTGAGAAGAACACCTGTCCTTATTTATATTATTTATATTATATTAATACATTAAAAGATCACAATAGATCGATCGATAGATCGATCCATCCGTCATTTGCTACCGATATTCGCGCGTAACTGGCTTTCACGGGAGCGGGATGTTGCGACACTGCTGTGAATAAAGAGACGCAACCGAGAGTTTTCAGTCTCTTTGTACGGCAAATCCGCTGTATACCTGTAACAGATCGTTGTTGAGGCTGAGACGGAGGTTGGGCCCATGGGCGGGCCCCGCCGCTCCCGAAGGGAGCCTATATAAGTAGACGTCGCTCGGCGTAAAACGCGATCCTACAACACAATCACTTCTGCCTCATCAACGACCAGTATGCGTCCTCCGGTGAGTATCGTTCGTCCTCTTTCTTCCCGCTCAGTCGCGTCGGGATTACTTTGGTCTTTCCTGATTTCAATTGTAACGATTAAATCAAATTTCATGCGCACAGGTGCGCTAGGTTCGTGTAGAATCTCGTACTTTGGCGTTGTAGAATTTTTAAGCTATCTGTGACGGGAGTTGACGCATCGATGAGCATCGCACAAACAGAAGTGCATGAAAAGTCAAATTACCAGATTACGATAACGATAAGAGAAACGCATCGTCGTCGCGTCATCCCGATCATCGATTTTCTCAGAGTCATTCGAAATTGATCTGAATGCCAACGTTTTCACGCAAATTCGTGTGACGTCAGGTGGCGTTTCTCGTGTTTTCCCTCGGCCTTGCGGTCGGCCAGCACAATCAACCATATTCCGTGACCACACCGGTGCCTATCTTAAAACAGATAAACAAGTGAGTGCCAGATGAACGTTATGTAAGCGAGAGACCAATTAGCGTGCCTTCGCGCAATAGTAAATCTCGATAACGGTAATGTTTCTTATTAATTTACGATTTCATTGCTCGGAGGAAACGACGGGCTGGACAAAGAGATGTAGAGACTTGGAGGTACAACTTTCTTTCTGTCAACAGACACAACGAGGATGGCAGCTACAGTTACGGCTACGAGGCGGCAGACGGTTCGTACAAGATCGAGTCGAAATACCCGAGCGGCGAGGTTTACGGTAAGTACGGTTTCGTGGACGATACCGGAAATATGCGCGAGATCGAATATGGCGCGAGCAGACGCGGCTTCGAACCGGTCGGTCCTGGCATAAACGTGCCACCGCCAACCTTGACCGGTAACAGCATTGCTGGAGCCAGCAAGGAACCTGAGGACGACGGACAGTATCGCGAGGACCCCTCGGTCTACCACACCGACCCGCGTTTCACCAATGGAGAACGCTACGATCCGCCGACCAAACAGTATCCACAGCATCAGCCGATCATCTACAATCGGCCGCAGCAAATCGCATCAGCGCTGATGTCGGCTTACACTCAACCCAGGTAATGATGCAATCGGTCGTATAACGTCGGTACGAAAACGTGATCGGAACAATGCCTCGTGGTTTGAAACAGATCGTGAATGAGGCGTTGTCGTTGTTACGCTGCGTACGCAAGAGAAAGTAATTATCCCGCGTAATGATGGTGATCGCGATAGATGATAAAGCAGTCTTTCAAGCATCTCTTAAATCATCGGATCGTGTTTCGACGCGGCTCTTCATCGAGATGTTCCTGACGCGCTTCGCATAAGCTTTCAATGATTTGTATCTGCGCGAGGTACACAAACGCCGGAACTTTGCAAAGTCAGGACCGAAGGAACAGTATCGGCTCGGAGCGAGCAGAGTCAAAAATGAAGAAGAACGAGCCAATCCTGCGCGCGGAGGATTGGCTCGGCGCGGAGAACGCAGCGAGATAACCAGCGAGATAAATGTCAAGTGGATCGAGAGATCGAGAGATCGTGAGTCGCTCGTGACTTGGCGGGAAATCGGTCGCGCCTTCAGCGGGAATCGATTCGAGCCTGCTAACCCAATTTCTCTCGGCTTTCCAGGTATAATAACGCGCCCGTCGATTACGTTCAGGCAACGCCCGTGATAGAACCGCGACTCCAATCGGAATATCGACTGCAGCATCAAGGTCAACAGCTGCGACCCGCGTATCCTTCGTCCGCGATTCCCCAAGGGCACGCCAATATCGACGTTCATGCCGGACTGGCGTCCTACACGGTTAATTACAGACGATAAGAAGATAGCAGCGAAGAGCGAGAGAAGGAGAAAAAACGAGAGAGAGAGAGAGAGAGAGAGAACAATCGCATCGCGTGTACATATATAACATTATTTATACATCATTTTGAGATTATTCGCTTCCTATCATCCTATTTGCATTTGGGTACTTGTAAACATCGTATTAGCATGCTGTATAAAACCAGATTATGGAACGAGAACAGATAGATTGTATTTCTGAAACGTGGCCTAAAAAACGCAACAGACAACAGACGTTATCATACTGTGAAACACGAAAAGACTAACACGTTCCGCGTTCCGTTTCCGCAGGCGGTTTATTTGCTCATCGAATGGGTTAAAACGTAAAAGAATCGACAGCAAGTATGGAATCTCTTTAGCAACTCTGTTTTATGATATTAGATCTTCAATACTGACAGCTGCTGTTGCTCTATTGTGTTATGACAATTGCTCTGTACATAATATATATACAATACTGACACAATCGATATTACGATATATTTTATGAGAATGATTGAACGATTTTAATAATAAACATCCAAAATGTCAAGTAATCTGAATCGAAAGCCGCGCAATGTGGGCCACGAAACGTGTTAACTTAGCCTACAGCGATACGATTGCGTTAGCCGTATCTCAAGCTTCTCAATTAACTCAGGCTTCCGTTTCATTCCATTTCATTTTTATCTGTAAACCGAATCGCCATAGCCGCGAAACGAGACGAGGTTTCCTACCTTTGACATTTTTCTTCCGAAAAAACGTGCATCATCCGAAACGTCTACTTGTTTTACAGAATTATGCGTTTTCTGACTCTCGTTTATTTCGATCTTTAATTGCAGTCGCCATCGTGCATAGAATTATTACCAATGACAAATCTGGGGCTTTCGATTATTGATCATCAGATTTGGCTTCCGAATTGCAGTCGTATCGTCACTTTAGACGCGCGAATATCTCGGTTCGTTTCATCAAGCAGAGAAGAATGAGCTTGCTTCCGACATCGTCATCGAATTTGCACGCGGCGGATCAGCGAACGAGATGTAACGAGATCCAAGTGATCGACTTGACTCGATGATCCCAGAATCCGGAGGACACCGCGTTGAGTGGCCACTCGGAGGTCATCTTGCGATGACATGGATCGATACATCGGCAGGCAAACAGACGCAAACCGACAGCACTGAATTTCAGTTGCACGTCAAGTTAACGCGGACTTCTGGATTCCTACTTAATGGTTGAAAACGCGGTTAACGCTTTTTTCCTATCGCCGTGTCGGACTAATCTGCTGGACACACCTAGCAATTTTATCCGCGCTCTCATTGTTGCGCAACAGTCATGGGTGCTTCGCGCTCGGCCTTTCCCAAGTGCGAGTTTGAGGGAAAAGATTACGCATTCACATCGTGAATCGATGAGAAAGATCGAGCTTGCCGGTCGATTCTTTCGCGGGCCTCCATTTCCTCTTATGATGGTCTGTATCAATCATCAAACTCTACGTCTGTAGTTATAAATATATATATATATATATATATATATATATACATATATATATATATATACATATATTATTATCATTATTATTATCGCATTTTCTGTCCTGTGTTTCATAATTACAGTTGTCTCACATGAAATTATAGAATCTCGATTTTAATAATACAACATGTTTCGTGCACGGGACGATATCAATCGAGATATACGAAGGAATGAAATTGGTCTCCTTGATGAAGTTGGTTTAAAAGAATAGCGATAAAACATGCATTTTTTTGAATTTATTCAACGTGACATCGTCATCTCATCGCTGACACGAGTCTACGAGTTTCCGCGAGAATCTCAACAGCAACAGGAACTGCTGGCTCGCGGCCAGCATCGCGGCCAGCGCGTTTCAGCATCTGGATCTGGATCCTAAACCGCACGTACGAGGTTACATGTTGCACATACTTGATGGAGACGTGGAGAGTGCCACGGATCAGCGCCCAAGTCCACCTTTCACAATATAATCCGCGATCTATTCGATTCCGCTGCACGATAGTTGCCCTCCCCTCGTCTCCCTTTCGCTCTCTTTCTCGATCGGGCGATCGAGAATTATCGAGGCATCCTTAAGAGAAAAGTTCGCCAGAGTCCTCCTTCCGCTCTTGCACTTCCGCAAATGCGATTCCGTGAATCGCTGGAAATGTCGCGCTGACAAGATCAAGACGCGTTTACGATCAATAAGAAAGCGATCGTTCCGATCGCGAAAGTCAGGAAAAACGACTGCACGTAGTGCATCGAGTTTTCTTTAATTTGTTTATTGGCCGTCTAATACCGCCATTTAACATTGCGCAAAGTTACCCGACATCGTCGATCGAAAACGACCGAAATTCTCGAAAGGCGAGCACGCGCGAGCGATCGCACGCCGGCTTTGATAACAAGCGAAATTTCCATTTCCTCGTTTTCGACGTGCGCGTTTTATCGCTTGCACGGTGTCGCGATTCCGCGTTCACTCGCGGCGCATTCTGACGCAAGGCGTGGTACGCGGAGTCGCTCCGCTGCGCCGGATGCCAGTCGACACTCGCTTTCCTTTGCAGACGTAATGAACACGTACAACTTTCGGCTTTTTGTCGCGCGATACCGCGCAATTACAAGACTCGATTTGCTGCGACCCGGGCTCGAGAGAGAGAGAGAGAGAGAGAGAGAGATTTCTATGTCCCTCGTTAGTCGACAATCGAGAGACACGGTGCGCGCATTAAGTGCATCCGCGAATTCTCAGCAAACGCGCTATCGATGGATCGTCTTTATCTCCTACCCCCTTGCCGAATGTGAAATGAAAACCTTTGTCGGGAGACACATAACGCCGACGAGACAAGTGACTTGCACCGGTTTCCGTTTGTCCCATTGTTACATCCAAGATAAACACCCTACTTCTCATTGTTATTCTCGCACGATAATAAGAAGAAGACGACACGATCGAAAGAAATAGATTAAATTCTTCGTTTCCTCTTACATTATAGATATGCAAAGATAACGTTACGGCGTATTAAGATTAACGACGTTGCTCAGATCTTCCTTCCATCCATCTAATTCGCGCGTTTCAATCGAAAAGCACATGACGCAGTATCCGTGAATCGCGGGAAAGATGGAAGACACGTGGGAGAGATCGAGGTTGGCGAAGAGAAGCAACATCCGTCGTTGATTACTTGCGTGCAGCCGGAAATTCACGTGGCCTTCAGCAGATTATTGTACAACTTACGATCCAGCGCAGATGAGGAGACAGTATCCTCATCCGTCTGTTTCTCACGTCGAAGAGTGCACGGGGTTTGCAATCTGCATGTAATTAACGTGAGAAGCAATAAATGTTTGTTTTCTTCTCAATTAGCGTCTCTCTCTTCCTCTCGTTAATGTCGTGGCGAACTATTAATCTTCAATATTGAGCACCTTAAACGGCAACGGGATCGCGTATTAATGGCATCGCGAGTTCCCACGCACGGTACAATTCACTTCCCGAGATTTAATTAGCGCATTGCTTCTCTCGCATTGCGAGAATCTCGCGAGAGAATTTTCAGGAAATTGCTCAACGAGCAATCCCGTCATTTTCAGAATATCCCTCGCGGCCATCTCACCGGCACGCGCATGATGAGCTGCGAAATCCAGAAAACGCAGGAACGGGTCAAACGGCGGCGCGTAATCGCGTCCATTTCTGGTCGCGCGCGCGCGCGCCAACGACTTTTCTACGCTTCAGACAGACCCGGCTACTAATCACACCGCGTTCTCTCCGATAGCGATCTCGCCGATACCGCACCGTCGGCTTTTTGCGATTTCTTTGCCGTGCGAGCAGTGCGATCGGATTGTCGCAAATGTTTGGGACAAACGTTTCTGGCTTCGTTGCATAAAAATAGAAAGCGACATTCGATCGGAGGAGGAATGGAATGCTTGATGGATGGAAAGATCAATCGCACGTTTGATGATGACGCTTCTTCTCTCTCTCTCTGAAGAATCTCTTCTTTCTCCAGCATCATGCTCGCGGAGAACCGGAGATCGGTTTTCCCACAAGCTGCCGCACAAATGCACAGATGGGATGAAATCGCATGATGAAAAGTCGGGAAACACGTACGGACGGCATTGCCGGATGCGTATCAAGGAACTAATTCGACCCGAGATGATCTATATCGGTAAATGTCAGGGCTGGTAGCGCCGCGCGATTGTTTCCGACGACGGGGCTCGTGAAAGGCGAGGAGGCTGTGGTCCGGTTATACCTCGCATACCGCGCAGCAAATTACATATCTCGGTGCGTATGCTGTCCACGCGATTGGTTTGGCTTGGCTTCTGTCGTCGAACCGGATAAGAAACGGCTCAATATGAGAGGAGAATTTCCAAATTCGACTGATCCGTTGATCTATGATTTTGAACGGCCGTGAACGACCTCTCGCTTGAAATTTCTCCTCATTATTCGGTATTCTGTGCGATATTCGATCATTCATCCGCCTGTTCGAATTCTGATCGCTCTCTCGGTGTTAATTTATATCGTCGTTCGATTATCGATCGATCACGTTCGCCATCAGTGTCACACACGTAACGAATCGATTCTTTGTGATAGACCAACGTCGCATGTGGAATAACGATTCTTTTTCTCATTCTCGCGGAGCAAAGAAAATTTATATTTGCGGACGCATGTTTTCGATGTGAAAAATTAAAAAAGATATTAACCGAGTGATAGACATACTGCGAACGCATCGAGATCGTGCGCCGAGCTGCGGTCGCGAAAGTTGCGGAACGAGCGTGATCGATTCGCGTGATTGAGATAAATCGATACATCGAGGGACTAAGTCTCTTTTTGGCGATCACGCAGAATTCGTCGATTCCGATTCTGCCTTTCACCGAGCGGCATTGGAGCCGGCGCGAAATACGGATCTTCGGCGAAACGAAGCTGCCGTGAACGCAAGCGTAATCTGGGTCGTTCGCGGGCAATTATCGCGGGGTGGAGCACGCCCCGTGGAAGTCGTCGTTAAACTGCACTGACGACGGTGATCTTAATCGCCGCGGGGACCTTGAGGACGCGATTGCATGGGAAGCAGAAACATTCTCTTCCTTCTCCTCTTCTCGCCGCGGTTTATATCCGCATCGTACGCGCTCGCTCGCATCTGCATCTCGTAACACGCGTGTCCACGCGTTATGCAACGCGATTTTGTAAAATATGGATGATAATGTGCGCCGTTAAAGTCGTGTCAGAAGTGTCGGCGAGTGTGGCAGCGCCGTCAGGTTAACGCTGGCGCGTTATCGATATTAATTGGCCGCGCGACGAGAAAAATTCGGTGCAAGCGTATATCGGTCGGCCGTCTAACGTGTCGATAGAAAGTCGCGAGATGTCGATCCGCCGGCGAATTTCCGCGGGCGAAATCCACGCGGCGCGCTGTTTCGCAAATTCACCGGGTGAAAACGCGCCGCCGGCCGGAGCAGACTCCATTTTATCGAATCGCTGCTCAACCTTGCGTTCAAGTTCCTTCAGTTTCAAGGAGACGAATGGAGCCGTTGCGCTCTGAGACTGGATGCGCGCTCTCACGTTTTCGCTCGGCGGGAATCTCACGATTCGCGAAGGGCAGAGATCGATCCCGAAGGTGTAATCGAGATCAGCGTTCGGACACGCGATGCGAATGCGTCGCGGACAACCGCATTCCAAGCCGAGAAACATCGATAAATTATTTCTCACGTGAAGAGAATAGCAGGTGGGGGCGATATGTGTAATAACGCTTTCTCTTTTTCGTGATATCGCTTGAGCGCGAACGAGAGTGCGTGTCGCCAGGCGCGACGTATTGTTGAGATCGATATTACATAAAACATTGTCGGTTTTGCGTCGGAATTGCGTTCAATTATACTTGATCCGACATCGAAGTATTCGCATAATTCCAGGAAGCACGATTTCGATATCGCACAAACTTTGGTTCGTGGAAAAAACCTAATGAGATTTATGTACGCTCGTCAATTTTAACGATTGATGCACAAGTATGCGTCAATCGATATTCTCATTACTCGTATCGATTATCTCGACGAAATAATGATTTAATTCCTCGAGACAGATTATCGTGATTATCTTCAAAATCAATTTTGTCGCGTGCCTATAATAGAGAGGGAGAGAGAAAGAGAGAGTGTTAAATAGACATTATTTGTATATATAAATTTATAATCTTTGCACATGTAAGTATATGGCTGTCGTAAGAAAGATTGACTCGATTATTCAAGGTAATTATGAAATAAACATTAAGTGGGAAAGCTGGCTTCGTATGAGAATAACAAGAATGTCAAGTCGGGCATTATCGATTGAGCAAGCAACAGGTGTATTTCGGTAGCGAAAGCATCCGCGTTCCACGAGCGCGATTGCAGTAACACGCATCTTGCAAAGGTTGGGCGTTGCAGAAATTATCAAGTAAGCGGTCCAGCAGAACATTATATTTTAAATGTTGCACAGGACGACGAAGATCAAGCGATACGGCGCGAGGAGATTGAAAAGGTTCGCTCTATTTTTTCTTGTTTTTCCCGCAAAACTTCTGCGATTCTTGAGAGCCAAGAGACGGTGGCCGATGATAAGAGCGCGTTCGTCGGATTATTATGTATAATTTCTACTTCGTGGCCCCGATCTGGATCGATAGTTTTACATAATCATCTCACCTTAGAAACCCGGCGCACCGGGTTCCACAAAACCGATCCGATTTTTCGCCGGGGGCGAGTTGCATGATCGTCGCCCGATGCCGGCAGTCAATTTCTCAGATTGATATTCGATGGAGCTCACTTTCGTCGATGTGGAAATCTGACGGGATGAAAAGTCGGCGGGAAGCATTCTTCCGCATCCGGCGCGTCTACCCGAAGCGCATTTCGCTTTTGATCGCGCAACGAAATGATAGAAATATGTACATGCCTATCTTCCGGGACGATCTTCCGAATTGAATGTTTCCAGATTCACGCCAGTACTCCACGATGACGCTCCGCCCGCGAATTCGATCGATCGATCGATCCGAGAGCGGGCACTTTTCCAGATTCCCGAGAAACCAGGACAGGTTTGTTTCCCTGGTGGGGAATATTTAGGGGATATAAGCTACTGCAACGAGACAAGGTGATCGCGCACGGGAGTAGTCGGTTAGATAGTGAAAGTCTCCCGGATCGAGCACCAGCGTGCAGGGGGCGGGAGAACAGGGGTACGCAGGAACGGGGGGTCGCCAGTAAGGTATATGAGGGCCTCAGTTCGAGCAATCGCCGGTACTCTAGCCTCGCTGCCTACTTACATTCACACACACTAACACGACCGCCGACCGACCGACCGGGAAACACGATGCACACCCTCGCGACGGTATGTATTCTGAGTGTGTCATCATCAGCATCAGTTGTTACCCTCTTACTCCGAGAGATAGCCGTATCTTTCCCTGGTAGCCGTATCTTTCTCGCACCTTTATCGCGGATCCAGATCCAGATCCGGAAACGCTCCTGAGACGGAAGCCGCGTGTGATATGTGATTGTGGCTGTGATCAGTGACCGTTTGAGTCCTTACTTTGTGAGCACGGAAGCGACCCGCTTGGGAAATTCACGTCCTAGGGACCCGCGGAGGATCTCGATTATTTCGATACGCGCCATCACGATTCGAAAGAAAATGGCTGGCTTTTCAAACTTTACGGATTATAATTATCGCGGAGATTCGTGTCGCGGAGATCGATGAAACCGATCATTGAAAAGCCAGAAAGGAATTACCGACGTTCGTCTCGATCATGTTAAATCTGCTTACATAATTGCGTCTATTTTCCAATTTACATTTTTCTTATATTGGGCAACGCTATTTCCAGCCGACTGCAATATCCGAAAAGTTTTATGTCGATTCATTCCAGGCTTCAAGTTTTATCTTTTCTCTCTCTCTCTCTCTCTCTTTCTCTCTCTCGCACTCCTGACTCTAATCGTTGCTCGATGTTAGGTCCGCAACAGGAAAGGAGACGGAATTGGCAAGCTCGCCCGCGCGTGCGCTTATAGCCGCGTTGCGCAATTCTCGTGATCCCGTTTTCTACTTTCTTCCACGATGCGGAAAATGCATTAGGGTTTCACCTATTATGACGCGTTCGCCATAAGGCATGTTTATTTTTATATCGCGTTTTTATATTGCATCCCGCGCACGGGAACGCAGGATTATATAATCCGCTGCTATGTCTGAATCGTCGCAACATTGCGATGACCAAGCTGAAGAACGCGCGCGATTCTCGCGATTCGCCGAGTTGCACCATCATCGTCGCTTAATTATTGTTAATTAACTCACCGCGCTGTATAACGTGCAATTGCGCGGGACAGTTTCGCTTTACTTCCTCCTTATTTCCTCCGCGATGAGCATAGTTCGAATAATATCTCTCTCTCTCTCTCTCTCTCTGAGAGAAATGCGTTAGAAGAGTATTATGAAGATAAGGAAAGAGAAAGAAAAAGTTAACAGCGTGCGTCCGTATTGCGTAACTTAAATTCATTGTTAGTAGAAAGTTTGAGATACATGAACGTACTACATGAACGTGATATATGAACGATAAAAATAACAAAAGATTATATAAATATACATTTCGAGATAATATATACGAATGCAAATATTTGCGAGCAAAGACAAGATAGACGTTATAATAATGTGCTGCGAAATCGCCAAAGCTAAGAACGACGTACAGATAACTGCTCGGATTCGAGAAAAACGAGTTTCGACGAGATTGAGCAGGCCTAATTAAAAGCCAGTCCGTATCAGTCGAAATCATTAAGGCAAATCTACTCGAGCCTCGTCTCTCGCGCGTTTCGGCTTCGCTGCTTTACCGTAACAGGAAGCATACAGATGCAGATTGATTAAAATTACGTTAACTTTAGAGTCAGCACGCGTCCGTAATCGCATTACCGGAGTGGATAAGGCGGGGCACACGCGCGGTCACGCGTTAACGATCGCGATTAGTATAACGTGATTTATCGAACGGTAAATTCGCGTGCGTGCGTGCATGTGTGCGCGTAATGCGAATTCCATGACTCGAAGCTCGTTTTCTATCGCAACCGCGGGCAATCGCGGAACCCGACACACCTCGGAGAACCGCGCGAATGCGGTGATCGATCCGCTTCCGATCGAGCAACGCGATCTCGATCTGCCGCCGATAGTCTTTGGATTCACGACAAGTTGACGAAGTCAAGGCTCGTAACGTTTAATCATACCTAGCTTACACGATCATCGTCCATAATTCTTAGAAACTTTTTCCTGCCGTTGTAACTATCCAACGGATGTTCGTTTATCTGCGATGTAATGCATTGTGTAATGGAGGGACAGTATGTAACGACCGTGCTTATGTAAAGGAGTTTCATGAAAATTTCATTTACCTATACTCGTTACTCATAGCGAAAAAATTCAGTAATAATCGCTTTCTCCCTGCCGCGACGCGGCTACTGTAAGTCGATCTGCTCGCGCGAAAGTTAAATTCGCCGAGCGTTCTTGGCGTCGAAACTCAACTCTTCGAGCATTACGGGGCCGCGATTGCAGCCAGTCATAAATATGTAAATTAATGAAAACGCTGCGACACCGTTGCCTCTCCAGAGTACTCCACGGGTCAGAGAAAATCCAAGAATAATAATTGAACACTTGTGCGTTTGCAGGTAGCAACGCTGCTGGCCGCGCTGTTGTTGGCGGCGTCGGCGCAGCAGTATCAACAACCCGCTGGCAATTACGTCGACGATTACGCCCAGTACGACTCGCAACGACCCAGCCAGCCTACCCCGCGTAGTTACGCGGCTAACGACGTGCCGGTTCGACAATCGGCCGCGCCGGAGAACCCGAAACCGACACCGGTCGCGATCCTGAAGCAGATCAACCGACACAACGAGGACGGCTCGTACACGTACGGATTCGAGGGCGCGGACGGCTCCTTCAAGATCGAGACCAAGCTGCCGACCGGTGACGTGCGCGGCAAGTACGGCTTCGTCGACGACACCGGCAAGGTGCGCATCGTCGAGTACGGCGCAAACCAATATGGCTTCCAACCGGCCGGTGAGGGTATCACCGTCGCGCCACCCACCCTCATCGACGAGACCACCAGCAAGGAGGACATCAATGCGGCCGCGTATCAGGAGTACCAGCAACAGCAGCAACAGGCATCGGCACGCCCGGCTTATCAGCCGCCACCGCCGCAGCCACCGCAACAATCGCACACCCAAGCCGTGTACGCACCCGCACAGGTAGCGCCGAGCAGACCCGCGCTTCCGAAGCAGCCCGTCTTCACGCCAGCGTCCGCAGCCCACCGACAATCCCCCCTGCAGAATCCGGGATACAATGAACCCGCGCCAGCCTCGCAGCTATACAATCAGGGTCCGGCGCAATTCAGTCCGGCGCCGAATCAGCAGGAACATCGCTCGCAGCCGCAGACCCGCAGCGGTGGCGGTATCCTGGACCAGCTCGCCAGGGATTACGCCCTGCCACAGGGGGTGGCGGCACCGTTGCACGACATCAGCTTCGGCTACTACAAGTAGTGGTCGTCTACTAGTCCTGCCCTCCCCTCCTGTCCTCTTCCACTCTCGTCGATCGGAGAGTCTGGGATCGATCGTTGTCCGAGTCTGAATTGAACGTTTCTCGTTGTGGAGCTTCGCAACGATACGTTACGGCATACTCTTCTTCCGCCTTTTTTATCTCTTTTTTCTTATATAAAATGGAAATTCGTTTCACAACGCATGTGTTACAACGTAGACTTTCGTTTTAGCGCGTGCAGCAATACAGATCACGATGACTCGTTGGCGTCAACGATCGATTCCAGCCTTGTCCGCGCACCGGAGCGCATTGGTCTTGTATCCTCGATTCGTGAATGGCACGCGCCAATCCAATCGATAGTCGTGATCGCGGCCCACTCACCCAGAAGCCAACCGGCACTGTGCGATCGATGATCGCGACTGGATCATCCGCTACGGTCGAAGATGAGGTCGCGAAGCCAAGCTGACTCCGTTCCGTCCATGTGACGCACCGCGTACTTGACATTCTGTTTAATCGACGATTGAAAATAAGCGTTCCAGACGCGCTACGAGTAAAACGATGGCTCTCGTTTGCCACCTGCCGTTTGGCGAATAGCATAAGTTGACAATCTGAGACGATCCTGATCAACGGAGATCGGTCACATGGATTGAATGGACGCGAGCTTTCTTCTTCTTGTCCTTGTCTCTAATCTTGAAAGTTTAAATAGAATAAGCAACATAATGTGTAAAAAAAAAAGAAAAGATATGAAGTTAGACTCTGCGCCAATTTCTCGAGCACGCGGACGACAAGGTGTGGATCCTTGATTTCCTGTCACGCTATTTACGATCATCTCACAGAGGTTTCTGCCGATGCAATCGGATTGTGTTAGAGAATTCGACTATAATTCATCCATTACTTTTATCGACCGTCGAAATTATCCTTTCGCGTATCATGAGTTTCATCATAGGATTATCGAGCATCATTAATAATCAGATGACAGTAGGAGCTTCATTCTGTAAAAAAAGTGTAAATAAAATCTCTCGTCTTTCCTTTCGGTGACGCATTCCACGTTCGTTTCCTTTTCTTTTCTCTGCTCTGTCTTTTTTTTCTTCTTTAGAAAAAAAATGCGGCACCCGCGCCGTGCGGGAACTCAACATTGAGACACCATCGCGTCGATTCGAGTTACAATCCGCGCCTTTTCTATCTCGCGACTCTCGCGGGAGTGCGTGTAAACCGATCGCGCTGTAATTAGATTATTGTAAGGTAATTCGAGTGCAATAAAGTGAGACCGATACCGAATTCCGCCAGTTACCATGGAATACTACCATAAAATTCCCGTACAATATCAGCGCGATAAAATCTGTGGATTTCACCTTTCCGATCACGCCCTCATCGGACGCGAGGATTCTCGCATTCGACAACTCGGCGTAAAGGGACACAGAGAATTCCATCTCCAGCGTAAATAATCTATGTAGTGAATTTCTGCATTGAATTTTGCATTTTACACTGAATTCGCGAACGCGGCAGGAAATTTAATTGATCGGAGAACCGCATCGCGCCACGCGTTCGATTGCGTAACGCGCGAGCCACGACGCCCGTTACGTAACTCGATTCTAATAATATAATCACTATCTCGAAAAATTCACATCTCTCGAGAGTCCAATTGCAGTCGCGAACGCGCGATTGTTAAAAAAACATGTTCGTTAGTCTCGGTAGCTTATCGAGATACCGAAGTCAGAAGTCGACGTTTCAAGCCTCGTTTTTCTACCTCCGTTGAATGCTCGAGCGTTTAAGAATCGCTCGATGCAGTGGCGATCAAAGTCATATTGTTGCAGAAAGGATTGCGATCTTATCTCAGTGCCTCTCGTCGGCAAAGATTGCGGAATGCGCGGCGTGGAGACAAAAAAAGAGAAAGATAGAGAGGGATTGAACTTCTCGCAGGATGAATTCTCGCGTCACGCAGCATCCGCCGCAGCTCCTCCGCCTTCTAGCTCGCCGAATCCCCGTGTTCTCGCCATCTTCCTCGGCTCGCTGCAACGACTTTCGCGTTTCCCTCGGAATTTCACCGCGGCGATGATTCGGCCAATACCCCTCGAAATATCCATCGCTTCTAAAGATATATCCATCATACAATCGAGGAACTGGCTGCAGCGAACAAAGGAGTTCCACTTTCGTTCACAGAAAGTCTCAAGGTGAGCGAGGCCGCGCTACTTTTCTATCTCGAAGAGTTTTCAGCGCGACCAGCTCGGCGTAAAAGTTGGCGCGCGCTTCAGTGATCAGCGAATATTCTGAACTATTCCGACGTGAGATCGCGACCTTGCGCGATCTCCGGTGCCGTTATTTCCTGCATCTCTCGCAACCGGAACGAGCAGAAGTAACAGGCCGCAGTCGGATATTTGCTAACCTGCCGGTCATTCGTGTTCATTCCGAACGTCCACCGTAATCGCGATTCGCTGTTTAAATTTGCATTTGCACACTCGCGGTCCTCTCCACGTGCATGATTTTTCGAGGCCCCCATCGGGCCTCTCCTTTCTTTTTCGCGCGTTCAAGGGCGCGAGAGTCCCATTCGCGCAACGTCACCTGCATTATTTATGCTCCCGTGTTGCAGGCCTCAAGGGCCGCGCGTTCCGCGGAGTGCATAACAAACATCCTCTCCTTCTCTCTCTCGTCACGTAGCGCGGCTTGCAAGGCGAGGACACGCGGATTCGTCGAAGGGCTTCGCCGGTGCGATATGCGTTCGCGTTCGCGATTACGGAACAGATCGCAATCGCGATGGCGACGCGCCAGCCATCTCACCTCGTAACACGCACGACTTCACTCGCGCGAGCCGAGCTGTTACTTCACGCGCGTTGACCTTCTCGCGTGCGAGGAGGCGCCGCTCCGCAACGGATGCAACGACCGATTGACGAAGAGGCGGCTTGTTACGCAAAAGAGGCAGTGCGCGACACAAAGCGCTCGTTGCTGACACTCGTTGCTGGGAAAGCCTCGATCAGCGCGATTCGTTTTGATCGTTCTCAGCGTCTTCAAGCTGCTTCGTTTATCGAGCTATCGTTCGGCGATAACGGCAAGAGGCATTTTGATCGTTCCGCTACTTGTGATCGCGACGAAATCGGAGCAAGCCATTGATACTCATCAGCTAAGCGACTCACGCAGAATTCCCGCCGGATTTCAACATTAGCGAACCGCTCGACTACTACTCTATCACGAATTTACGCGTTCCGTCGATAGCATGTGCAATCGTTTCTACAATAATGTGACTTTAATCGCCGCTGCATGAAGCGATTCTTAAACGTTCGCGTATCCGACAGAGGTAGAAAAAAGAGGATTGGAAACTACGTTGCGTAAACTAAAAGACGGGACTTGAAACGTCGACTTCTGGCTTCGGCATCTCGATGAGACATCGAGAATAACGGACGTGTTTTCAATAATCGATATCGCGAAATATTCAACGTTGATGCGATCGCGTCTTTTGATACGAACTTGCGAGGTGAGGAATTCGACGAATGCGACCGAAGCTCTCTTTTCGTCATTTGACGAATCCATCAAGCAAGCACCGTGTTCGAATCGTTGCCGCATATCGAGCCGAGTTTAGGAATCGGGACCGTCGCGATGTGATGACCTTTTCCTGACTTCGAGAGTATCGAGAGTCTCGGTTGAGAAATCAAGGCTGGATTATGATCATATCCGTAATTAACGATAACATCGTTCGAACAATAACGACGACGAATGCTGCCTGCTTGTTTTTGTTGTTTACAGCAGTCGTTGCGCACGAAGAGCTCGATAGTTGCTAATTATCAGTTCAAATCCAGAACCAGAACCAGAACGTTCAATCTTGCTGCTATCGCGTATCTCAAGCACGGCAGACTGATGTCCTATGAACGGTCGATCTTTTGTACATAGTGTAAATAGTGTAGAGATTAAACTAAGCGAGAGTCAACTTGAGGACATTCTTTATCATTCAAATCCATATCCGAGCATCCACCCGCCTAGTGTAAGATCCGCAGACTCCAACTGGCGAAGATTGACTGGAGAATTCTCCAACATAACTGGATCTTCTGGAATTTCTGGATTCCACCCGGAAGATCGCTGATCCCACGTTGATTCGTAACGCGTTGGAAATCGCGCGTTGTCGATGCGATCGTTCATGGCGTCGCTTCTATCGACGATCCGTTTGTATCGGTATTCGCAAAAAGGATGATCGATCGTGCAGAAAATTGCTGTGCATTTTCCTCATTAGTTGTGACTTCCGAGTCGAAAGCGTGTTTTCCGTGCCGGTGTTTCTCTCTTCATCATCTCGGATGCGGAGGTGACGATGAGCTGCATCTTCTCGTAGGAGGAGAACTATTTCTCAAATCTCCTTTCGGGCAACTCTCTCTCCTCGGAAAGTCTCAAAGTCCCGAAATCTGCTTCGTCGATGCTCCCGCGCGATGAAGAAACGCACCGACGATAAAGCAAGCCGGCCAGTCGCGCGATCGCGCGAGCAGACGTTTCGTAATCCCATAATTAATAACGGCGAATTCCACGTAAACGCGAGCGATAGTATCCGTGTCCGGGCGCAAGAATTTTTACGTAACGGCAGAAATAAAAGCGATTAAACTGCAAAGCCGCACGCGAGTTACGGTGGATAACGAGACGAAGATATGTAACGCGCGTGTGAGCTCCTAGACTGGGATCTGCGAGTGTGAAAATAGCCGCCGTGAAAATAACTTTCCCCTTCGAAAGTTTTGAGACGGTCAGCTGAGCGGAATCCGCTCGTGATCGCGGCAGGAAGAACCGCAGCATTGATAATGAATTGTCCACGGTCATATACGGTTCTAAGGCAATGTCGAAACGTAATCGACGTGCGGGTCACGCAGCGTATGACGCTCTATCGATTATTACGAGTGATTTTCGAGTAACTCCTCTTCCCTTGAGGAACGTTTCATTTACCGCGAAGCAGTCTCGCAGCTGCACGCGCGCGATTCATATTTTCACATTTCTACTTCACTCGGTATATCGAAATAAATATTCATGACTCGTGAATTGTAAGAGATTAAGCGAGGAACTGGAGAATTCCGTCATTTATGTGAAATCGCCAGTTTTGACTGAAAAAAATTTCCAGTCTTTTTCATTCCTCGCATCCCGAAAACTTTGCTTTCAGAAATGAAACGAAAGGAATCTGAGTTACATATGCGAAACGCGATAATTACGATAATTACGAACATTGATCATCTAGCGTCGATGAATAATCAATCGCTAGAAACTTTGATGAAGCCTTTTTATCAGGGAGCAAGCTACATCGAGTGATCTTTTTTCGTTACCAATCAATCCGCCTGCGGCCGATCAGCCAAAGGTCGCAGCGTCGATACTGGACCGAGAGAGGAAGCTGAGGCTATCCTCGCGCGGGGAGATGAATCGATGTTTCATTAGTAATAACGGTGTGTTCCCACCGCTGGCGATGGCGCGAACGAATCGCTCCATTCTGTCTCGATCGTTTCTCGATCGACAGTATCGAGAGTGAACTCGAGCAGAGGTCTTCGCCGCAACGAAAGCGAGCGAGCGGTTGCCTGCGAGAAACTGATCGATGTCGATCGATCTTGCAAGGCTGGGGCGAGGTTCGTCGATTTCCGTGCGCATTGCTATTTATCGGCCGTGAAATTTCGCGCTGATCCCATCCGA
The DNA here is from genome assembly GCA_020341155.1 of Eciton burchellii. Lineage (NCBI taxonomy): Eukaryota > Metazoa > Arthropoda > Insecta > Hymenoptera > Formicidae > Eciton > Eciton burchellii. Next base: position 762,002 of record JAHMML010000039.1, read on the forward strand.
GAAGCGGGCAGGCTTCCGCGACGCGCGAGCGAGTAGCAAAACGCGCTAATGCGCGCGCTTCGTAATTACGCGAGGCTGCAATTAGCGCGATTAATACCGCGAGTGATGACGTCCTGCTATTACTGTTATTTGGATGATCGGCAGCAATCTGTCGGCAGACGATCGCCGATAACCGCCGTTCCTTCCTTATTGCGACTCGGAGATACGAGCCGATGAATACGCCGATTATATTAAGCGCTCTTCCGCTCGTTCGCGGCACAGAACGAGCGAAAGCGTGCCTGTCGCCGCTTGGAGTTTACATAGATCGCTCCGCGATGTAAGCAGGGCATCAATTATGCGCCGGCTCTCCCGAATTAATATACGCGCTGTTTCTCGCGGAGGTTTCATCCGAGATGTTAGCCGCAATATCAAGCTCGGTCTTTCTCTCTTTCTTCCTCGACTTTCTTCCTCGCGCGCCAGCGTGGGGCGCGCGTGTAAATCTCGGTATGTAAATGCTCGCGATTCGATGGATTAACGCTCCAACATCGTTCCTGAGAAACCAGCGATCCCATTGCTGCAGATTATGTACCGTTTCTATTTCAATCGCACGAGCAGGCATTCAGAGCCGCCGATGTATCGTTTTCCCGTATCGCGATTCGCGTTGATGTTTCATGCGTAGACTTTCGATTTACTCAGCATTAATGGATAAAACGTTCCTCAGATCGAGGGACAAACATTCCCATGTTTGGGAAGAAACATAATTACGCTCCGCGATAGAAAATTATGTTTGACTTGCTGAGGGACAAGGGAATTAAATTAAATTCGTACAACGAGAGTCGCTGATTTTCCTAGCTTGATTTATGTACGCGTTAATCTATACCTCTTACGTATCTCACGTTCAAACTGACGAGCCGATGAATTTACCTCGATTTTATTATTTTTATTTTTTAATTTACCTCGGAGATATATATATTTTACAATTTCTATCTTAACACTCTGAAGCACATTGCATCTTGATCAACATTAAGACACAAATATGCAACGCAACGCAGGTGCGGCAAAGCAGTGCGGAAAAGAAGGCGCTAAACGGCCTCGAACGGTACATAGTATCAGTCACGAATGCATTTCGAATACATCCGCCCACGTGTGCAGATTTTTCTCACGGTCGATCGATCGCTATCGACCGAAACCATCGTAGCAATCCACGCTCGCACAATGCACGTGGCTTACACGCGCTCCGTTAATAATTAGGCAACGTGGAACCCTTGAATCGACAATGACTTCACGCAGCTCGCTGGCGCGGCGAAGTCGCATTAGCAGCGAGAGAAAGACCTTCGAGTCTGTTGTATGATAATAATGCGATTCAACTTTCAATTCCGACTTTCAATTCTCGTTTTCCTCCGGAATTTAATCGCGACAGAAATTAATTGCGCATCGGTGCTCTCCGAATGTCGGACCGCCGAAATGTCGGACCGCCTTTGATCCGTGATCACCGACGCGCGGACGGATGCGGACGCTGAAGCGCGACGCAAGATCCAGTGTGCATATAGTACCATGATTCACCACGATGATCAGATCAGCGATCAATAAAAAAAAACGACAGCGCGCTAATCGCATTCGCGGAGGCGCGAGCGAGAGCAGCGGGCAGCCGGTTCCCGCCTCTCCCCTTCCTCCTCTTTCTCCTCCTGGGATACCGTTCGCGCCCTGGAGTCGCCTTTCCACCTTTCGTAGGCCGCGATACCCGCTGACAATCTAATTTGACACGGGGCACAATGCGGCGCGGCGAGCCGTCCGTGTGTTCGCGCGCTCACGCTCGCGCGCGTACACGCGATTCTCACGACCCTGCCTGCTCGGTCCGGCTCCGGCGTAGCCCCCCTTTGGGAGAGATCGGCGTGTCTCCTTCCCCCGCGTATACACGCCCCCCCCCCTTTCCGGGGAGGACGGGGGGCGGGGGCGGGGGACGGGGGGACGGGGGGAGGCCCGCCAACGCGCGCGCGTGCACGCAATCACGAGGAATTTCGGGACCGCGGGACCACAGAGGACCAGCGCTCGGTTCGGCAACGGGGAGGGGGAGGCGCGGGCCTCTCCCCTCCCCCTCCCCCACCCCTCCCCCGCGGGGATCTAATTCGCGGGTGTCGCGGCTAGCCGACGAGGACGACGTTACTATCCGACGTCGTCGGACGGGCCCCCACTATAGGCAAAAGCCTTCGTGTAGGTTATAAAGGACCGAGCGGGGTGCTATACGGCTGCACTCTCTCAGTGAAACTCACGGAGGACCGTTCCGTTCCCCGACAAGTGGTATCACCCCCCTCCCCTCTCCATACGTCAGCGGCGCGTGCACCATGAGGATTATATTGCTGGTACGTGCGAGATACATACTGTACGGATTAGTCTGTCGGGAGCGGGCGAAGATTCTTTCCTTTCGATCTCTCTGGTCTCGCCTGAGAGCGCGAACGCCGAAATTAGCATCGTGCCGCTGCAACTCGGTGTGTTCCGTTCTTTCTTGACGTCCGGGAGACGAGACGCGGGATTTGCGATACATCAATAAGCGCAGAATGAATCTTGATCGATGAACGTTCGCGATACTCTTCTGCTCCATCGCGCTGAGCATCTTTGAGCATCGGTACGAGCTGAGATTACGCCGGCCCTTCAGTTTCTTAATTTCTAATCGCGAAACTGATGCACCGGAATGTTATCTAACTCGTTTACCAATCCTAATTAATTTACCGCTATGATATATCCGCGTCGACATCGGCCAGAAATTAAAATCGCTAAAATCGCCGCATGATCCTTACGTCACAATACGTTCATTATAATTTATCAAATACGCAGACGCCATGCCTTTTACGTTAATTGCGCATTGTGGCTTGATGGCGTCTCGAAAACGGCTCATTATCTCGCGACCCATATCAAATTAAACGTCGTTAACGCAAGAAAGCCGGTACTCCGATAATATCTACTCCGTTCATTGTTGCGACTCGCGAAGCGCGAAGGCGCTTCGTAGACGACGCATCATTAATGGAAACTGAATCGCACCCGCCTAACCGATGTGTTCCAAGCACAATCACGAGCATTTCCACTCGTGGGATCATCTTCCGGTTTCGGCGTTAAGCTCGTGCGAACGGCAGGCGGGTCGTCTGGAAAGTGCAGGATTGTGACGATTTTCCCGCGAGCGATCGCGGATTAATTGCACGCGGCGCAGGCAGTCGTTGACACTTTAATGAACCCGCGGAAACCGCAGTTGCGAAATCGCCGATGGACTGCCGCCACTCCCATTTTTCTCACCTCGCATTCGTCTTTCGATCGATCGGTGAAAGTTCCGTCACGTTTCGCGTGGTTCGCGATTACAATTAGATCGTTGAGCGCGTCGCGTCTCCTGCGTTGCTCGAGTTCTCGCGATTAGCTGGAAAGATTCGAATGGTCGGTCCGGATCGCGCGGATTATTAATTGTCAGCCGCGGTTCTCTCGCAGCCAAGAGTGCTCGCGGTAGCGTTTAATGATCGTCGATTTCACTCGACGGGGCACTTGCCAGCGTAAGCGTAATTCGCGAATCGTGCGAAGAAATGCACGTCCCGCGTGGATATATTCAGCCGTGATTTCTCCGAAGCCCTCCTTTCCTCCCGCGCGGGCTCGCGGGAGGAAAACCGCGACAATTAGACGCTCATTAATAATTCACGAGCGGCCTTTGTGTTCACGCGCCTGTTTCTCCGCCGGAACCATCGTCACTCCGGAAGAACGGGGGGGAGAGAGAGAGAGAGAGAGAAAACGAGATCTGTGTCGCAGGTGGAAAACGCTCCGGAATAACTCGAGGCGTGCGTGCGTGCGTCGAGACGATCCGAGCTGATAACAAGAAATCGGCGCGCCCGATGCAGCCCGATCATTGGTTGGCACTTTCGCGAATATGCAATGTCCGTTTCCGCGAAACTTTTCGCGGGACTTTCCGCGTCGTCGATCGAAATTCCAGCCGTCGACATCGAAAGCGAAACGGCGAGAAACCACGCGCTCTTCCTCGCGAGAATTAGACGCGAGAAACCGACGATGGAAACGTCGGTTTCCAATGACACAGCTTCTCTGCCCCCGGGATCGACACGCCGAGCAGATCGCGCTTTTTCCGCGGTGAATCCGAGCCGATCGAAGTCATCGTTCACTCGAGCGCGAACGACGACGATGACGACGAAGACGAAGACGACGAGAACGCGTACGCGAGAGCAACCACGAAAGGAAGAAGAGAAAAAGGTAGCCGAAACGCGACCGTTCTCGATGATCGTTGCCGAGACGCCCGCTTTCCCCGATAGAAATCACTTGGCGATAACGATAACGATAGCGACCAGAAGACGAAGACGAAGACGATGGAGAAACCTCGTAACGACGAATTGCGAAAGCGAAGCTAATAGGAGCAGATCTCTCGTTCGCTTTCCGTGGCGATTCCTCGACGATAAACGATTCTTTGAGAAGCGAGCAGGCTCTGGTTATCCGCGATTCTTCGCCATTGAACGCATCGTTTCAACATGCTGTCCCGAGTCGCAAAGTGCGATCGCTATTTTCTCTTGGCGCTGTGTTACGCAATCGGGAAATCGATTGTCGTACGCGTGCTCCTTAATTACGTCGAGCTACGGCTAGCTCTCGACATGGAACGAACGCAATTTCGGCTCGAGGAAGCTCTCGGGTATTACACTTTTCGCCACGTTAACGATGTAACTTTCCCCTTCCCCGGTTTTTCTCATTTTCCAAGGAACAGCTTCGAGCGCGAGATATCGACGCAACTAACTCCGGCTGGCTAATTAGCATTCTGACGCGAAGTCTTGGCGTTTTTACGCGCGCCGCGACGCCGTTCCGTGGGCCCAGGCGGCCAGTTGAAAAGAAAATGTGAGAGCGGGAATATATCGCAAGGCGCGAGCCTGAAGTAAATCCATAAATTAAGGGCATGCCGATCCTAGTCGAGCGACGCCGAACGGATCGCTCCTTTCGAAATGCCCGATCGGTGGCGTTACAATTACTGCATTGCGGATGCACGCAAACGCAGCCGAGCAAAAGCATTAGCATTCGCTGCGCAGAGCTGCGAGGGGTATTAAGAGGGATGGTTTAGAAACATCGGAGAAACCATTGCGCGCGCGCGCGCACGCGCGCCGCACGTGCAGCGAGTAATTGAATTCGCGTTCGACGATAAAAGTGAAACCCTCAATTATAATAATGAGACGGTTACGATGATCGATCGTCCCTTTCTCGGCTAAATCTAAACTGCTCGCGTGGCTCTCGATATCGAGTATCGATGACATGTTCGATATCGGACACATCCATAATTATACGTATTCGATCGGGATTCAAAAAGATTCTGGAATTAATTGAGGGACGAGCGGCAAACTTGATTCGGGGAGGAAAAAAACCTCCGACTTTCCAGCGTATCTCGAGAGTCATTCGCGCTTCGATACCTTCGTCGAACTCGGTCGAACCGGCTGCGAATCGATCAAGGAACCGTAAAGCTGCGCGCGGGGAGAACTGGAATACGGCGGATTGTTTATTAGTAGCTGCTTTCGACTTTCCCGCAGTGGCGGCCCGAAAAAGCACGTACGTACGTTGACCGAGTGACATTCTAACGGCGGGAGGAAAAACGAAAGCTAGCGAACGCAGGCGCGAGTCGCGCGAGTCGGTTTCCTCGCTCGGCCGGAAGAAAGTGAGAACGAACGCGGCGCGCGATCCGCGAATAGATCGGTCGTGTGGTCATCTGGCTGCTGAAGAGACAAGGGCACCGTGAGCGGTATGCCAATGCGAACGCGACGCCCATACGCAATGAGTCACGCGCTCTCTCGCGAGCGGGACGACGCGGGACATCTAAGCGATCGCTGTCGGCTTTGTTCAAGCGAGTCGCACTTTCAAATATTTGTGCCGACCTTAGCGAGAGACGCGAACGACGTCATTTGTGGCGTCCGGTTTACGGCCGGGGCGCATTTACTTCCCGGCTCGGCTCGTTTACATCGCCCTCGCTTCGTTTCCGCCGTTCGCGAGAACAGAAACGTCCGCTTGGTGTTCGGTGTCCCCGAGTCGGTCCCCCTCGCGAGAAAGTCTCTACTCTCGCGCTCGGATTCATTGTAGACTCGGGAAAACATGAGCGTGCCGCGAAAATGAGAGCCGAGCGGGGCCAGCCAGCCGCATCTTCGCGCTCGTTCTCGTCGAGGCCGCGCGATTCACGTAATCGCGACACCTTATGCGTGACTTTCGCTCGTGATAAACGTGAGCGCGACGTCCGCGTACTTATTGTCGCACGCCCGTTATCTACGCACATCTACGTGCGTTCTTTCCCCAAGCGCAAGGGACGCGTATGAGTTTCGGAAACGCGTGTCGCGCTTATCCCTGAAAATCTTACTCGGAGCATTTCGACAGCAGCGACGAGAATTAACGTATTGCCGTTCGCGTGTTCTTTGTTGAGGCGGGATGTGCGTCTCGTAAAAGGATCTCGTAACATCCCATTGTTATCGCGGACGCACGCTCGTATTTCTCTTGGTGGCCGCTCTCGTCGCTCCGCGTTCGGTTTCATTAATTCCATTAATTCGCCGTGTGAAAAATTGCGCGGGACCTTGAGATTTAATCGTCGATCCGCCGCCTCGATCTGACGATCTCGATACTCGAGATTGCGTCGATTGCGGCATTACGTCAGCGTATAATTACAGATTGTAGATGGATGGATGGATTATTCGGCTCTTGCCGCCTTTCGTCATCCGCTTATCCTTGCCGGCGTTACTCATTCGCGTTAACGCTCGATTCTCGTGACATGCCGCACTTCACCTAACGGGCCCTCCCTTCCTCCCTCTCCCTCCTCTTCACCCTCGGCCCCGATATATCGTATCGTTCCACCGCGAGCTCTGATCGAACGCGGCTCGATGGACACGTGAGAAAAAGTTTCATCCGCAAGGCTAGACGCGATCTCGCGTCGCCGGACGATTAGAATGATTCGTCTTAATCGCGAGCGTTCCATATCCGGCTCAGCGGTCGCCTTTGAGGTCGCGCTCTAATCGATACGTATCTCGAACGCAGCAGTCAGATCCCGATTGCGTTTCCGTTTCGATCATCTCGCGCCAGAGGCAGCGTTCCGCGCTCCGCGAGTGCCGGAAGTGGCATTCCGTGCCGAGTGCACTGTTATCATCGATTGCGCGCGATTCCTTCGTATTTACTCATCGACGAGTAATCAGAAGCGGACTCGCGCACGCGATATTCCCATGGATCCCGCGGAATCTCGCCGTTAAGATTACATCATCCCCCCGCTTGCTCGAAATGAAATGAACCGGTCAGATGGTGCATTCTCTTCCTGTTGCACGTGCGGGTGCAATTAATTAAGCATGTCGAGAGTGCTTCGAGACGCGTTACGGCGGCAATTTCCGATTCACAACGGTGCGCTAATTACCGATCGTGACGCGGCAAAGTCTAGTCAATCAGGAACGGGATTGACATACGCGGCTGCCCGTTTCCGGGACAAATCCGAGCGAGGAAATCGCTACTTGCCGCGTTTTTCTGCACTTTCGGGATCTACGCGAGCGGTGCATGGCGGAATCACGGTTCTTGAAACGTAGCCGCCGCGATCTCTCTCGCTCTCCCGCGCGTCACCTTCACCGTGAAAGGAATTACTTGCTATCTCGCTCGGCGACGCGTGCACGCTTTTACCATTACGCTCGCCCATTAGATCGATCGATCGATCGATCGATCGGTCCCGTTCGTTGGCGTGAAACCAACGGCGAACGTTTCCCATCGAAAACACGTAACCCTTCAACGAAACGCTGTCATGCGCCCTCCGCTCCTCTCTCTCTCTCTCTCTTTTTCTCTCTCGAGCGTAGGAGCGCGTTACGAGATCACCGCGCTAATCGCGGATCCGGTGATTGCTCGCGGTCCCACACGGCGGCATCGAGCTCTTTCATCCTCTGGAAAAGCCCACGAGCCGCGCTCGAGCGCGGCTTCTTATCGTTTATTAATCGCTTGCCGCCATCGAGCGGCGCTTGCCGGGTGAAATCAAGCGACTACGATTCGCGCGAGCGTAATCGCGGAATGGTCGCGCGGATCAATCTCAGTCAGTTGGTTTCCCAGCGTGAAACCGGATCTGCATCGCGCATACTTACACGATCGGTCAACGGGAGGAAGCAGAAGATGGAGCGAAGAGAGGGCGAGAGAGAGAGAGAGAGAGAGAGAGAGAGAGCGCGCGAGTTTCGCGGATCGGTGAACGCGGATCGCGCGCTCGTGGCGTTTCGCGGGCATTCGTTAAATGCGAGCAACGCGACTGGCACGCCCGACATCGTAAAAGGCGGTGGCCGCGTTTGTAGATCGCATTTGGATCGCGCGCGCGCGCGCGATCGCGAAGGTAACTGCTCGTTCTCGCGAGATTTCCGTTCGGGATCATTCGCATTCCTGGACGATTACCGGTCGATTACTCGATCGCGTGGATGAAATTCAGCGCCAAATGTGACCGCCGCTCCGATCGCGTAACGTCTAATTTTACGCGGTAAAAGTTAAACAATGTTCGCGCGTTTAATTAAAGCGCCGCGATACCGCAATCGTTCTCGCGTTAGCTGAGAATTAGCTAAATTACACGTTGTTTTAATCCTCCCACACGCGGGCACGCACGGTGAAGGATCTCCCTTATCGAGACGCGCGATCTCGTTGTTCAACTGAACGGTGTTTAGTTAGTCCCTCGATAATTCTCGACTCGCGGTTCTCGACCGTGTTCTCGCGCGATAACAGCTCGCGAAAGCTCGTCATCGGTCATCGTCCTTACGGACAACGGAACGTGGTCCCGACTTCCGGCTCTCGGTGGGAACCGCCCCGTAACGCGTACGCGTTACGTAATTCTTACTACTCGGCTGACCCGAATACGGGGCGAGGCTGGCGCGCGCGGCGTGTCTACCGTGAGAGAGAAAGAGATTCAGATTCAGAGCGTCGTTTCGCCGTCGTTGTCGAAGCTGTCGGCCGCTTCTGGATCTCCTTGAACCGAGCCGAGAGCAAAACGCGAGAGAGCACAAAGGACAGGCATTGGTAACCACACCTAGCAGCGACGGCCCACAGGAAACGCGCTTACCGCCGCTTCTACGAATACAATATAAAAGATAGACACGCCAGGAGAGAAGAAAAGAGAAACTCCATTATAGTCCGCGGCTTATTATTCTTTGCTGCCGTCGCCCCGAAGAATCGGGGAATCTAATTTATCCGCGAGTCTAATTTACGATCTCGCACCGCGACGAGGACGGCGCGCGGGAAATTAATGAGAGAGCCTTTCGCGTTCGCCGTTTCGGATTAACCGCTGCCCCTGGCTGCCACTAATTAACTCCCGAGCGTGAACGACGTCTCGAGAAGGGAGACTTTTCAACGTTCGGCGATTATTTGTGGGGGGCAGCGTGTGGAGAACAACGGTTGCTTGGATGGATACCAAGTAGCAGTCGTTAGATCCCGCCGTCCTGCGAAATGATTTCGCGCACGCCGATAAGATCGATCGCTCGACTTCGCCGACGATCACACATTGGCACACGATTCGCCGTCGTCCTTGATGCTGGAAGGCACGTCGTCTCCCGTGACTTTCGAACGATACGGTATGCCGCGACGTACGCCGATTAATTTCCACACCGGCGGTCGGACATCGTGATAATAAAATGAGTGGCGGTGCCTTTCTTCGCGGCGCGCGCTGCCCTCGCAATGACGAAATGGCCAAACGGCTTGCCGCCAGGCCGAATTCGGCGCGCGCGTGATAAATGGACAGCGAATGTCGCAAGCATCGTGCCCATGCCGAGCATTTCGTACGCGAAAGCCACCGCTCGCCCCGAGCCAGAACTCGCGATCGCGAAGGTAAAGAGTAATGCATATCCCAGAAACCGAGATACCGAGAGCGAGATGTTAACCTACTCGCGAAATCCACTTGGCCGATTCCGATTATCGTCAGCTTTCACGATCGCGATCGTGGAAGGGAGGATAGCTGGACTCTCGCGGAATCGCCGGAACTGGCTATTATCGCCGGGAATCATTCTGAATGTTACTATTCGCGGATCATTCGCAATCGCTCTCAGATCGTTTGCAGATCGTTTGGACTTCCGGGTAGATTTCCCGCTGTCGATCGCTTTCGAGGATCGGTCTGAACCGCGCGATTATCCAACTGCGGCCAATTGCGGCCAAACGAAATCGTCTGCGTTATCCCGCCGCACCTAAGCGCTCCCTGAAAATTGGAAAGGTCTTCGATCGTCGGCAGACCGAGCCGACCGATTCGCCGATTATCGGCGCGCGCGGGCCCCGAACGGGCCCCAGCGGGGAGGCTCGCAACGTCGTCATTATCGTCGTCCGGGGAACGCGCGCGCTCTCGCTCGCAACTGTCCGGATCACTGAAAGCTGGCTAATGACTCTCCTCCATCTGGTCCGGGTTGGTGGAAAATCGTGACGCCGAGGTAGGGCCCCGCAATCAACGGTTGCGGCTGCCCGATCCTACGTACAGTGAGAGGCATACGGACACATTCGGGCCCCGTCTTCCCCCTCCCCGTCTTTTCCTCCCAGATATTCCTGATCGGGAGCAATCGACCACGGCGCACCACGCCTCGTCTAGTAAATGAGGCCCCGGAGGCCGTTAGGAGAAAGGGAGGGCCTTGCTGCGGCCGTGCAACGCCGCTCAATAAACATACGTCCGCTTTTTACGTGAGGCCCGTTATCGCCGGATTTTGATCGCTTCCGCGACGGAAAGTCTTTCTCGATAATCCCCGTGAACGCGAGATCGAACGTTGCTGATCACATGATCGATCCTTTCTTTCTTTCTTACTTACTTACGTCGAGTTGGACATTGCTAAATCGCTGATGACGAACGCCTGAAATGGAAATAAAGCACGTGGCCGACAAGCATGGAGAAGACTGAAGTTCGCTGTAAGATGCGATTAGTTTCGATATCGTGATGTATTATGTACGAGGAAAATGCTTTTCACCGCGTTACGTCATCTCTCGGAATAACAGTTGCAGTTGCTGATACTCGACGCCGTCACTTTGCGCGTTTCCACGATGACTCGGAGAATTGGTACCGTCATATTACTTAACACGTTCATTATCGCTCATGTGATTAGAAAACCGCACATCGTAAATTTATCCGCATCCATCTAATTGTTGATGCTTCGATAAGGTAGATTTTGTACTTGCATGCGAGATGAGATAATTCTCTCCCTGCGTTTCTCACGAGAGATCAATGCGCAGATGCATAGCACATAATAGCAAACGAGTTTTTTTTCTGCTGATGCGAAAGCATCATTTTTTCGGTTGTTTCTCGATGCACACGAGCGCTCGCCGCTAAACTAAATTTCATCCTCGATATTTCTGTTCTACATTAGTTTATTGTGAACTTACTTTTCCGTAACGAATCGTATCCAGAATGATCTGATTAAACATAAGTAGAAACATGTTCAAGCATGTTCCCGAAGATAAAAGTCATAATAATCACTCAAAGATTAGAGTAGCCTTTGTGAGAGAAATTTCTCAGGTTACTTTCTCACGGAGAATTCGTACCGCTGTTCCATGTCGATTTCCACCGAAAACTATCTGTCGCGCTTCCCGTTTTTACCTCGCAAAACTTTCCGAAATTTCGACTGGGCGCGCGAGCGCGCGAGCCGCGCTTTCTTCCGCGTGTGCATCACGCGTAACGTCAACACGCTAATGACCGTGTCACGCACCACGTTCCCGTTGCCGGCGGTCGTAATACAAATGCCTCTCTGTTGCCAGGTAATCCCGGCGTGTCTGCTCGCTTTAACGGACGCGCGGCGGATACAGATTCGGCCCCGGGTGACGGAACCTCAAGTGTACTACGAGGCGGAGGACAATCAAGCCTCCGAGGACGAGTTCGACAGTGTGGCGGTTTATCAACCGCGCACCCGCGCCCTACCGTCACCACGGTCAAAGGACACGCTGGCGTCCAAGCCGCCACCGGTGCAGACTATCAGGAACTACAACAAGGTCAACGACGATGGGTCCTTCACCTTTGGCTACGAGGCGGCCGATGGTTCCTTCAAGGAGGAGACTCGCGGCACGGACTGCGTCGTGCGCGGCAAGTACGGCTACATCGATCCGGACGGCAACAAAAGGGAGTTTACGTACGTGTCGGGTAATCCATGTGACCCCAACGCTCCCAAGGACGATGAGGATGACCTGTCGGACAAGGACGAAGAGGAGATCTCCGGACCGGCGAACTATCCCGTTGTGAGGCCAGTGCCTCGGCCAGTCCCGGTGCGAGCCTCGTATCAACCAGCTACGACTCCACGTGCGCCCACTACGATCTTTCAGACAGAGTACCAACTGCAGGACGAAGACGCCAGCCAGGAGCTGACTGAAGACGACCTGAAGCCGCAATTGCGACCAGCCGCGTTCAGACGACCGGCGACCCTGGTGCAGGTCACGCCGTCTACTGCCATTTATGAATCCTCGACGACGTCCCCGTCTCTCTATAGGCTAGCCTCAACCTCTCAGTATCAGACCACCGCGTCGCCCGTCCTTCGTGGCCAGTCCACGATCGCCTCGAACATTTATCAGCCCCTCGAGACGACCACTCGACGACCAGTCACTCGCCACCCCAGGCCCCAGTCAGTTGCGATCACCCCACGACCCCACGTCGCCCAAGTGGCCGCGCAATACGTGTCCCCGAGTAGCACCGAGCGCCCGGGTGGCCTCATCTACGCCCAGACCCATCCTACGGCGACCGTGTCACCGCATCTGCGTACGACCACCCTGGCTAGCACCCCCCATCTCGACTTTGCCGCCGAGCTCGAGCGTTACGTGAACACGGTCGGCTCGCACGTGTCCGCCGTGTCCCCCGTTACCTCCGCGAGGCCCCATCAGGCTGTCCACCAAGCGCCACCCCAAACTGTCCCGAGAGTCAAGCCTGCCGCAGCCGCCGCCGCCGAGCCCATCTACCACTCGGAGCTCGTGTACGATCCCGCGACTGGTCAGTACAATACCCAGCTTTATCAGACACTACCCCAAACCGTGGGTGACTTTAGCCTCAGTCACAAACTCCAACCGTTCGTAGCCCAGCCTCAGTCCCTGCAGCTCGGTCTGCAGCAGTTGCAGCAGCTACAGCATCAGCAGACTCAGCGACCGAGCCCGGTCTACAAGCCGGCTCAATCGGCGCCCGCCCCGACCATCGCACAGCCGCAGGAGGTCCTCTACAGGAAGCAGCAGGCCCAGCTGCTGCAACAGTCTCAGCAGTTGTACGCGCAGCAACAGCGTCGTCAGCAACAGCAGCAGCAGCAGCAGCAGCAGCAGCAGCAGCAACAGCAACAACAACAACAACCGCACAGGCTCCAGCTGCTCGAGTCGCAACCCCAGAGATTCTATTACGTGGCGCCCTTGAAGGCCTCCGCCACCAGCTCGTCCCTCTCAGTAGGTCAGATCGACCAGTTTCTTCGCGGTAGCGGCGCCAATTATTGATCGCGCCTGATCAGCAACGATCCTCCAGGATCGTGCCGTTCATCAACGATATGGCCAACGCTCCGGATCCTCCTCGAATCGCCCTCGCCCTACCCTCCCTGCCCACCCCCGCCCCGTGTCCGACGGCAACAGTCCAACTGTTGACTGTTGTTACGGTGTTATCTCGAGTGATACGCCACGGGCTAAGTCGCCGGGGGACATAAAACGCCGGCCCGCACGCGTATGAAGGGTATTACATATAAGTATATGCATTTTATATATATATATAGTACATATGTATATTACAGCGCGACGCGCGCGCTGAAGCTGGGACGAAGCAGATCGTCGAGAGCGAGTGACACATACATGTACACACATACACATAGTACACACGAATTTGTAACGTTGCGATGCATCACGGAGGCCGCGGACATTCGTCGTCATTGATCGCGATGAATCGCTGATCGCGGACCCTTCCGCGATTCTCGTCTCGACACAAACGTGGGATTCTTCGTATCAGCTGGTTCTCTCGGTGATGCTTTCGTGTCTCGATAACCACACGACATTAGCGCATCCGCGTTTCCGTCTCGAAGCGGCGTTATTCAACGTGCGAACGATAACTTGATGCGTTACCGGAGATGAGAGAAAAATTCGTTGAATATGGAATACAAATTGAAGGGATTAATGTATGACGCGATGTTGAATGAAGGAACCGCGCGAAGCAATTACGCGGACGTTGGCACTAAGAGAAAACGAAAAGTGAACGAAGAACTGATCGCAAAATTGGATCGTCTTATCGGAAATTGGTGATCTCTCATCGATCTCATCGCGATTAGAGTACGAGAGAGCAAGGGAAGATCGAGAGCCGGTAAATTGTTTTCGATTCGCGTGCGCAGCGAAATTTGATTGATCCGTGCATCGCGTTCGCCCGGCGAACGGGCGTTTCTCTCGTTTCTCAGGTCGATTCCGAGAGCATTTCTTTTCAGCTGAGTATCGCACGCGTTTAGCCGAGTGTAGGTTTACGAGGCACGTTAGAGAGTGAAAGCCAACGACCTGACGCAATACTCACGCACGCGTACACGATGTATTACCGTGGCAATTTCTCGCACCGATCCCCAACGCTGTACTAAGCGTATAAAGGAGGTTCCGCGACGCTAACGGAACGCTCCGCGGACCTTTTATACACGAGATTCTAAGCCGCGTAATAACGTTCGAGCGTTCTCGATTACAAAACGTCGATCCGCGCTGCGGAGTCGCACGAAAGGCGATCAGTGAAACGCGATCAAATGGAAGGGAATAATTAACATCGAGTATGTCCGCGCGGCGTTTCCAGCTGCTTTCGAGCGCGCAATGTCGAGGCAATGATTGCGCGTGCCACTGATCGTGTCGGAAATTCATTCCGAAACGAGAAGATTATTCGATCCCTCCGAAAATCTCAGCACGCGGGTAAATAGCTACGAGAGACATTAAACTAATTACGAATATTGTATGTTAATCAGTTTGAATCACTTTTCCAAATTAAAATCTAAATCATAATTCAGAGTTTGATCTGTTCGATTCTTATCGCGCGAGTCCTCGACCTGAAGTGACATAATATCTCGCGACGTCGCGGTAAGAATATCTCCACGGTACATCTATCTCTCTCTCTCTCTCTCTCTCTCTCGCGCGAATCGGAGATTCCAGATTCGACGCGTTGCCGCGCGCAGCTTGCCGGTTAACGACATCCGATGTCCGATACCGCGAACGTCGCTAGGAAGTGCACTCGGCCTTTTGCAACGTGGAATTTTGCAAGCCTGCCGCGAGCAGGGTTCACTCCGGCGCGAGTCCGCTCGGAGAAACCACAATAATGCTCTTATTGGCGTGGTCTGGTTCGCGATGCAGGGACAGCATTCTATTCGCGCATTCTGAACCGCCGCCGCCGTCGACTTTCTATTTGCATTCTCTGTCACAAGTGTGAGAATCGATTCGAGAATGATTCGTTCCGCGGAAATGTATATCAAATCCGGGAAACGGCAGCGCAGGCCGTGCGCGTCGACGAGAATCGTGCGCTCTTACCGCGACGTTCGCACACGTTAATTATTCTTACGTGGACGTTATTCCCAGGCACGTATCGCTCGGTCACGAATTCCATTCGCGTTCGAAGATCAATCTTTCCGTTGAGTGGATTGAACGTTAGATTGAGAGGTGGATTTAACGTAATTGAATTTGCGATTATCAGAGCCGTCAGTTTCGCTTGATGTTCGACGCTTCGATCTGATCTTCTCTTGTGACCGAAGGACGTCGCGCTGGAAACTTTCGATACCGATGTCTGCAATGAACATTATTGATTACTTCATTCATGATATCACTAATTATCTCGACTCCATCTCGAACAGCGGCCGAGTCCGCGAGCGTTTACGCGCATCGGAAGGAAACGCCTCGATCGCCGCAACTCCATCATGATTTAGTCGCGATCACGCCGTGACCGGCTGAAAGCGACGATTGTCTACTCGTTATTGTAAATAATACTTGTTAGCGTTAATGCATGTAGCGATTATTTAGCAAGCTACGTTAACAACTGCGAATAGACGCCCGTGGAGAGGAGTCTTCTTGAGTTTACGATTTTGTTTTTCTCCTTCCCTGTTTTACATTATATTTGTAAGAGTAATCGAAAGAAAAATGTCTCACTGTGCGGAAATCCGCTGCGCCGTCACTTCATTTTTCCCGACCCCCGAAGATAGCGCTCGTCCACTTTCGCTCGTTAGGACACGCACCGCGGTCCCGAAACGGATACCAGCACGCACGAGTGGAAACTCAGGCGTATCGAGTGCTCGTTTTCATAAAGTCACTACCGTGGCGGATATGCTGCGACGAATGCGATCGACAGTCCGCTTCCGCGTTCTCGCGAGTTCGCCGATCGAGGAGAACGAGGTTGAGTCGCGCGACTCGTGTCTTAATGTTACGCGAGGAGACACGCCTCCTTTATTATCTCGCGATTATGAAGGCACTATCATTATTTAACCATCAATCTAACGCGCCGCGTCAAGAATAAATCATCGGATTAAAGATTCGTCGATGTACGAGGTTAAATTGCAGGTTACACGCAAATTCTCATCAATCGAAGACGACGTACGGTTTAGCAAGAAGACGCGAATATTCGAGCGGTCTCCTCTCCCGGAATTTCAAAAGAGCTTTCTCTTGCTCGGAGATCAGCTTCTGCTTCTCCGAGCGAGTTTCTCGCTGATTGAAAGTGCCTTTTGCCCGCACGCGAAAAATTTTATCTCGCACTCGGAGAGCTCGTTCGGAAAGCCTCCCGCGGACCCTTTCGGCGCTCTCCAGCTGGACCTACGAACGCGCGATTCTCGAGAGATCGATCTTTTCCGTATCGCCAGCGGAACCGCGCGTGCAGACAACGCTTCCGCGCTGGAAGAGAGGAAGACATGGAAAGCAGGAAAGACCGCGTTTTCTCGATTGTACCAGAACGTCACCTTACGTCAGCGGAACGTTCGCGAAAATTACGCATCTATCCACCTGCGGCGTTTTCTCTGCTGCGATTATGAATCATTGTCGTCACGGAATCATCATCGACGCACGCGTCTCGCGTTTGTAAATCTGGATCTCGCGGATCGACTTGATGATGATCGACTCGACCAGGAGACGCTCTCGGATTGTGAATTCGAATCAAAGCAGCGCGACTTTGGTCGCGATTTCCCGGCGGATTCATTATCTCGCGGCTTGCGTTCGACTCGACTTCTCTTCCTGCCCGTGCAGCTCCAGAAAAGTAATAATTTCCTGAAAAGGTTACATAAATCTCGTATAGATGGGACTGTAGTGCTGTCGTCGTTAGATATCGAATTAACGTCGATATGCATAATGATCGTGCAAGACTCGGCTCGAATGAAAGGTGATTTTAATTGAATGTCAGTTTCGACAACGCAGCGTTTCGCAGGATTTACACGCTTTGAAGCATCGTATCGCATTAATAATGGCTCAAAAGTTTTTACTGCTCGGATATACACATGTATAATGAATCTTTCCGTTCGGGATCATTGTCGAGCCGACGTATCGATAAATAGGGATATACATTATGCGCGCGCAGATTCCATTTTACGGTAAAAGTGAATTGCAGGCGCAATCCCAGTGAAAGTCATCGAAAGGGTCGGGCGAGGTGTATATAAATCAAAGCACGTGGAACGTAGCTCCACGTATGCGAGGACTGCCTAGAATGGCATTATCTAATTTTTGCGACGCGCGCATGGATACGATTGCGAGAGTAAATTGGATCGATGATTTGTATCGCCGGCGTTGCATCGACGAGATGTGTCATGCTCTGTCAGCCGACATCACGTTCTGCAGCCGCGGAATTGTAAATTGCAAAACTCTGCAGCGGAAGGAGCCGCCTCGAATCGCGATCGTTTCGCCGCTTTTATACATGTATCGATATGCAAATAAGTGGAAATAAATTAAGGTTTCGTATAACGAGATCGGACCATGTTTTGAATCATTCGCCTTGACTCCCGATTTAATCCAAGTCCTCTGCGGCATCTGTACTAACCTTGAGCTCGCAATGGATCATAACACTTCAGCTCACGATTTATTTGTCGTTTCGTGGTTAATGCAACCGCAACCGCGGATTCTTAGCGAAAGTTTCACCACTGCTTTCTAAATGCACTCTCCATTTTAGCGGTGGAAGATGAGCGGGACAATTGCTACTATCGTTTAACAAACGACCACGTATCTCCGCGATCTCCGACTCCTGCGAGAGTTCATAATTATCATCGCTACTGTGTAATACTGCCACGAGAGCAGTACTTTATCCGTTGAACAAACGATGCGTTACTAACGACGAAAATTCACCGCAATAAAATATACCGTAATAAAATCTCAGATTACACGGCCTGAGATTAAGTAATTGCGCATCGTTGTTTTGTATCTTCTCGGGAGTGCCTGAGAGAAATGCAGAACTGAAGACGGACTATAACATGAGCATAAAAATTGAACAACGGTAACGATAACAAGTTTTTCATAAACTGGCCGAGATATCCTTCACATTTCTTCCACGTATGAAATCCGTAACGCCCGGCCGAGTGAATGTTGTTATCAGCGATTGTCAACGCGGTTCGATCAAGTAGCAGATTAAGACGCGAGATACGGAATGACGCGTTCATACGCAACATCCTCTATTTTGCGGCATAAATGTGAGACGGATGCGATAGCCATTCCGTTCCCTGCTTACGTGAGTGGCGGATATAAATACGCGGATTCACATAATTTAACGACGGCGTTTAGGTCACTTAGATGCGCTACTTGCCGCGACACTAAAGTAGTGCAGCGAGATAACGACCCCCGCACAAACCTGAGGTAATCCAATTACGATAATTTAAATGGCGTTGAAACCACGCTTTCGTTACACGCTAACGGAATGTCGTTGGCGGAAAGACACGAATCTGTGCTGGAAAGATCCAGATCCACGTCGTGCGTATAATCAGAAGGAAAGTAAAGGAAAATTATTTGGGTCCGTCTTCTTCCACGGAAAGGATAATATTAGAAAATTGCAGGAGAAGGACGATCAATGACACTAACGTGTCATGATATTCTCAACAGCGAGAAAAACATTTTGCTGGGCGATTTTCCGAGTTTCTGAGTCATCAAATTTTACTACTTTGATTTGTGAGACATCACGTCTCCCTCCGTAAGATAAAAATGAGAATTTTCTTTGATATAAAGGGATTATAAAAGGGTCTATCGACTGATAATTAAGGATCAATTGTTGAATCATCATTATAAAAATACGACTATATCTCCGCTTAATCAAACTCCTCGCATAAATGTACGCATATCATGGATCACATGAGCGTTACATTCTTGAAGAAGAATGCGTCAGCAATTTTTTATTAGAAAGAAATTTCATGTCCTTTCGTCATTCGTCTCTCAATTAGTCTCATTTTCCGAGATTGTAAATTCCTTTCTTGCACATAGATTCTCTCTCCTCCCACAGAGGTGATTCCCTCATGATTCGATGTCGATGGTAAATTATGCGGGGAAAGATTAATATCTTCTTACGGTGAAAACGCAGCGTAGTTCCTGATGCACTACGTCACGCCGCGCAGCGCTGTAGGAAAGACTGCATAGCCGAGGCGTCGCGTTAGCGTGAGTCAGTAGCAACGCGTAAGAACTAGTTCATTACGAATGATAAAATATGTATTTAGGATGGGAAAAGCATTTTGCGATGATCTAACACTCCTTCAGTTGGATAACGACAAATTATAAAAGGAGTCGATCCGCGAGACATCACGAGGCGTCGATAGAGATCGGTTCTCAGAAAGTCGCGCATTTTCTCGTTAATGTCATCGTCATCAACACTGTAACCCCCTCAGGGGTGCGAGCGACATAGGAACCTGCAATCGCAAGATTAAAAAGCTTTCGCAACGAACAGGCATTATCACAGATATGCTCATCTTAACGGGAATAAAAAAGAGCGAAGTAAAAAAGAGTGATCTCGCTCGTCTTTAGGTCTGAAACTTTTTGAGAATTCGGAATTACTTTTATCTGCCACACGTTTTCCGCTATACATAATTCACGTTTCAGCATTCATCCCGCTCGACGTGCTCGACGAATGTTTGCGGCGGATTGCTCAATTAGCCATTTATATTTCGCAAGCTGCATCGTGCTTCTAGATTTCGACGCGCCCAAGCAACGCGTTACGGTAACAAGGAGCGGCATGGTTTCCATGGATTTTCGGTATTGTCGGCCGCCGAAAACGGAGCACGAACCGGTGATTTCCGAGCATAATGCGAGATCTCTCGCAAGTAACGAGTGAGTGGGCGTGTCTCTCGAGATACAACCGACGTAATGTGCAAGCGGTGATTGCGTTACGATTAGCCCTGTACTTGCTTCCTATTTCCGAAAAAGTTGATCGCACAGATGAATCACTCCCGAGTATACGGGGAGATTAGACGTTAATTAAGCGATCGAAAAATTCAAATGTACGTTTCGGAGGCATGAAACCGCTCCCGAAATTTGCAATCCTGATAAACTGATACGACGAAAAGCGAAAGCGCATCAAGTGCCGTCTTTGGCATTACGAACCGACTTTCCTTTGGCGGAAATTTTAATTAAGAGATCTAATTAGCGTTACGAAACGTTGAGGACAGCGTTGGATGAATCTGATGAATCAAGTCTTATGGCTAACGAGATCTAATTTCTACTTCGATTTCAAACGTGCGCTTTTGCTGTATTTAATCGAGTATTTAATCCGATTCGTCATCAAATTAGCGATCATATCGATAATCGACGATCGCCGATCACTACTGAATCGTGATCGATGATTTCGTTTTCAACAATCTAGGTCTGAAAAGCTTTTCATCAACGAAACTTCAGAATCCGATCAATTCGTCAATCTCATCGAACGAAAAGTATTACGAAAGGATCGTGTTTGCTGAGCAATCAGCGCGCAGCAACATCGAGCAGGAGAAAGCGCTCAGCGTCTCCCGATGCATCCCGCGGACTTTTCCCGGATATCCGGCGGATTTTATTATTTAAGTTTCAATGGGGTCCATCGAGACTGTGCTGTGAGCGCGCGATCGAACGGGCCTTCGCAGAAATCGTTCCCGATGAAGACAACAATCCTCCTTCGGAGGAAGCGTGGGGCGCGCTGTCGAGAGATAGACAGCCGATACGTCCGCGAACACGCGGCGTATCAAGGTGGCATCAAAAAAGTGAATACGAAACCGCGGAGGAAATTGCATGATGTAATAATCGTTCTGTGGGAGTGCCTGTCTAGAGTGGAGCGAATACCACAATACCGGTGTTGCACACTATGGGAACTATTGTTACAGATTTTACAGAGTCTCTCTCTTTCTATCTCTTTGCTATTCCACTGTTTTTGCTCGGCCGTCAACTCCCACGTGGCTTTCACTTGTGTCCCCGCGAAGCCGAACTTCTTCTTCGCGTGTGTGTCGCCGTTAGTTCTGTCGGGCGCTTCCGCTCCCCTTCGGGGAGCCATTATCGGACCGCTTTCTTCGGGGCCGCGCGACTTTTCGCGCTTC
This sequence comes from Eciton burchellii, assembly GCA_020341155.1. Classification (NCBI taxonomy): domain Eukaryota; kingdom Metazoa; phylum Arthropoda; class Insecta; order Hymenoptera; family Formicidae; genus Eciton; species Eciton burchellii. The sequence goes on from JAHMML010000039.1 coordinate 783,403, forward strand.
CTGCTCCCGTGATCGCGAAATCCTACACGACAAAGAATTAAGAATATAATACAAAATCGTCGGTTCACGAGACACTCGGCGGCGCGAGATCAAGTCGCATATATCTTAATTAATGAAGGAAGGAGACGCGTGTAAAATCAAAGGATCGCTTCGGATCGTCGCTCGAGTAAAACTCGAGCAGTAATGGAAATAGCGAGTGTTAATTTAACGACACGGACCGAGGTCCTCGATCATTCAGCGGCTTCACGACTGTCTCGTGCTCCACTTAGGGCAATTTTCAGGACTTGGGCAATCCGGGCCGGTGCGGCCCGCGAGATGAACAAACGGCACGATAGTACACCGCGCGGCTCTTTATTGTTGTATGTTTTCCGGGGAAGCGCACGCATTTTTACCGTCGTCATTTGGTGCGCCTTAGGCACCTTAATGATCGTTTAGGGGTCATCAAGGTTGAGCGTGGCGGCGCGGCGACGGCAGTGGGAGGGAAACCGCAGCGACCTGTGGTTGCCTATTGTGTCACCCTATATATAACGGCACCCGACACCCCACGCGGTATTAAGAACGTTCACCGCATCCGCGGTAACATGGTTTCCAGTTCTAGCAAGGTATAACACCGCTGCCGCCTCTGCTGCCGTCGAGTACTCTCCGTGTGCGCGAGCGTGCTCCGTTCATGGTGCCCGATCCGATCCGATTCGATCCGCGAACCGGGATTTCAACTCGGCCTCTTTGTCAATCCGAACGCGCGGTTCCGCACGATCCCGTTCGATCGAAACCTTTTCCGCGGATTCGATTATTGGTGCTCGTGGGAAAGTGCGCGTTCTTAGGTCTTCGGGGAGTAGTTCCGAGGAAGCACTTTAGGACAGCTCGAAACGTCCCTCACGGAATGTCTGGAGTGACAAGTGTGCGTGTGAACGCGATATGAGAATGCGTATTGAGAAAGCCTTCCCCCGTTGTCTCGCGTTGTTATTGTACAAACGAAATCGACGCTGAATACAAGCGTGCAATGATTCGTCGCGGATGTCTGAAGCTCGACTCGCCCTGCACATTCTCGACGTTTCTCGATGTTAAATGGATAAACAGCGCTCGACAAACGAGACGCAGCGTCACGGTTGTAGTCGCGTCATCGCGTTTCCTCTATAGTTTCCGCAAATAGAAAATCACATTTTGCTTTTAAGATGACGCCATGGCTGATGGCATTCTTCTGTCTGGCTACCGCCGGCTGCACGAACGTCACGGACCAGCAAACCTCGGAGACGCAGCACGATCATCAAGTGGCGATCTTGAAGCAGATCAGGAAGGTGAACGAGGACGGTTCCTACACGTACGGCTACGAAGCCGGCGATGGATCATTCAAGGTAATTACATGATCGCTTAAGCGCGGCGCGCGATAATCGTCGACCGCACCTCTCGGCTTTTTCTTAAGCATCATGAATCGCATCGCGCAGTGAAAACTGTGTTCCCACGGATGTACCGGACGTTAATGACACGATCGAGTTATTTTTTCTCTCGCGATTGCATTTATAGTAACGGCGCGCAACAATGCCAACGACGATATTAATATCGTATGCTCAATGTCATTGTTAATTCCCGTCGCCTGGAAGTCGCCTAGAATCTAATCTAATCATTTCTCACAATCATATATTAGCATGTATGCATTTATAAATACTTGAGATCACCTTGTTGAAAAGTAAACAAATAGATCGCGGAATAATGTTCAAATCTTTACCGTCAAACTTTGAGAAGTCATTTAAATATTCTCTCATTATTTATTAATTAACGCGGTGCATGATGGCTTGTATCTCTGACGAGCACAACTATTTAATTCGAGAAAGTTGTACAGTTATTGTCACGCTTCTTCCGTCAGGTCGAGAGTCGCGACGTTCTGGGCAATATTAAGGGCACGTTCGGTTTCGTCGATGCTGACGGCGAGATAAAGAGAGTCTCGTACTCATCGTCGAACGGCACTGGCTTTAAGGCAACCACAATGTCGCCCTTGCAAGAACACGTGTCGGTCGTACAGAGCATACCGCGGCTCAATCGCACATCCACGTCCACGAAGAAGCCGAACGTCGTGTACGCCACATCGACAGAGGCGTCGACCAAGTCGTCAGTCGTGCAATCGATCCCTCGAGCGCGAAAGACGACCACCAGCACCAGCACGACGACTAGCACCACCACCACCAGCACCACGGAAGCGCCCAAGACGGTATTCGGCCACTATCTGAAGGGCACGTTGAAGAGCAGGCCGCGTTTCATCATCAACGGTCAACAGAGACCGATCGCGATGGATGACACGGCAATCATCGACGACGAGGATTCGCAGATCAACCGACCGAGCACGGATGACAAAAACAACGCTTACCGTAGAATCGTGTTTGCCAAGCGACCGATCGAACACAGCTTGCCAGTCATCTCCGATGACTTCGTGGAGAAGGAGGACGAGGCTAAGATCACAACCGGGAATAATCTCAGGAGGCAGCTCCACGATGATGCCAACAAACCCACGAGTGGCGTGGAGACTGGCGACGATCATCATTCCGATGTTTACGGCGGTTCTCTATCGACGACGCGACCTCTCTTCACCACGACTGTTCCATCGCGAGTCCTGCAAAGGGTCAGCAGCACCACTGCACGCACGGACCGACCAAAGATCTACCTGAATCGCGATAGTCTAGGAGCGAGTCGACTCGACGGACCCAAGTACGAAGGTACGCGGATCTACGAGACCGAGACGAAGCCTTCTCAGGAAGAGCGCGTATCCTCGCAGCAGCTCCTCCTGCGCCCTACCACCACCCGGATACCCGTGGATGACCGCGACTATACAAGGCCCACGACTGAGTCCGTCTACCTGCGGCAGCAAGCCGATCAATATTTGCGGGAATTGCCGCCCAGGATCCTGGTTCAGTCCCAACCGGGTAATCTCGACGAAGAAGGCGTCTACCGAGCGATACCGATCGGCAGGCTCTTGTTCAGACCACCGCCGAGCCAGCCACCGATCTTCCCGACCGCATCCACTACGGACGCAAACGTTCATTATCTAACAGAGAATCCCGGCGTGGCGGATCCAGAGGACGAAGCACGGATCGCGATGAACGCCAATTACGTGCGCGCACGGCCCGTAATGCGGCCGCTGATCTACTCGGAGGCCGAGCAACGTGGCCGACCAATTTTGCGTCCGATGCAGAACCCTATCGCGCGTCCGGAAGGCAGAGACTATCAATCGACCACGCCCGAGTATCCCTATCGTGCTCCCGCAGGCCTGACGCTGCCGCCAGAACCACCGAACCCGATCTCCGCTCCTCTAAGTCGACGGGACTTCCAGACGTTGCTGAGGAGGCTGCTGGTGAGTCAGTACGGCGTGCAAGCTCTGTCCTATCCGAAGAGCTACTTGGAAGATGCCCTGTACGACCAGCAGCCGTATTCGTCGTACCCGGTGAGTTACCAGGCGCCGATCCCACGACCCTCTGAGCTGGCCTTCGATCAGCAGGCGCAGTACGGAGAACGCGTGGCACTCAGACGTCCGCTGTACCCCAGGGCGCTGAATCCGCTGTACCATCAGTACGATGATTACCACGACGGCGGATACGCGAAGCGGGTGTACAGGCAAAAGTTCTATCCGCAGGACATAATCGACGAGAGCAACGAGATCCTGCCGGCACCGATCAGGGAGGCACTGCTGCTGAGGATGGTGAACCTGGCGATCAACGCTGAGCGGTCGACGGTAATGCCGACGACTATGGCGACCAGCACGACTACACCGGCGTCGAGGTATAGGAAGATAGGTCCGATCAGGAGCGTGCAGATCATCACGGACGACGATGAGAACAAGGACGCGAGGAAGAAGATGTAAAGATCTGGAAACAGCTAGGGAATTCCTCGCGAATGAGTATTAATCGCTGCAAGTTAAGTCGTCGAGTTCGTAGCGCCAGATTATTCGCCGCGACGACGAGACTGATGACGAGCAACCGAACGCGAACCTGCTACACCTTAGATGTATCATAATCGTTAGAGATTTCTTTCTGCAATCTTCTTCCGATGATCAGATTGCTCCTTGGCTTTAGAGATTCAAGTCTTGATCAAGAAGGAGGCGAATCCAAAGTGTTCGCAATACGCACAGTTACTCACATGTATCTTTCATATTGATTTACTATTGTCAAGTATTGTAAAACTATATCGAATTCTCACGGTAATATCTTTAAGCATGACGAAGCAACTTACGTCAACGATTCTTTTTTCTCTGGAGAACGGATATGTCCGTCCGCGGGGACGTCGTGTGTGCACGCGATGGACGCATTCGTATCGTTACTGAATTGAATCGGTTTCACGAGAGGGAAATCGAGCAGCAGCCCGGCTTATTTTCTGCACGACAGCTTCCCAGCATTCGCCGGCGCGCATATCTATCGTTCAGCGCATGTTTATATCTATGATACTGATTCAGCAATCGATGGACTGATTCAGGAATCGGCGTTAAATACCGAAATTCTTCTGCGAGGAGCAGCGTGCGCGCTTATCGCAGCTAAAATTCGCAGGTGAAATTCAATTTTACATCAAGTTCAATTCTCCTCGCGTTCCAGAATTACGCCGCTTGACGGAAATGGAATTAATAACGAGACAAAAATGTCGAGGTAATCGACACGAGATAATTGACGTCCGATTGATCCAGATTGCCTCGACCTTTTTACAATAATACCACGATAATCGCGTCATCGTAGCAGTTCCTCGCGTTCAGAATTTTGAAGGAAAACGCATGAGGCGATCGCGCGTAAAAGCGAGAAGGAAATTGGAACTAGCGTTCATCGATAGAGCATCATGTCGAATCGGTGCATAATACTCGAGCCGTCTGTTCGAGAAAAATCCCACGAAAGCCGTTCTCCACGATGGAACACACGCAGAACACGAAATCGCAACGCGATCCTCTAGCCCTTAAGACACGCGTGCTTGCAACTGTAAATACGTTACGTAAAGGTAGTATGATATATATATATATATACGTATATACGTAAAGAAATAAAGAAAGAGTCGTACGCGTTAGACTGAGGCGTTGTGTGAGAACTCATTTCATAAGTCCCTGAGAGCCGGCGTCACCGGGAAAGAATAGTGACGCGTCTACTGCCGGTAATTAGCGTCGCGGACTTGCGACACTCTGAATCTGCACGAGCAGGTCGCGACGCGAGTACGACGGCCGAGGGCGACGAGGGGATATGGGAACCATGAGATCTCGCGTGTAGTTTCCAGACGACTCGGAAGAATTCTCTTCGAAAAACGCGAGCGTTACGTAGGCGCGATGTCTCTCACGCCGAGGAAAGAAACGCGATAGTCATTCGCACAAATGACAGAATGGGTAGATCGACTCGGCGATAAAACGCTGTAACTAATCTATTGACGGTGTTATTGATTCATCGAGGAAAACGGAGCGGAATAATCAACCGCATCGAGATACGATCGATGCTGATGAGAATATGAGAACAGTGCGAAAGTGCGATTTTATCAATGTCGTAAAAGTTGATATCTCAAAGAGGAAATGGGAGACTAGTTCATCAAATCTCTCGTTTTCAGGGGAGTTGGCAAACGATAACTAATATCGACGGGGAATGATGACAGATTATCAGCCGTTACGCGTATCGACAAAACTATCGCGCGAACGACAAAACTAGAGTCGAGTTAACGTCGACTGAACACTCGCGCGGGAATGCCGATCGAACGAGTTTCCGACATGCGTTAAAAAACCGTGGCGCTTGAGGTATCTCAATTCGCGGCGAATGGCAGACCATTTTGCGCGGATACCGTGAACGGCGGCCCGCCGTTATTATTCGCGGGCCGGATATGCACGCGCGCGTGAAAGGCCACATCGTAACACAGGCACGCTCACGCGGCGGTGATCTTACGCGCCGTCTTCCGGTATTCCACGCGTGCATCGGATCGAGGCAAAGCAGCAGATCGGCGCCGATAAGAGGACACGGCGAGGTTGTCTCTAATTAGAGCGCCCAGGCGTTTATATCCGCTTTCCTCTCACTCTCCTTCTGTCGGAGGTAGAAAGTCGGAGGGCGCACGCATTGTCCCACGAGCGCGCTGGGGAATAACAGAGAAAACACGGCGGGTCTGATGAAGCGAAACTTGGACAACGGCGGAAAGCGAGCGTAATCCGAGAACAACACTCGACGCTCTCGTTCGGCTTCTCCGTGCATCCTCGGCGCTTTTATCGTTTGTCTACTTTCCACGCGTAAGAAGGATTATCAGTGGACGCATCTAGCAGTCGTCGTTACCCACGGCAGCGTTTCGCAACGATTCTATCCGGGACAGCGACAACTCGAATTACACTGGCATTCTGCGAAGTACTGCGACTGCTCGTAACGCGACGATTGCCGTATAATTAAACTCGCGCACAATTTCGAATGTAATAAATGAAATAGTCAGATTTCTAACTCTTCCTCTCGCAATTCGATAGTCTTCCCTCTTGTTTATTTTTAATATTTTATTCTTCTGGCGTGCCTCTTTCCACGATCTCTCTTTAATTCGATGTACTTCTTCCGATATTGATATCAAATGATATCAAATCGGGCACTTATCTTAATAACATAAATACCTGCGATCGGTCTCGATCTTCGAGACTTATATACATCTATTATTCACACGTGTGCTCGATGCGCGACGCGATATATACGCTTCTCTCTCTACCGCGATCGTTCGAAGGGACAGAGCGTCCTTGACACAAAATGTAACGAGTAAAAATGGCACGAGTAATTCTCTTCGCCGATTGTACAGTTGTCGCTCAATTGGAAGCCACCGAGATCTTGGAGTGTATCGACGCAGAGCGAGGCACGTTCTTCAGGCTCTCGATGTCGTCGTCCAGCACGTAGGGCACGAAGGGCTCGGTCTGCACGCCCACGTCCTCGTGATCGAGTTCCAGCGTGTCCTGCTCGTAGATCACGTCGTGACTTCGCGGTCTCGCCACGGACGGGATCCACGGTTGTGGAACGCCCTTGCCGAGCGCCAGGAAGACAGCAGCGGTCGTCAGCAGAACGACGGACGCAACCCCGAAGACCAATCGCCAGGAGCCAGCGATCTGAAATCGATCGACGAATTTTTCTCTCCGCAACTTGCCTGTCAAGCTTCGATCTGCGTTAGAAACTGGCCGCTGGAGAGATCGGAATGAAAAAGAGGCTGCGAGAAGGCACGCGAAGTGCTTTCGAGATCGATCAAGAAAAAGTCGAAATATTAAGCAGATCGGAGGGAAATCTCGATACTGCGCGTGAGTTTCGTCATCTTGACGGTTTGAGACGATTTGACACATAGGACATCTAAAATGCGCGCAATTGCGAGATGAGTCAGAGGCGTGCGGAGACGCATCGTTAAATTCCTCTTGCGCAACGCGCGTCCAAAGTATAAACGCGACCGTTTAGCCAATTACACTCGCTCCGCTCGCGGTTTCGAACCTCGACGGACTTACGGATCCATGAAGGGCTTGGGTCACGAAGTAGTTGGCGGCCAGGAGACCAGCGGCGCCCAGGGTGGAGCAGAGAGCGCAGGCAGCCGCGGCGCACGCCGGCGATTCCGCGGGTGCTAGATCTGCTATGGCAGCGAGTGCGCCGGCCGGCGCGGTACCGGAAACCAGAAGAGCGGCGATTCCCAGCCAGGCGGCACCCAGGGCCTGACAGCCGGCATATCCGGCGACGAAGAGGAGCGCCGCGGGGATGAAATGCGCTGGATGAAGGGTGGAGTTTGGTATCGATTAGAGGTGAGCCGGAAAGGACCTTTGCAGGAAGCGAAGCTTCCGGTGCTCAGCGCGCTTCCTTTCGCTATCGAGGTCGCGAACGCATTGCCGCTCGATTCTTCTCGGCGACAACGTGCGAAAAGAACAATCCGTTCGATTGCGCCGATCTCTTTCGGGATATCGAATCTCGTGAATTTTGATCTACGAGTGATCTAATAACGAGCAATGGTCTCGATCGAGATACGTTGAACTTCCCGTGAAATTTCCATATTGCAACATACTCGCCGCAACGCTCGCGAAACGCTCTCACATCGAGAATTTTCTGAGAGCGGAAAGCGAACATTACGCGCGCTCGCGTATGAGAGAATCGAAATGACTGAAATTCTCGTAGGCGTGATACGCACCTGTGTAAACGACCAGCTTTCTTGCCGTAGTTGTGGAGACTATTTTAGACTCGCGGACGTGATCCACCAGGAGACCACAGGTCAATGCAGCCATGAAATGACCGATGTGAGGTAACGTAGTCAGCACCGAGTCCTGAATCGAATCGAATCGAATCGAATTTAATAACAGAGTAAGATCCCTCGCACGCTAACAGCTGTCGCTTGATATCGATCGGTTGGAGAATCAAGTCTCCAGCTTTCCGTTATGTAATTATGATATAATACATAGCGCTCATGAGTGATCCAATTGTTTCGGTTAAATGAAAGAAATCATTTAAATTAAAAATTTTTTTTGCGGTTTTATAGACATAAAATTAGATGGCTTGATCGAGCCAGTAACATAATTCCAAAAAATATCGAAACCAACAGATGCACATCCGCCGTTGCGTTCCTTGTGACTTTTAACGAGGAAAGGTATGCGAGGCATGCATCGATTTCTTCTTTCCTTGACAACGATACTTTGGCATTGCTCGACGAAAGCTCAGCTCGAACGCAAGAAAAATGACAATCGGAAATTGCAGACGACAAGCTATACGAAAATGGAAAATGGAAGGGATACAGCTAAAAGCACCGAGTCTCGGTTAACGACAAGTTACTCACGTTAGCTGTGGAGAAGCCGTAGATGAGCTTCAGGTACTTGGTCATACCTAGGGCGAGCGTCGCGTCGCCCCATTGATTACCCATGGTCGCTACTGCGGATGCCCAGACGGGCACGGATCTCAATAGCTTCCCCCATGGTATCACAGCCGCCTGCGGTTTATCATCAATAATCATGAGCTCTGCTCGCAACTTGGCAACTGTCTCGGAAGTTACAGCGATACGCGTAGCAAGTTAAAGCGAGCGGAGAAGGAACTTGCGCTCGCACATTGAAGGAACCTCAATTCTCGCGGACTCATCGTGTAATTAACGTCTTCACTATCGACTCGAGCGATAACGAAAGTGCCCCGCTCATAAACCAGAAGAGATTCGCGAGTTGCGAGAGAGCTTACGTTGGTGTCGTGCTGATAGGACTTTGGCGTATCCTTGACGAACCGGCCGAAGGCGAAGTACCAGCAGAGTGCCAGGAGAACCAGACCGTAGCACAGGGAATCGCGGCCGAACGTCCGCACCACCGCAGTGCCCAGCCATCCGGTGAGGCAATAACCCACGCTGACAGCTTCGAGCATGGGAATTAGGATTAGTAGATTGCCTTGAATCGGAGAACGTGACACGAATCCGTGTTTGGAGAACGAATTCTGCGAGGTGCCATTTCCACGAAACGGCGATTCGTTCGGACCTTGGCGCGATCGCCAACCTACCTGCGTAACAGCTGAAGTACCAGCTCCTGTGATTGCTCTTGAACCAGGTCATCGCGAGCATGTGAGCAGCGGGCATAGTCGCGCCCTGAAAAGAAAAATATCGCAACGATATTTCCCCGTTCCGAGGGATCTTTGCGAGGGATCGCGAAGCTGACGACTTACCGTGCACAATCCTTGAAATAACCGCAACGCAACGTGCGAAGGTCCGCGCCAGGCCGCGGGCACTAACAAGGACGCTAAACAGGCGCTGAGAACCGCGCGCGAGAACACCATGGAGGGCCCGGATCGACCCCACACCAGACAACCACCCAGAATCGGCCCGGCGACCTGACCCCATAGAAAAGCCTCGCGCATGATCGATTCTGCCCGCTCTTCCTGTGGTAGCTGTCGTTCAAAGTGTTAATAATGAGCGTTTCTATTGTTTTGTAAAATACACTCTTCCTAGGACTTAATATACTAAAGCTGAATTATTAGCTGAAATAAGCTTCAAAGTATTTAGCGTTCTCCTTCTCTCTCGCTTTCTCTAGACTCACTTCGGTCGACGTGAACTTCTCAGGCGGCCAAGAAACGGAGAAAATTATATTACCGAACAAACGCGTCGGAATACCAGCGATGTTCGTACCTCCATGAGTATGACCTCGAAGTCCTCGGTGCGATTGCGACTGGTGATATTGACCAGCATGTCGCAGTGCCAGGACGTGTCGATGATGGCATGATTGTCTTTCTGATTTGCCAGTAGCGCGACGGAGGAGCTGACTTCGACCGCGCCGCAAAGCGCAAATCCAACTGCGACCAACGCGGCGACAACGTGTCGGGCTCGTACGGCCGCTAACGGGCAACAACAGAATTATGCGACACGTTGTGACAATCGCCTCGTGCGATTGGCAACCGTTGGCAGATCTGACTTGCAAACCTGACTAACGTAGAGAGAATCGTAAGATTGCTAATCACTGAGAGAGATAAATTATATCTTAATCGTCTATTTACGGCCACATGCTACTGGTAACAATTTTTCGTCACTATATCATTCGATGGAAATTTATTAAAAATGAGCGAACGTCCTGGTAATTAGTTCGTAGAGACACGATAGGATCACGATTGCTATTCACCGACAAATTAGTAGCAGAACAAGTTCTCTGCAAGTGTGTACATCCATTATCGTAGTCGGCAAACATCGATGTACGACAATATTTGATTCTGATAACCTGCTCAAACGCTGACGCAGCGTTGATTTCTGCGCACTAACTCGAAACTTAAAGGGGATTTTAGTTTTCTTTTTTTTCTCTCTCTCTTTCTAGTAGGGCATTAAGGTAATAGAGCAAAACTGAATCTCGATTTCAATTATTTATATCTTTATATCTTGTAGATGTACAAGTCACGACCGCGTTAATCGTAGGACGATTCAATAATTCATTGCAGATCCGCAATGTTCGTTATTCAACGCGCGTCGCGACATAAAATTCGTTCCCATACGTGAGGGACGATGAAATTAATAAGGATAATTAAAATGAAAACGAACCTCGAACCTCTTGCGCAGCGAGTTTAATTTGACAACTGCCACGTTTGACGAACTGCACGCTACCTCTCTTGACGAAGTCTGCCATCTCACAGAGCGTAAAAATAGCGAGATCGAGCGCGACATCCCGCTCTTATCAGTCCCGACATTTGGTTTTGTTCGTGCACTATCTCTCCACTACTCTCAGCCGCACCTATTGCAGGCGACCTCGACTTTGGTGCGACGAAAATAGCCGATTTTCGATGATAAAACGACGAAACTCCCGATTGTTCGAGCAGAGCGCCGAAGACGACCATCTCGCTTCCGTCAATCGCGTCAATCCGCTTTTCTCGCGTGGATTACAAAATGGATATGCGCAATCGACGATCAATAACCGCAGAATGTCAGCGCCGACTTTGTAATTTCCAACAGGATGTGGCCGTAATCCCGAGATTTCCGTCGCGGAAGAGTCGTATTAATCGGAGAATTCACGTTCTAGAGAACGGCGTCGATGCACGTTCGATAGCGAGCGATCAACGATCAATTCATTTCTCTCAATCCGATAGGTGCAACGCGTCCGTCGCGAGTGGTTCGTCGATGCCTTCGGAAAGTCCATCGAGGTCGCGTACACGTACCTTTGACCTCGAGTGCTGCGTGCCTCAGCTGGACGCTGCCGCGTTTGAGACGGACCAGCGCCGCCATCGTGGTCAAACGTGCTGGCACAACATCGATGATTGCGTTTCCATGATGCAGCAGCGATAATACATCAGGCACATATCATCGAATCCGTCCGGCGACCGCCGTTTCCGGCGCACTTTCGCACCGCGCGCGAACAAGCGGACACGAGCGGAGGGACGCGGCGAGTTACGCGAGCCATACTGGTCATCTCTGGCTGGTGCGGAGTGAATGAACAGCTCCGTTAACGAGACTTGATACAATAAGTACCTAGGATCAGCCTTGAAGCATCACCGCGATGCGCCAGTCTCGCGTTACGCTCGCCGTCCCCAAACGATATCGCAGCTCTGCTCGTCGATAGCGATCTTGAATCGCGCATCAACGCGAGAGGATATCTCTCTTGTTCTCTTTTCTTCCGCGAGGCTTATCGTCGCGCGACGACGTGACGCCTGATTTGGCGATAAATGTCGCTGACACGATAATTGGCGCATTATCGCGCGCGAGCTTCCTCGCCAGAGCATGCAGCGAGCATACGTTCAAGAAGACGCTAATAAACAAGTTCTATCGATCAAACCGATGTTTTATACCGCTTTCAATATTAATATTATAATATATGATATCAAGATTCATGTGACGCTATCCAATCGAGGGATCCGCTATGCAAATACATCGCGCTCGGAATCCTCGATTAGCGTTGGAACGAGCGGATGTCCGTTGTCTGGCATTTCAGATGCACGTATTCAATTGATGGGCCTTAAAGCCCGTCACTGTGATTCAATTAGCGTAATGAATCGTTAATTCAGCGAACTATCGGCAGTTGGTAACGGGGGAAACCTCATCCGCCAGAATTCGAGCGCCTTCGCGAACCCGCAGACGCCGTCCGCTCGACAATAACGCCTCGGAAACGGTTCACCAACCGTCGTTGACTAAGGGTCGGGAGACTAAGTTACCAACGACCAAGCAGCATCGGTAGATTCGCGCTGAAAGCAGGCTGAAACTCGGTCCAGTGGAGTATCGAATACGTGAACGAGTCCCAGTGGGCCCCAGCAGGTTGCGTGGCAGGTGGTCGGGGTCCCCCTTTCCTGTGGGCCTACCGTCAGCAGGGGACCAGCGGGATGCCACCTGCGCGGCGATTGGTCAGTTTGCAGGCAGGTCAAACGGCAACGCGATCGGACGGTCGACGTTTGTCATATTTATCCGCCGCTTCGGAGCGCGCGGTCTTCTCGACCTCACGTTTTTCGCATTTCTCGGGTGATTGGCACGCAGGCACCTGAGTGAAACGACGCCGCGGCGTCGTCGTTGTGATAATCACGGTGGTAATCGCGGAGAAACGACGAAGAACGCGCGCGGAACAACGCGCAGCCAGTGGGGGCCCCCGCAGGGGGAGAGAGGGAGTTCCGAGTTCTGCGAGTGCCGAGGATCGCGCCCGCGCGATCCGAACGATCGCATTTGAAACGCGGAACGCGCAGGACGATGCGACACGCCGGTGGGCCCGTCCGTTCTTCCTCGTGTTTCCTCGTGTTAGCACGCGCTATCGCTCTGTCGTTGTCACACTTTAGTGTTATCGTTCCCCAGTGGTGCGCTCCCGCTCCCGGGATACCCTCGTGGAATCACCGTCGCGACGGTGAATGACGTGGGAGGCGTCGGCGGGACGCAGCGCGGCACGAACGAGCGGCGGCGACGAAGAAGAAGAAGAGGAGGAGGAGGAGGAGGACGAGGAGGAGGACGAGGAAGAAGAAGAAAAAGAAGAAGAAGAAGAGGAGGAGGAGGAGGTGAGTGCACTCCATTCCGATTGCCCCCTTTTCGATCCTTTGCTTTGCTTTGAGGTTAAGTTGGGTGCCCTGCTGGGGTCCCGAGGATCACTGGGATCTCTGGTCCCTCTCCCCTCCCTTTTCCTCCTCCGGTTCTCCGGCTCTCCGGCCGTGAGCGGTCCAACGCGGACAATACGGGGGCCCGCCGAGAGAAAGAGAAAGAGAGCAAGAGCGAGAGCGAAAGAGAGAGAGAGAGAGAGAGAGAGAGAGAGAGAGAGAGAGAGAGAGAGAGAGAGAGAGGTACAGAGACCAGCGAAGGGCATCCGGGTCTCTTCAGGCCGAGGGAACCCGAAAGGACCTTTGAATGATGCGTGCCGGCGCATCTCTCTCCTCCGTCATCTTCTTCTTCTCCGCTTTCCCTTCTTTCTCCCTCCTTCCCCCCCCCCCTTCCTCTCTCTCTCTCTCTCTCTCSCTCTCTTTCTCTCGCTCTCTGTCTATCTTTCTCTTTCTGCTCTCCTGTACCCTCCTATCTCGTTCTCGACGCGACCACTTTACTCTCGCTGTCCTTACTCGGGACGCGGCGGTCCACAGCGGACTTTTTGAATTATTTTCTCGCCGCGTTGTAGTGCAACGCGGTAATGTCGCCATTGGTTCGCATTTGCATCGAGACATGTCGCAGGGAAACATTCCCGATACCGACGCACGCTTTTCGTTACCACGAAAACGTGTCCTCGAGAGGACGTGTAAATCGAGCTAATTGACATTCGCTAAGTGCACGATAGCGATTGCATTGAAAAGTGGTGACGTCAAGAGTAGATACGTCGGGAGAATGCTAACAGCATTGCCGACGTGCGAGTAACAACAATACGAGACACGACAGGTTGCCGTAATGTCAGTCCCGTTTCCGTAGTTCGTTACTGAAGATTCGAATGACAGAGAGCGTCCCTGAAGAATGTTCGATAAGTTACTGCCAGGTTCGATCGATTAATGGCAATTCATTTCTGAGCAATTCGATTACAATAAGAAAATCGCACTTGTCCGCGATCGGCAGGTCAGCAGGTTTCATCCGAACGAACAATGTCGCAGGTTGTTGTCGAGATGCGACGCATCATTATGTATCGACTGATCATTACAGCGAACGTGAAAATTCGCCAGGACCGAAGCGTCGTTCGCGTTTGTCCAGGAGTTTGTCGCTCCAGAAACAGCGTCCTTTCGCGTGCCGCGCGTCTCGTTCCGTCTCGTTTCGCGCGGATACGGGCGTAATTTTCTGGCGTAATTGAGAAAATGCGCCGGCAATGGCCTCGTTACATCGTGGATCTCTCGTAAACGACTTCCCGCGAACGACCGTTTCGGCGCTCCTCTCGAACACGCGCTGCCGTGGCGTGTCGAAGATAATAAAGGACGAGCGCGCGGATACCTCGAGAAAGATTCCACTTCCGGAAAGAGAGAATATCGGCGAGCGATCGGGGAGAGGCAGATCGGGTTTTATTAATCGTGTGATTCTCAAGCGCCAAGTATATGGTTACGGTTCTCGCCTGGGGGATAACGATCGCCGATCGCTCTCGTCATTCTCGTAATATTAGAGATTTACTATTCCTCCTGCGCGCTGTTCAAACGTGCCGGCAGGCAAGGTGCACGTAGCCCGGCTACCCGTTCTGTTCCCGTCTCGCTTTCACGCCAATTACCCACAGCACGTCCCAGAAACTGAGACCTTGGCAGCTCCGTGACCGACCGATGGACTTTGTCGTTTTGGGAACCTCCCGCGGATCGGCAGAACAGAATTCCCAGATGTTTCACGGAGGGATCTTGCAAAATCAGTGGGTCAATAGGGAGACAGATTCTTCACGAGGATAACGACGCTTCTTCTATGATATCATCGTCAGTTCTCTCGCAATTGAGTCTCGCTCGCCTTACTTTCGCGGCGGTGTCAAGTCGGGAAAGAAAGTAGTCCGGAATCCTCCATTTTTCCGTCCATTTTAATCAGTTCCGCGGCGACGCGGGAGAAGGCAGGGACTTTCGGAGCAACTAGGAGAGACACGCAAGTGGACCGTAAAACGCGACTCGCGAGTGGAAGGAAGCTGCTCAGTTTCACTTTTGCGAGAGCGATGTTCTCTTGTTCGCGCATCCCGCTCCGCTTAATGGATTTTCTTAATGAAGGTCATCGAATCCGTCTCGACTGCGGCCGCGGTCTGCAGCTAATTGCATCTCTGACGATCGTTTAGTCACGCGCGTGATTCGGAGTGTGACGATTAGCGCGATTCGCAAACGTAACGTTCCTCGTCCGCTCGCTTCGTTTAATTGTCGCGCCGATTAAAGCCGCGCGCGATTGATTTACGCGACAGAGAACCGCAATGTAAGCCGCACATTCTTGCTAATCGATAAATACTCGCGTACAGGTGGCGTTTGGAATGTAGTCGAGGCGAGAGAGCCGGGATTACATCATCTCAATGCCGCGCACGCGTTTACGAATGCATTCGTAAGGAGCGAGATTTCGTCGAGTCGAATTTCCGCGATTTTCTGTGCAATGCGCGCAGCGTCGCGATTATCCGTTTCCTCGCCGCGCCTTCGTCCTGGAATTAATTTCCTATCCTCCTGGTCATCGATTGATCGTTAACATTGGATAAATGAGGAAAATCGATACGAGTCGCTATCTGCTCGCGCTCGTTATTTAATTAAAAGCATCATGTCGCTCTTGGCACCGCCACTCTTCGTACTCCATAACGGACTAACGCTTCGTCGTCCTTCGCTGCCTCAGCGTGCACTATCATTTCGGGCAGTAAAGTCAAGCGTTGTCGGAAGCTCGTATCGGCTGTTTGTAACTCTTCCTTTTTACGAAGAGAGTAAATTACGGACGCCGCAGTTGTTATGCCCATATATCCTCGCGCAATGGGTTCGCGTTCTAAACCGAACACAATCGGCAACGGCAACGGTACCACGCGAACCCATTTACAATGATGCGACGCATTGTGAACATGACGCCAAAATTGTCGTGATTACGGCGAACAGGTAGCAGATTCTTTCTACGGGACTGTGAACCCGTTTCGGCCGCTCGCTGTCTCTGCGCGCGTAACGCGACACGCGCCGGAATATGACACGCGTCCGCGAGCGTGTTCGTTTCCTTCCGCGATTCGCAAACGCAAACCGACCCGCGTAGCACCTCGGTAGCCGCACGCTGAGTGAACGACCTTAATGCAACGGTATTCGTGCGCGATTTCCAAAGCACGTACGGCAAAAAGGCGTTTAAGGTCGCGCGCCGAAACCGCTTCGTTCGTCCCGGATGCGCGATCTAAGATGCCACGCGCAATCTGCTTCCAATATGCTCTGAATTTACGCGGATTTCCGGACTTGAATCTGACTTGCGACGGCGATCTCTTAAATTGAGGAAATCGAGGAGATGTAGGAACGTTCACGAGCGACTCGTAGATTTAATCCAGTGTTTATATGAATTAATTGAACCGCTCAGCGCTTATCGGCTCCCGTTCGATCGGCGTGATAAAAGACCGTGATGTCGCAAAGTAAATTAGATCGAGTAACATCCTGGAATGTTTCTTGGGAATGTCAGCCGGTGGGATTGTTGTGTTTCTCGTGCAGGCGCCGCACTTGAAAGTAAGGCGGCCTGATACGGTTAGACTCATTTTGATGAATGGTAAAAGTTTCAAGGGAACACTACCGTGTCGCACACGCACGTACGCGCGCGTTAACGCGGGCTAACAGGACTCGCGTTTCCCGCGCGCGCAAGAATCGACAGGGACCCGTAAATCTCTCTCAGGATTAATTAATTCAGGGCGTTCACTCGCGGACAAATAACCGCGATTTTCGTAATCGCCGCTGAGAACCGCGGTCGATTTTAAAAGTCGATGACCGGGCGGCACGAGAGGACGCTCGTATTTCCAGGACAGGAATGGGATCTGAAGATTCTAGCCGAGCAGGGAGAGCTGCGAAGGGTCCTTGCTTGATCCTAGTCTGGTCGAAAGTATGCAGAGGGATCCTCGAGGAGCGCATTCCAGGGACCGGCGAGGGTGGCAGAGAGAGAGAAAACAGGCGGATTCCAGTCTATCTCAATAGGGGAAGTTTTCTATGGCCTCTTATTCACGGGCGAAATTCTTTTTAGACATGAACAGGATGCATTGGCGTACGCTTACCGTGTCGCACATTACGTCGTAATGTACCAATCACTCGCGATAATTGAAAAGACGTGTTTGCTAAAGCGAAGAGAGATAGCAGACGCAGTCAGATTCCTGAGCATTTTCTCATTCGAAACTTACGATTTATATCGTGAGCACTAGACCAGAGTGCCAGAGAATGTTGAGGGAGCTTTCTCCGTGGATATATATATCGCATATGTTTACGCTTATGTATAAAATACACAGGCGGGGAACGGAATTCCTAATTCCAAGATAACGTCGGGAGCACAGAGGTCTGCTTAGAAGCGGCGCAAGCATAAATCACAAGACAAAAGCGATTTGCAGCGATCTTAAGCAGCAGTCGTTGCCGCGCGCGATTTAATAAGAACGAATGAATTTTCTTAATGCGTTTGCGTCGGTGTCTGCATCTTGCACCGGTAAGACAGTTAATTTACATGTACCGTTGTTCGCTGATAAGTCTTTAATTGCACTGACAGCGATGGAAAGCGCCGAGCAGGAAGAGGCGCGATGCGTACGCCGCATTGTTAGCCGAAATCACGAAAATGAGATCAATTTTCCTCGTTTCATCGCTGCACGACGACACGATTTTCTCTTTCTCGGAAAACGAGAGCGTAATTACACACTTGTTCATTGAGAACGTATTCCCACAACAAGCACTTTTGCAACAAGCAGTAGCGCGCCGTCATTACACGTCCGTGGGATTCCATTACTTAATGACGATCGCTTAATAAACAGAGATGCAAGGCCAAAACGCCACGATCTTTCCTGTTTATCATGGCGTTTGAAGGTCTCCCGCGTATACGCAGCGATTGACGCGCTCGTCGATATATTTGTCGTTCTTGCGCAACGTGTGACAAACCGTGTATCGTTCCATTCCTGCGCGGACTACTGTTCACACATGAAATTTTAATTTTATCCTCCGGTATGTAGTTATAGCGACGCACGCGCAAGCGAGGTACGCGTTTCCGATTTTCCCGCTGAACCAATACATCGCATCGCAGACCGCGATTTCTCTCACGGCTTCTCTCGATAGTTTCTCTTAGTAGAATCTCTTTCTCGCAAGGTCAAAGGGTAGTCTAGCTGAGCCGCGTCGATTCACGGAATCGCATTTGTCCTGGATTCGAAATCCTCCATCCTCGAGACGGCAAAGATTCAGCTTCGAGAGGGGATCTTCTTCTCGACGGAAATTACAGCCGGATAAACGAGTACACGGAGATTCGATGTTAGCATGCTGCCGAGGCAAAGCAAGAAACGAGAGAGAAAACATTGTTTAATATACATGTATGTTATGCGATGCAACGATACGAGATGTTAAGGCGAGAGTAAACTATATCCAATTAAGATTTAATCTATTTCGCGCCACAGCAGCGCGATGATTCACTGAGACTCATGATTATATATCATTATTCTATTCTATCGAGCTCGAACCGCGATATCTCAACGGAGAAACCTGAAGTGAGGAGGCATCGTCGCGCGCCCATCGCTTATGCGATTCTATCATTGTCTATCAGCTAACGAGGCTGCGCACAGATCTCTAATGATAATTAAATTCCACTAATAATCATAATACATCATCGGCTTTAGCTTTCTCAAGCTAGTCAAGCTAACAGAGCCGCTGAAGATCACCCTGTCAAGGCATAAATTCTTCACCGACCGGGATCACGGAATCAGGCAATTACGGCCACGCGGTGACTTCTTCGCAAGAGGCCTCGTCGTCCGAGGTCAAAGGGCAAAACTCTTCCGCGGTGATTCTATCCAAGTTGCCGATATCCGCTTTGGGCTTGAAGGGCAGTTCCGACACCAGGATTCCCTCCTTGAGGAATTCCCGACTCTCCCCGTCCTCCTCTTCCTCCTCGAACTCCGAGAAGTCGTTGTCGTAGATACTTGCGCCGGTGAAATCCGCGTCGTTCGTCAGGACGATCGCATCCGCTCCTCGTTTCCGCGGCATTCGTTGCCGTGACATTCCGCTCGGCACTCCCCTCGTTCCGCTACCCCCCTGTGATCCCGCTTCGCGCCAGCATCGCGGGGACAACGCGAGAACGACCTCGCTCCTCCCCTCGGTCGTCCCCTGTTCGCGGTCGGCGTCCTGATTGATGGTACTCGGTTGGCCGGCTTCGTCGTGCACGCTGCTGCTCGGTGGCTTCCTACTTTGCAGCGCTGATCGCGCCGCGCTCTTCGGGAATGCATTTTTATCCGCGCGAACGGCAACCGCGTTCTCGCTGGTGCCACCTGCCACCTGTTCCTCCGGCTTCCTGCCGGTCGCCGCGCGACAGGCGTCTGCGATGTCGGCTGGCGTCGTCGTCTTCGTCGTCGTCGTCCTTGCTCTCCTCGTTGCCGCGTCGGGACCGTAGATCTCCTCGATGCCGCAGCTCGGACTCGGCTCGGCCGGCAAAGCGTCCGGTCCCTTATCGACGTTCCTGGCACTCTCGAGATCCGCCCGCATCCGCGGATGCTGGCGATACTCGTCCCGCAAGTAAGCGCGGAACTGATCTTGAAAGTAACCGTCGATGACCCTCCATACGGCGACACTGTACCAGCCCAGCACGCCGAAGAGGATCACCCCGCGAACGGCGAACGCCAACATGACGACGTCCAATCGATGCCAGATTGCGATCGATTATCCAGAGATGCAACTGCAACGTGCAGTAAGTAATACGGCGTCGTGATACGGCTGATACGTGTATGTCTTGCGTGTATCCGCGTCATCGAGCTAATTCCCGCCATGATAATCCGCCAAGATCGACGCGTCGATCGTGGGCTTTAATAATCCCCCTCACTCTCGACGCTAAGCGAGAATTAAAAGGGTTTAACGATTAATCCATTCGCTGACTCCGTTGAAACTTGTAAGCAGACAGACTCGCCTCCTTTCCGAGATGGGGAAGTTTCGGTAAGAAAAATAGGGAGGAACTTTATCTGGTGCCAGCATCGCGGTCGCCAGCATCTGACTTTCAAATGCCGCACGAAAAAAAGTTCTACCCGCTCTCTCTTTCTCTCTCTCTCTCTCTCTCTCTCTCTCTCTCTCTCTCTCTCTCTTTCTCTCTCTCTCTCTGGTATCTGCAAGAATATTGAATCTCGTGAAAGCTGATCATTCCTCGCTTGCCGTTCCCGGCATCGATCCCCCGCCGATCCTCAAGTCAGATGCAGTGCTCACGTTCTACTTTTACAGCAACGCAATAAACAACACGATCAGTAGCGATGCGAAATGTCTGCATTCTGTTATCAGTCTGTTATCTACCCGATGAATCGTTGATGACGCTTGGAAATTAATAGAACGACGAAAAGAAAAACGACGCTACTTAAAATCGTAACGATAAAATCTATCTTGAAAGGACGATATTACAACTTGTTTATAAAACACTCGTTTAAAACGTGCAATTGATCCTGAATAATCTTCAAAAGTGATTCGTTCAATTCTCTTCACCCACGAGATAATGCTTGAGAACGTAGAAGGATTCTCTCATGTTCGACCAACCCATGATCACAAAAATCAAAATCGAGTTTGCAATCACCAAGAGCTGCATCATCTCGACAGCGGTGCTGGAGCGCAGCCAGTTGCCGAAGCCCTGATTCTCGTTATCGCTCATATCGCCGGGATCCATGTCGTCTCCGTTCTGGCGATTCTTGCTATCCCTGTTCTCGTGGCCTCCGCGTTTCCTCATGGTGACGCTTCGATCATGCGAGGATCATCTGCAAGTATCGATACTTGAACGTCGTGGAGGCAGGCATCCTTCAGCGATAAGGATCTATTTAAATGTCAATTTCTCCTGCAATTCATTGGACAATTCCGAATAATCATTTAGCTAAGCTGTGTACGTAATCGCTACGATTAAATCGATTCATCGCCGCTTAGCTGAAAGACGAAGAAGTCACGGTAGCGTGCAGCTCTCTCGCGTAATATTCGCTCGCATCAATCATCGCGCGCGCAGACTCGCAACTAATCTACGGCGCGACTTGGACAATCGCTCGTTTTTATCTCACGCTTCGCACCTCCTCCGATTGAGGACGTGCAAGAAAACGAAAGCGCAGATCTCGGTGGATTAAGGTCCGCGGTATCGTGCCGAGTAAATTGCGAGAACGAGCGACAGAAGCGTTATCGAGAGAGAACAGCCTTCACCGGAACAGCCTTCGCCGTTCTTCTGTACAATGCTCCATTTCCGCTGCCCCCGTACCGATCTCTCGCCGCGTCTCCCAATCACGAGTTGGTTACCAAAATTTTGCTCTATTGTTCGCAGTTCAACGACGAATAATAGGGACACGAGCGGTGGGAAGGGCYCCTAGTCGGAGCGCATTAAGGTCGACGATTGATTCTAATTGAATTTGGATGGAGAATCTTCCGTGCAGCTCATCGAGACTAGCGAAGAGCGCAGCCGAGCGAATCGATGGATGAATCGAGTGATTCGCCTTGCGAATAACAAACATCGCGTGTTTCTTCATAGGCTGACGCGAAAGATCAGATAAACATTGCCTAAATCTCGCGAAATCGCACGCGTAAGAACGTCGTCTTGTGTGTCGAATCATGCCGCGAGAATACGATTGATTCGCGATAATTGGAGTCGAATCGCACTCGAATATCGCGATGCGATTATGGGACCGAGCGGATCTTTCATGGAAAGCAAAAGACGAGCGTCTTTGTGAAGATGTATCGGCAACATAATGAACGAAAGTGGACCTCTTAGTCCGCCAAAGCGTCGATCGTTGCCCCGATAGTTGCATAATTGCTCGTCCCATAATTAAATGGGCTCAGTGTGTTGCGTCACGAGCGGAAAGTTGGTCACTACGAGGTAACAGTACAATGTTGTCCGATGCTCCACTTCCGAAGTCGTCCGCCGAACACCCAGTTAGAAAAGTTACCTGGTCGTTATTCCTATTCGAGCGCGAGTCGACCGGCCTTGTCCGTCATCGAAAACGATGCGTAAATGAGAGCAAGCTGACGGGACGATGATGATATTATCAAAAGAGGGGAAATTCTCCCGATTTCCGTCCGAATCCAAATCGAAACTTTGCGCGGAAAGGTTTAAAAGAGTTAAGAAACGTTTAAAACAGTAGAAATGTTCAATGACGCTTATCTCGCTCAATTTGATCGCCCGAAGTGACTCGCGCGATTATCGTAACGATCGATCATTAATTTCACAAGTGATCTATTCACGTTCGACCGCAAATCCAGATTTATCCAGGGAAATCGTTTTTGCTTCTTACTCTCGATTCCCTTTCTTCCGCATGTAGACCAGCGGCTCAAAAACAGGGCGGGCGAATTCCAGCGCGAGCGAGAAAATTGCAACGCGCGATTATTTCTATGGCGAACGACACAACCGGCGAGTCCTCGTTCTCTTGATGTGTTTCTCTGCCGTAAGTCGAAGCGTTCTATTGTGCCGGCGTTTTCTTGCTGAAAGGATTAATCTCCCTAACATCCCTTTCACACGCCGCGTAAACCGCGGCTGCTTTAGCGGTCACCGTCGATATTACGCATCTCATCTCGAGACATCGTCAAATATTTAGCTGGTTATAATTGGAGCGAGTGCGCAGTACGGGATCCTTCTACTTAACTTGCTCGACTTTAAAGCCGCGACATGCCGTGTTTACCGTACGTTTACGCGCGAAGGGATTTGGCTGAGGATTATCTCGCGATAATTAGCGAAACGCGAGAGCATCTCGCGGCTTGAATTCTGGGGAAAGACTGTCTCATTCGATTGCTTCGATTTAAAAACGTCTCCATACAGACAGAAGAGAGACACAAGACGACCGGATAGAAAATGTTGTTTTACTTAGTGGAACAAACGTCGAATTTGCGAGGTACGAGATGCGTTTTTCGATTTTTCCGTTAATGTAACTCTATTGACAGACTCACCACGCTTTCCTCGCGAGATCCTCGGGATCGCGGACGGTGTGCGATGATCTATCGCACGCGGATCACTGCCGATCCGGTTCGCGTTTCTTTGCGGCTCTTTACGTGAAATCCCTAGCGATGTGACGCACGCAACAACTGTCAACGACGCTTTGCCGCTTTTCGCATTTGCCCTGCCACGGGGCGAAAGCCGATATAAGGCTTCTCAGCTTGGTAAGCTCATTACAAGATTTCGCGGCAGCGCCGAGGGTTCTCCAAAGATTGCGCGCGAGAGACGTGACGGCGCTCTCCAAAATGTTCGATAAATTCAATGCCGCGCAACAGTCACGTTTCCGTTGCACCACAGTCTTCACGCGCGATGCAATCTCGCGGATTTAGATTTCGATTCACGTCAAATCGTTCCATCGCGAGGGCTTCGCGCGAAAGCCGCGTCGAGAGTGCCGTTAATCGAGTTCCCATCGTGGCGAGAATTGTTCACGCGCGAGAATTGTTATCCGAATCTTATTTGTTTCTTTATTCGCAAAAAAACATCGGTATCCAAACGTGGCGTGCGACACGAGATTGCGTATTTCGTGGCGAGGAGAGAGGAGAGCGGAACGGGAAGTAGAGCATAATTGTGTTGTTAGATTCGAGCGAGAAGTAGGGCAAACAAATAAAGTAACGTGATCGAAAAGTAATGCGATTCCCCGCGGACGATTCTTTCCGCTGGAATTGTTGCGATTCGCGTCAGTACTTGATCGCTCTTAATAAATACGATAACTCAGTTCTCGTCTTCTCCGATATTGTGTCTCTTCGCATGAATTAATGATCCAATCCCGAACAATCTGAGCAATCGCCTACACCTAACGGATATTTCTCGATAAATGCTATCCGCGGCCCGATAAATCACCGGCACATGGGGAGAAATCTGACCTTGTCATCTTCCGATCGATTAGATCGCGATGCTTTCCCGCGACGATCGATAACGCGAACCGTCCAAAATCGTGGGCGGAAGTACGCGGCTCCCATTCACGGCGAAAGTGCATGAATAGCGAAACGTCGAATACAATGCGAGAAAACGTTCGCATCATCGACTTTCTTTCGCGATGATAGAGAGCTATCCGGATAACGGCGCAAATATAATTTCCCGCCGAAGAAACATCGGCGAAAGAGATTCTCCTCGAGATGCGCTTCGAGGCGCGTCACAGAGACAAACGTTTATGCAAAAATAAAGGGAAACGCAAAGGAAGACGCGCGCATCGAGTGAGAGAATTATGGCAGGATATTATTATATCCCGCGAGAAAAATTGTTTCTCCGCTTAAGCAATTTGCTTTCAAAGCGAACGAATTCCAAAACGTGTAACGCATCTCTGAACGCGAGATTTAATAACGTCCGTACTTTTACGATGGATTTGTAAGGGGTTGAAAATCTGGGATAGATCGAACGTTACACGTTTCAGTAAATGGTGAATTTTCAGAAATGGATAATCTTTTGCTCTTTTGCCGATTGTAACTGTGAGAAGTCGCATCTATAAGAAAATTAAAGCGACGACGAACGACGTTTGTGCGTGCTATCGCTTTCGTCGATTCAATTGATTCTTACGCATCTTTTCATGCAGTCATCAAGTCAGGAACGTCAGAATAATATTTCACGTTGCGGCTTGCCTCTCTTTATCCTTTACTATTTTATCCTTGATATTTCGATTTCTGATAACTATATCTTTCTATCCCATCTCAAGGCCCAAGGATGGGCTTTTCTGTGAAAAATGAATGAATAAATAAATATAAATCGCCGAATCACGAGTGACACGAATTATTCGCGATTTATATTATACGGGAATCGTTTCTGCGAATTTAAGTTAGCTGCGAAATAAAATGCGAACGAAACGGATTCGTCGAATCTCCGCGATCGGAATAAGAATTATTCGCGCTGTCTCTCCGTCAAAGCCTCCAGGGAACTGCTCATTCTTGGCCGGAGAAATTGACTCGTAACACAGTTATCCGGCACTTCGTTTCGTTGATAATGCCAAAGGATCATAGATGCATTTCCCGCTAACATCGGCGAACGATTCGGCATACTCGATGCAATTTTCCCCGAAAGTATTACTCACCAGCGTCATAGAATACCGATATCCAATAGACGAAGTTTYATAGCGTTCTCTCTCTCTCTCTCTCTCTCTCCCTTCCTCGTTGAGAGAGAGAGAGAGAGAGAGAGAGAGAGAGAGAGAGAGAGAGAGAGAGAACGCTGCACGTTATCGAGCGCGCGCCAAACGCCAAATGCTTGTAGGATACACGGAGACTAGGAAAAAGATGCGAGAGTGAAAAAAAAAGAGAGTTTCGTAATTATCGGAATGTTTGGTAGCTCTCTCCGTGAAACACGCGACAAGATTCCATCGACAATTCCGTTTCAGCGCGTTAACGGTCTTGTATCAGCGCGTTCTCGTTCGCTCGCACGCTCACTTGTAATCGCGCGCGCACGAGCCGCGGGAAATAATATTCTCGACTTGGCGCGATCAACGATGAAATTACGCGGGCATTCGAACCGCACGCGAATGCAATTACGGAGTCGTGAAACACAGTACGTCGAAGAGGGCCGTTAAATTGCGCTCTTAGCCGCGTAAAAGCGGCCAGATAAAAAGCAGCGGCACGCGCTTTAAGCAAATTACTCCGCGCGAATCGCAGGACGAACCTTCTCCGGTGGAGAATTCGGATTCGTCATCGCGCGCGATAACTCTCCGACAACTCGGCGAAATGTAATTTTGCCTGGGAATTTCCTGCGTTTAATTATCGACATGCCGAGTTTATCGCGCGATCCTGCACTCGTGACTCTTCGGGGAGCACACGACCCGAATTATTCAATTCGTCGGGCCAATTCCCGAGCGATCCACGGGGAGAAATTCGCCGCACTGACAAAGGCACGTGGAAGCACGTTCTTCCTTCGTTGATCGTTTTCTCAATTCTCGTTCGCGCCAAGTCCGGAGTGTCTCGCATTTCTCTCGTATTCTGGTATGTTTTTACCAAGAGAAAAAAAATTCCGGATACGGGAAACGTACGGAGACTTCATGCGACCAGTTATTTAGTTCGGCATTACGACTAAATTACGAAGTAAATAATAATTGCACTTCGACAGAACTGTTTCCGCTTTCTTTTTTCTCCCCCTCCTTATTTTTTAGAAAAATAAATGGAAGAAGAATTTCATTTATTTTTCATAATCACGACAGCGACATACTTACAAGTTCACATGCTTACACGCTGATAAATCAACAACTTTATTATACGAGTATTTATCCCCGAGATCGATTCAAAGATCGCTTGTCATTCTCGTCGACAAGTTCACGTAAACATGTATACGAAGATAACTCCTCGCTTTTAGACACTCGGTTTTCGTTGAATTTAATTAAGTTAAGAATAATAAAAGCGTAGAAAAAAGAGAGGAAAAAGAAAGAAAAAGGGGAGAAGGAGAAAGCAGCAATTAGAACGAAATCGAAGCAAGGTCGAAGCAAGCAAGCAGAGAAGAGGCATATGGCAGGTTTATGGCAGTTTTCATTACAGCCCTGAAAGCGTTGTTTCCCTTCTTGTTCACTTACGGGATCGTCGGCAGGCTCGTTAGAATTCCTCGTAATTACATTTCGTCATCGACGCAAACTTTATCGCCGCTCCTTCCAAAGATCCCTGCCATCAATGTTTAAACACTCTCGACAGCCATGCTGGTCTCCTCGTCTTGGTCGATATTAAAGAGAGCAGAGCGACCAGCAAGGCTGACCCTCGGCGAAGCGTGCATGATCTGCTGAATAAAACGAGCGACTATTTGTCGGATGTGGCAGGTGCGCGATATCCATCTCACGGTATTATTATTCATCGCGATTTATCTTACAACGGGAAACGACATGTAGCTGTAAGTAACGCTGCTGATATATTGCTTCCGGACGTTACATCGTCAGATCGAATCAGCGTTTTCGAGAGGACGCGTCAGGATTTCTACGATTTCACGGACCTCCTTTACGTCGCGAAGCGGAGTAAGACGATCGCGAGGACCAACCTGCATCGATCAGTCGATTCGAGTATCGAATGCAATTGAACTTTCGCGTGCCGTTTCATGCCATGTTTCTTGAATCTCGCGGTCATAATTTCTACATCTGGTGGAGAGATGTTCGTGTTGGCGTACGGTTTACTTCGAAGGCAGGTACAGTGAAATCGACACACTCTCGCGCGCGCACACACACACACACACACACACACACACACACACACACACACACACACACACACGCGCGCGCGCGCGCGCGCGTAGAATTAAATGATATCATTCGATCCACTGCAAACGAATTGCACCGCAAGATGGCGACTCAAAATTCAGCGCAAACTGTTAATCAATCAAGCGGCTCAGACAGCCGGCTAGCATACTCTGTTTGCGAGGACGAACCGATACCCCGCCAATACGTCACCGTCCGCTTAAAGCGGACGTTCAATTATTCATGAAATTGTCGGCGAACGTCACGTGCCTCGTACATCTCCCGAGATCATGCTCCATTACCGCTGGACCACGCGTCCGAACGCGAGAATCATCAAAGTTTCGCGAGAGATCTCGCAACAATTGCGTGAGAAAATCGAAGCATCGGTATCGTTCCGATGAATCTCGATCGTTCGATTCTAACATCGCGGAAACGTGACATCCATCTCTGTGACGGGATCGGCGGAAACTCGATTCCGGTTCAAAGTTCTCAATTGTCTCCATAAAATCTCCATAGAATAACATTCTTTTAATTCATCGGCGATTCCCGAACAACGCGTCAGGTATAATCCGAGAAATTATTGAACCGTGTGTATTCTCTCCACGTACTCCCCCGGTCCGTTCTCTCTCTCTCTCTCTCTCTCTCTCTCTCTCTCTCTCTGTCTTTCTCTCGGCTTGTGAAAACTCGCAGGCGCGCGCGTGAGCGCGAACGCGTCTATCTAATTAGGGACGCATTATTACGAACTCTCCGCCCTCGACGGGTCGAGCAATTAATTAAGCGCCCCCGACAGAAGACCGCCCGTAAGAATTCTACGACTGTTGCAAAACTACCGTTAATAAATCCAGACTAATTAGTCAGCGGGTCGGTTGAAACGAGATACGCGGGCGAAGATGTGTTTCATGCATCGTTTGCATCGAGCTTACAAGGCGCTGTGCATCGTTGCCGATCCTGCAGCGGGAACATCGACACGCAATATTCGTTCTCGCGGTTTTGCGTCCGGAAAATCGATTAACACATTTTTCACGATCCGTTCCCCCATCCGTTTTCCCATGGCTGCTCGTTGCGAGCGCGGCTATATTTTTAAAATGCCGTCAGCATCGTTCTTTGATGCCGCGTTGGGGATGCGAATTTGAACGGCTGTCTCAGGTACGCGTATTGCATTTGAGATGCACTTTGTGCCGTATAAATAATCGATACGGCGAAACGGCTGAATTAATTTCTTCAAGTGCGTATACACGCTTCGTGACACTGTTACGCGTTAGGAGAATCGAAGCTCGCTCGTGAGGAGTTACTTTTAATAACCGAGACTTTCCGAGATCGATTGCGCGCGCCGATTTCTAATCGCCAATTACTTAGTCCACGGAATTAATTAATTCAAATGGGATGATCGATATCCTTCGCCTAGAGTTCGTCCCTAAAGCGACCACTTAATCGAATCGGCGATGGTAGAAGCGGCCGTGAAATGCCGAAGGTTCGTTTAATCGATTCTTTCAATCAGCGATATTGCCGTTAACGCAGTTAGCGATTGGCGGTCGAAACGGTTAATTAATCGCGTTTAGCTTAATACTTTCGTATGAGCGTTTTAACGAGACGCGCGCGATCGATCGATCGTTCACGTGGCTCGATCCTCGCCGCGCGCCATGCGCTCGCAGCGCGAAGGCTGAATCGGGAACGGGCGGGGGCGCAACAGTTGCGTGGGTGGATGCGCGCCCCCGATGAAGGGCGCTATACGGCGGCAGGAGAGGGGTGGAGTAGGATAGTGGCGGGATAGAGCGGAGGACGAGGGATACGCATAGGGCTTGAAACCCGGCGCCCGATCCGACGTGCCTCAGTGTTCATCTGGCATTCAGATCGCGAGCAACCCCCTGGCCGCGCGAGGCAGATATCGCGAGGGAGATCTCACCCCGGAAAAAGTCTCGATCGGGCGTGCGAAAATCGCCTCGCGGCCGGACGCGATCGAGATCCTCCGCTCGCGCTGGAATCGATTTACCGCGAGGCCTGCCCCTTACCTCTCGATCATACCTCGATACCGAGCCAAGCCTCGTCAAAGTGCAATCAGTGATCGGTGATCGGCAATCGGAAGTGCAAATCGTGCCTCCGCGCGACGATCTCGCGATCGGGAATCCGACATCGCGCGGCGTCCACGTGGAGCGCCGCTCGCGATCGCCATCATTCGTCTCGCGCTGCGGACCGGTAGCGTCTAATCGTACGTTTACGAGCAATTCTGATCCAACTGTTTGCTCGGGCAGTTTCGCAAACTCCTGAGAGAACATCGAACAGTTTCCGATGACTACATGCGATTACGCAACATCACACTTGATCATATGAACGCATCGTCCGCGAATTCTCGTGGGCCTTAATTTCCATTCGCGAAGAACTTCTCGTTGTAAAAGAAAAATACAGATCTTAAACTTATGACACGAAATCTCAAGCGCGATTATCTTCTCTGGTATATAATTTCGTGGAAAGCGTTAATCCTGACGGCCTGAAAGAAATTTTGTTCATACTCGGCAAATCCGACGAATAAATTCGTGCGGATTAATATGAATAAATAGCCCCGGCCTTTGCTCTGGATATTTCATTCTCCGAACTACATACAAATTCTAGTTTTATCCATTAGAGACCGCGCATTGCTTTCAAAGTTCAGGGTTCAACGTCGTCACGAGAGTGGGTGGTATTCTTCGTCGAAGTCAATCCGGAACGATGCGCAAGCGAGATAAAAACCGGACGAACGTACCGATACGATTTCCCGCGCAATATTTCTGCTTCTGAGTACGTACTGCTACGATCGCGCAGCGAAGTGTAGATCGCGAGGAAAATCCGTACACGCGGAAACGCGAGAGATATAAACAGAAAGAATTGCGCGCACTGAAAACAAAATCTAAGCGACGTCACGACTCTTGATGCGCATTATTTTCCCGCATCAAGGCCGCATTTCGGCGATAATCGAGGATGAAGAACGTGCCGATATTGCCGAGAAAAACGGCAACAAAAGAAAAAAAAAAAAAGAAAAGAAAAGAAAAGAAAAGAAAAAAATGAGAATGGACGGACTTAATTCCGCCTTTCATTCTCACGCGTTTGCAAATGTTAAACGGGCCTTCCTTTCATATTTATATTTTATTTTATGCAAACGCGAGATGTTTGCGGTGAATGTCATCTCTAATCTATCTTTTTCTTTCTCTTTACAGCGCGATTATCTTAATACCAAGCTATCGCGCTAGAATGGCGAACGAAAAGTTGGAGATAACGCGATGGGGAGGCACGTGGCGCGGCGCGCTGACATTTGTTGCGTAATTGGACTTTCTCCTTTGTTGCATACGACATACGTTAATCATTTTCGCACGAGCGCTGTTATGCATGCGTTCTCTTTTAAAGGGCTCCCGCGTGATCAATATTGCCGTCGGTACAAATGCTGTCGATATTTCATCTCGCAGCTTCCCTTTAAGAGCTTCCTGCTCGTGCGATGCGTGTCAATCAGATCGCTGTCAGTATTTTGGGCCACAATTCATTCACGCCGTGGATTAACGAGCACACGAGGATCGCGCACTGATCGATCGACGATATCAAGACCTTGTACGTATTGATAATGATATTCATGCTTATTGCACTTTAGGATGAAGTTATTCAAATTCAATTTCGTTAATTCGCGCGAGGCGAAAATATATTCAGATGTCGTGGATCTGAAATAAATTCTAAATATAACAGCACGACATATTCGAGGGTAATATCCTGAATTTTTCTACGAATCCGAGGCTTGAACGTCATGTGCCAATTTGTTGAAATCAGAAACGCGTATTTCGTATCTCCGGAACGGCGCGGTTTTTCAAATTGAATACTGTTGAATCTCGCGTTGCGAGATGAAAGAGGGACTGATTAATTAATTAAAACCAGCGATTTAACTTTTACGTGCGCGACGGAAAAATCCTATTAAAAGATCCGCAGCAGCGTAATGCAAACAGCGCTCGCGTGGAAAAATCGCTTGTTCGCGATAGGTATATAATTGTTACACTTCGCTGCGGGACACGCGAGAAAAAGAATTTTAGTACGTATCCCGTGGCTGAACGCGAAATAAAACTGCCGAGAATGCAGAAAATCGCGTTTCGCGAGGGAGACGCGATATTAGTATCTGTTCGTGTGTCTTGCCAGGACGAGATGCGTCTGTTAACCAAATTCCTCGTTTGCAGTCTCCCATTGATCATCGCCATAATCGATCATCAAAATCGGCCGATCGCGTTCCTAACGAAACTCGCCGTTGGAAGGAATCGATCATTTCCCTCTCGTTTTCTCGTTTTCTCGTTTTCTCGCGCTTCGTTGTCGCGTTCGGTCAGTTTGACGACGAACATCTCGGCGCTCGATCCCGTTGCTTCAGTTTCCACAAGCTCGTATATTTCCCGATCATCGTATACTAATCTCGTGTACTAATCTCAGCTCGAAAAATCGTCAGCTGTGCACACGATTACGCCGCATCGCGCAACTCGCGTTTTTCTTCTCCTTTCGATTCTCTGATCTCACGTCTCCTTTGCGTGCGCTCTAACGAGTCATTGTATACGGATACACGATTCTCCGATGAACTTTTATTCTCAGTTTTATCTTTAATTACTGCGAAATATAAGGGACTTTTTGATAAGAAAAATCAAAGGAGGTGAAACACCGCGAGAGTAATGTAGAAGAATTGCCGACGATGTACCGCCATGGATCGGGAGAAATGAATTGCACATTGGTCAGAAATCCAATTTGCGATCATGTTGGAGGCCGGATCGCGTTGATGAAAGATTCCAAAGGTAACGATAAGGAGTACAAGAAGAAAAGAGTTACCGCTGCGCAAGGCCGACGATAAACGAAGGTTTCCCTCGTCGTGGGAAAAGTATGATTCGTAACGGGATTAATGATCGGACCAAATCGCAGAGAAGATAGCTCGAGCGAAAACATTATTGCTTAATCGCGTTATCGCGAGATGAAGACAAGATCCATGCCGAGACTCAGTTCCAAGCGAGGGATAAGTTATCAGCTACGAATATACGGCATCATCGATACTGGATTCGCTAAGCGCGACGAATCCGATGATCGAAATAATAGATCGAATCTCGAACGATTTATGTTTCGCGAAATGCTTCTCGTGCAGAAAAAAAATGGACAATCAAACGGCGCTCATTGAATTCAACGCGAGACAGAAGATATTGATAATCATCTCTCGTCCGTTTATCTAACAGGAATTTTGCATCGATAGCATTTAACGGAATATTTTTAATGATAAAGAGCAGCCGAACTCTTCAGATCTTTTTAGATGTCAATTGTACGACGCCAATTCTTTATTTACATCAGCATAGCCAATTCCAACTGACATTCGCATTATCAACATCGCTTATAACTTGTGCCATTCCACCCGAGACTCGATTTAATGGGACTCATATTCTCGCGAATCGTAATTTTCCGCGAAGAACAATGTACTGGAAATTCGATAAGGAATTCGAGCTGCTTCCCAGTTCGGCGACTCGCCGTTCGTCCTACGAACCGAGCATAAATTTCACCGGGCATAATTCCTCGTGTGGTGAGGCGGTCCGCTTTGCGGGATGGCGAGGCGCTATCTTTCATAGCAGCGGAATTAAATCGTCGCGATCCCGCTGCTGGAAATTATAACACTGCGGTTCGTTTAACGCGGCCCGCGTACGTTAGCCAGTTTTTCCACCGTTCTCACCTCGTGTCATCGCCTCCGATCCCCCTTTTAATCCTCGTGAGGATTTTCTCATGCGAGAATTTCCCTCTCGACACCCGCCCGCGCGTGTCTGTCCGTTTTGCGAGTGCCGTGTCGAGAGTGATTCGGAATGGGGAAGCTAAAACGAAGATCTCACAACGCGAGATCACTGCCGCGCCTTTTCCAAATAGTCAACGATCAAAGAGCTTGCGCGTTCGAGCTTCATTTCGATGATCGTATAGAATTGTCTAAACGGGAGGAAATAAATGACGCCATCGGGGATCTTGAATGCGCGATATAAGTGACGTGAAGGAATTTTCACGCTCGAATGAAATACTTCGATGCGGGATAATTAAGGACAGTGTCGGCGCGAGTGAACGCGTACGGGTCAAAGGGCGAAGAAGCGTGAGAGGCCAGCAGCCTCGCGCGTTTTTCGATAATCATTTTTCCTCGCCTGTCTCGAAAGTTTCCCTGAAAATTTTCGACGCTGATCTCGCCGTGTTCTTCATCGATGAACACACGTGTACACGCGCGCGCGGATTCATTGAACTGGATGGAGGAAAGAGGCTATGGGAAAGATACGAGTGCAATGGTACATCGAGGCTGTCAGGTATAGCTGTCGTCGCGTGTTGAGGACGCCGCTTTATACCGGTAATACGTCGTTTATCTCGCGGTCTATATCTGTCGCAACTGCTCGATGGTGGCATAAATTCTTTTCCATCGCGACGAACTCGGCGTCGTCGTCGTTGCCATCTTCGACTTCTCCCCAACATGCCGAAGAAAAAGGAGAGCATAGATCGGAGGGACGCCGATCGTTGGATCCTTTCGTGGGGAATCAACGTTCGTTCTCGCGCATGAAGAGTGCAAAATCCAGCGTCGTATCGGAGGATCATGTTTCTCCATGTACTATCTTCACACGTCATTTGCCATGCTTCTCAGCTTCCCAAATTAACGCGCGTATCCCGCCTCTGTTGACTTCTTTCCCGAATATTCGGGAGAGGAGCGATTGGCGCCCGAGGAAACGCAATTATCGAGAGAAAATGAGTCTCGGGGTATTAATTAAATCGCAATGGAAATGAAATCGCTCTCTTCTTCTTCTTCTTCTTCCTCTTCAGCATCAAACGTGTCCTTAAATCGCAGAAAGAAAGCGTCAATTCTGCCAGGCATAAACGAGGACATTCAGAATGATGGATCGAGGATGAGGCGGATGAGTAATTTTCGAGTATCACGGCTTGGTCCATTGCCCTTCTTATAACGGCGCGTTCAAATGGGATGCACATGTCGCACGAGATGCATACTCTCGAGTTTGAATACCGGTGATAACAGCTGGCAAACGCGCGTGAAGTTTACCGTCTTCGTTTCCTGCCTGTCGTTGAAGCGCGACGCCGGTAAATTTCGCGAACTCCTCGTCGTCAGGAGGAACCATCTAAAAATTTCTCGACGGCAGCGAAGAGACAGCAGTCTCGGGACCAAGTTCGAATTAAGAATGCTCCGCGCGGATTTCTTCGGGAATCCCAGGGAAAAGTTAAGTCCACTGATGGAATAATTTTATTACTTTCTTTATCTTCTCCCGCGTCGGCCGTTGAATCGAGACGCAGATTTATATCCCCCGTTTTACTCTTTTTTTATTTGTCCACGATCCCTTCCACGATTCTACTACTTAAGTAGTTCTGAATTGGTTTCGAGCGCCGTTCCGTCGTGCAAATCGTGAAAGATATTGCACCGTTTAAAAGCCCGGTACATCAAGCAAATCTGATTTTAATAAAGAGACACGGAGAGAAAAGAAACGATCCTCTCATGTAAGAATTCCGCGATGAACGACAGTAAATCCGCTTCCGAAAAATTCAGAGATCACGCGCAAAGTCCGAGATACTCCGCTGCCTCGATTCGCGAGCGATAATGAGAAGCGGAAACTCCATAAAGATCCATTTCTCGATACATCCAGGACACGCAATTCTTCTTGGCAGACGCTTCCGGTTCACTCGATAAACGCGAATCTGTGCGACGATATTCGCAGCGAGCGCGGAATCGAGACGGTTCATCATCGATCTATGAAGTTGGCATTTCCACGATCGATGATCCACGAATTATCGCAGACAATCGACGAAACGGACGGGCGATCATGGCGAGGACGAAGCCTTTTGGGCGCGTCTGGTCGCGCGGAAATTATGTCATCCCGTAAATTTCCGCCTGTAGTCGACGCGCACCGGCGAGATCCATTGAGTAGGTTGGCGGATGCTGGAAAATTTGCGTAACTGAAAAATCACTCAACCACACGTAGACACTTGAATGCGGCCAATTCTTCGTTCGCGATTGGCTACTCAACCGCGCCCGAAAAAAGAATAAAATCAAGCTCGAAAATCTAAATTTTCCATGTGTGCGATACCGTTGCTTCAGGGAGGAATAACGAGTCGAAATATTAACAAAAATCGCACGGTTGAATGGAACTCGATAAACACGCTTGCCGGTGTATCGCATGCGTGTACTCGTATCGCTTCAAACTCATGAATTTCAGATCGATATATTCTGTTATTCTAATTTCCGCAAGTTCCGCGTTAATCTCTCGAACGAAATGACCGAACGCGACTTATGTTTCCTCGTCGATTTATGAACTCCGTTTCCTGCGTTCGCGATTAATCCTCGATCCGAGTCTAGAACTGCAACTAATCGCCAATCGATCGGTCTGCTCGTGTCACATCGTCTTTCGTACTTAAAGCGCGCTCCTTTTCACTGTTGAGGCAAGTCGATGGCTATTGTGCCAAGAAAGACCAAGTCGCCGATTCTCTGGTTCCTTGTACGCGGTGTCGCTTGAACGAGAAGATGTTTCTCGCTTGTCGTATAGTTTCAAGAGACCCGACTACTCCAAAACACAACCTATGCGCGAAAGTGTATCGCGATCCGATCGGGATATCGCCAATGTCACGAGCACGTTCGCCAAGGAGAAGATCATTTACTCTCATCGCGCGATAGACTTTATTGACATGCGTTTAGGATTAAAATTTAAAATAAAACGCTCAAAGGAAGCATATCATCGCCGAACCATTCAAGAGCAACATTTCAGAGAATATAGAGCAATCTTCGCATCAACAGTAGTGTCAACGCTCTGCGATAGACATTGCAACAGAAACACTTGCGGATTATTGATCTATGAAAGATAATCCACGTGTCTTTTCGAAAACAGTTGACAATCAATTCGAGAATTAATTTAACAATCATATGCCCGCGCTGTCGGATCAAGCATCAGTCTGCGATCGCGAAGAGTGTCGTCACGTGGAGTGCGCTCTCGGCGAGCGCACGGGGAGTCTGCAACACGGATCAAAGGAATCGATGGCAATCCCATTGAAATGACATGCCAACCATGCTGGTAGAACGCGCGAAGATAAGCGGGATCGATAATGAGGCTAATTATTCCGCGCTCGTTTCGGCATGGAAAGTGCTATCTATAATCGCCCCGATATCGACACATTCCTGCTGGCGGTATACGTTGACCTCGCCGATTTCGGCAAGGCTGACTCCGATAACTATGGATAATAATTCGTGAAAAATCCAATTAGACTCTGGCTGACGACACGTTATCTCGTCACTGACGATCGCGCGACCGCGACCGGTTAGATGAGAAAGCGTTCGGACTCTATCGCGAAAGATGACGAAACGATGGGAAACCATCCTCCCCTGTTTTCATCCCCGTAATTGTCTTCATGTGCGCAATTTTATAGCTCTGCAGACGCCGGCCAAAACCGCGCATCAAAAACACACATTCCGCGTAAACAAAGCGCTTTATCCGGGATATTTCGAGGGGAAATATTAAAACTGCAATTAAACGGAGATATTAAATTAGAATTAAAATTGAAAGGGTATCTTTATAAAGCGAGCGAATACGGTGAATCATAATCGAGCTTCTCGCGTAATCAAACACCCCAAAATCGAATGTGTGAATACGTTTCGTTCGCTTCAGGTTTAAAAACTCCAGAATAAGGAAATTCACGATGCAATCGCCTAGCGATTGACTGATTCATCAGAGATCGTTGAGTTCGCAGCCCGAACGTTGAAATCGCCTCCGTGAAACGCACGTCGCGAGCTCGCGAGAGAAGTCTCGATCGAGAATACCGAACGCGATATCGCGTGATGGAGTAAGAAGAGAAAAAGTAGAAGAGAGAGAGAGAGAGAGAGAAAGAGAAAGGGAGAAAGAGAGATCGCGGGCGCGACGGATCGGCCGTTCGCTGCGTGGGTGCATGCGTGTAATGGTGAAACGAGTTGCACGCGCACGATGCAGCTGATGACCTTGAACTCCCTGCTCATGTTCGACCTGGTGTTCCTGTTTTTCCTGTTCCTCATCGGAGTCTCCTGCCTCGTGTACTACCTGCCGGGCACCCGGGCGCACGCTTTCGCACCGCATGAGATCATCGCGGCGCGATCACCGTCGCGCTGCAACACGCCGATCGACAATGTGTAAGGTAAGAGGAACGCCCGAGCGATCACGATCGCGTCGATTATGCGAATTGGGACGCGATATCGGATCCTCGCAGGTCTACGGGCGAATGCGCCGGTGGCGCGAATAAGCTGCTGGAGCGATCGGTTCGCCGAAAGGGTTCGCCGAAACGGTTCACCGGAGCTAGTTGGCTGAAACGGTTCCCCAAAATGGATTACTCGCAAACCTATCATACCCCGGATAGTCGCCTCGATTAAATTGCTTTTTATCGACATTCCCCGCCGATTGGGAACGCACAGGAGCGTTGCTGCCTGCGTGCGACGCTCGTTCGCTTTCATGGGACCATTGCAGATTGTGCAGATTGTGCAGCTCGTGCGATTCGTGCTGCCTGATTAAATCGGGATCCGAACGCTAGCCGAACCGACATCGAACTGCCAATGACTGCCCCTAATTAATTTCGTCCGTGATCGCTTTCGCGGGACCGTTTTAATATGTTATCGCGAACGCGTCCGCGCCACGGATACTCTTGCGGAAAAAAGCGGATCTAATGATTCGAAAGCACGCGCGCGCAGAAAAATTAATAACGCTAAATTAATAACGTGATAAATCAACGCCAACTAACGCATTACGGTAATTGATGCGGCCAGCTGATCAGCCTGTGAACGCGATTGTCGAATTCGCGAATACTTCGAATGAAGTATCAGATCTGTCGGAAGCACCGAAGGTTGCCTCTTTAAACTGACCGAATTCGGATATTGCATAATTCAACGGCGTTCTGCTTCGGGCATTGCATAAAGGACGGCCGAATTGCATGAATGGTTGCACGTTTGCCCGTTGTACTCCGAGAATAATCCAATACGAACGACATACGCAGTACGTAGCCAGAACGACCATGGTACAAAGTCAGCCACACGCTTGATTAAAATAGCGCAATATCTCTGATTATGGTCCCAATGCATGCGCGCCAATGATAAATCCGGATCAGTGCATCACAAGAGTGAGACGCGAGGAGGAGATTAATCTCGGATTAAACTTATCGATTATTGTGGCATCGATAATCTGAATTTCGCCACTGCATTGGCGTTCTTTGGCTGCCGAACGATTTAAAGATTTCTCTCTTTGAGCGAGACTTAAGGGACTTGAAGATAATCTTGGTATCTTATTAAATACTGTTAAAATTATCAACGAAATTTTTTTGACTCATGTTGCACAAACAATTCGCGCAGAAGCATTCCGCCTGTCAACTCGCTCATACGACGCGAGAGTCTGTCTCGCTTTCACATGGCAATCAAAGGACGGAGATAATCGATTTGAAATTGCACATCGTATGACAAAATTGATTGAATTGATTGAATATGATACTCGCACGTTAATGCCACGAGTAAACCGCAAAGAGAGCAAAGAGATGCCTCATAGAATGTCATCAGCACGGTTCCGATTAGCGAGAGACTTCTCCCGCGACGAACTTTTTACATTTGTTCGACATTGAGCAACGATCAAGACTTTTTACGCCATTACCCGAATTGGCTCGTTAATTGCTGGGGATGACTGCTTCTTCACGGCCGACTGAAAGTGAAAAAAACGACGCCCGGCTGCGCGAGGCGAGGAATATTTGCCGCGGAAAGTTGATATTTTGTTAAAGTTGAAGCAGGTCTCTGCCGAGAGGAATCATCCGCGGCACGACGCCGCGGGGCAGCGCAAACAGCGATACGAAGGTTGAAAGTTTCAAAATTAGACGACGCTCCACAAGTTTCGTCGACGAGTGTCGACGAAAATAAAGCAAACGGGAACAAGCGCAAACTCGTCTTTTTAAGATCCGTAAAGAAACAAACATGTGCGTCTACCCGATTATGCAGTAATCTGATGCTTGCTCTTTAATCATTCTGACATTTCAGAGAGTTGACGGGAGGCTGCGATCGATAAAAAAGCGACAGTGTCTTAATAATACTAGAATAAAATAAATAATTCGAAACGAAAGGATTGTACAAAGACGTAAATTCGTACAAAGACTAAAAAGAAAGCAAGTATATCGCGTAAGCATGATCAAATTAGAAAAACATTCGAAACTTTGTGTTATCGGCGGCGATGCGTGACAATAGCAAAATTGCGAAATTAATCGCGACGTCGCGACGGCACTGGCAATATCCGTGATAAATTCCGCTGCCATGATGCGATATGCGTCCTTTGAACTGCAGGACGTATCTGAATTGATATTCGTCATTCAGCGATTCAATATATTTTACGATAACTCGTCGAACGGATACGAGCGGAAGATGACGCGCGATAGACGCCAGTCGCTATCATCGAACAAGAGACGGATCGCAATCGCGGAATGCGGCATTCGCGGTTAATCGAGGCGTTTATTGCTCGATATAATCGATTGCACGCTATAAATAACCACGGCGCCTCTTCGATAATGCTGCTTAATTACCGGAAAGTTACGCGGCGATGTGGACCACACGTTTGATTTATAACTTGGTTAATGGTCGTCTGTAAAAAGTACGAGCGATACTTATCGCGAATTTACGTAATGCGGGAATTATCTAATTACGAAAACCTCCGCGTGATGCGGAATCTTCCCTAATACCGGATACTTGAGCCTGAAAGGCTTGCAATCCAGGGAATTCTCGCTCGAAAAGGCTGATCGGCGTTTCGAGAGCGTCTTCTCGGTTACAAGAATCCGTGAAGAACGCGAGACGCCGCGCGTATCAGGAAAACGAACGAGATCGCGTTCTTCCGATCGAATGAAACCAAACACACGACGGACTGATGGCTCTTCTGCAATAGAGTTGCAACCAACAATTAACGTCA
This sequence comes from Eciton burchellii, assembly GCA_020341155.1. Lineage (NCBI taxonomy): Eukaryota > Metazoa > Arthropoda > Insecta > Hymenoptera > Formicidae > Eciton > Eciton burchellii. Next base: position 823,903 of record JAHMML010000039.1, read on the forward strand.
CGTCGATCGAACGCGACTGTCGCAACGAGAAATCCCGCGCTGGAGAATCTCCGCGCAACAGGAATTCGAAAACGAACGGCCGAAAAATGGCGAATCGAAGATTTATATTACTTCCACGCGATGAACGACATCCGGTTAACGCGATGACGCGCGCGATTACGATTACGCGAGCATCGACGGTTAGAAAAGGATAAACGCAACCTTGGAGCGAGAAGAGGGAAATCCTTCTGATTCTCGGGAAATTCGGAAATGACGATTTCCGGATGATTTCTTTACGGCGAGTCTGAAAATTCATTCCCCGCGTTAAATCTCGCCAAATGGCTGAATGGCGGATCAAATTTCGATGTGAATCCAAATACGTTCCACGCGCGTTTGCACACAAGTGCGCGCGACAGGGTCCCTCCCTTTCGCCTGCAACGTGGACGAACGGAAATCAGCGAGGAACAGAGGGCGAAGGGCAGATAACGAGAGTCCAGGTTGCTTCAAAGAGCAGTCGCGGAGGAGAACACCTACTGAAAACGGGGTTGACGTCTATTGTTTTCTCCGACGACGGCATATATATATTTGCTGATTGCGCCTGGGGATGTGCATATGACGTCGAGATTCGCGAATGCCGAGCTCGCGGACAAAGACTGAGAGAAGGAGCGCGCGCGTCGTCGCGTGGTTTGATTAAAAATAAATCCGCGGGAATGCGCGTCTCTGATTCGTAAACCTTACACATCGCGCGTCTTGATTATCTCGCGTGAACTTGTCGCTCGATATGTCGAGAGTGTTGCGTCGTAACAGAAATCAAGTCTCGCTCGTAGATTCCAGTTCGCTTTTATTTTTCTACGTTCGGAACGATGAAAGATGGCTTTTCTGAAAAGATTATTAACACATAATCTATCGTTTTATTTATTAACGGTTTAATAAATTAATCTTACACGCACACGCACACACGCAGAGAGAGAGAGAGAGAGACATTTACTTCAACGCGGGGAATATTGGTTACGCTACCGTTTTAATGAGATTAAAGCCACGTTGTGTAATAAATCTAGCTTTCGTTATGAGGGAAAGCTGCTCTCTGTTTACGCCGCTGTATTGCGCTAGACGGAGGAAATGAAAGAAGCTAAGCAACCCTCGCGAAATAGTTCCTTTAGTACGCGAAGCCGCAGCGAGACGCCAACGAACAAAGGGGTTAATATAAACGCGACTAAGCAAGCAGCAAGCCTGATACCTTCGATATGCACGCCCCGGCTTGTTTGCATTTGTTTATTCGCGACATGGATCAGGGAACGAGCGTCGCACCAGCAACGCGTCGTTTATTCGCGTATTCATCTCGGCGAGCAAGATAGAGCGCCGTCACCTGTCCTCCAAATCCGTGCTCGATGAACCTTTCCACGCTCGTGTCGCATTTTTACGAAGCTCGTGATCGCAGGAGCATCAAGTGTTTATCAACACTTACACTGCTTTAAAAGCGTGCATGGGCGACAATCTCGATAACTTGCCCAGGAATGATTCCGTCAACTATTCATAGATACTCGAAATATCATATCGAACGAAAATAAAATATCATTTATACGATACACGTGGAAATAAAGAAATACGATTAATCTTACGCGATGCATGACATTATACGTCGTTATCGTAGACTCGAAGTTAGTCGGATGGTATGTCAGTGCCAGAAATGAAGCTTGCGCAAGACCCGGAACGACCTCTACTTCGTAAATAAACATATATAGAAAGACAATGCTTTTCTCATTTGCAGAATGCCGACAGACGTGACCGGGGGCCCAGGACTCGCAGTGGTGGCAGGAGACGTCCTTGCCCTGCGAGGCACAGGTCTCGCTGCCGCGGAAACATGGGCTCTGCTCTGCCAGGCTGCCCAGGCCCTCCAGGATCTCTTTCTCTCGAGTAAGTTCATGAACATCGCTGCGTTATGCATCCCGACATTGCGGCGACATTATCGTGCGCGGCGTGTCTAATCTCCGAATGGGAGAGAAAAAAGATTGTAAGAGGAGAGGGAAGGAATTCAGACGTGACACACGTATTCGCTATCGAGGGCGAATAGTTAAATACGGCTAATTGGCAGTTAAGCCCAAGAAACCGATAAGGCAAGTGCTTGGACAGGATCTGAACGCGGAAACGCGCTCTCTTCGTTCTCCGATGGCATTGATAATTGATTCTCATGAAAAATTCCCAGACTAAAACCTACAACGCCGACAAGAGAGACAATACTGACGAGAATAACGAGGATATTATAGCAGTTATTATTCGTACGAGTCGCGTATCAGGGCGGATCTGGTATTATTTACGATTCATGGATGCGACAGTGAATGTTCCGGTTAAATATGTGTCCATTTTGCGTCGCGCCGCTCAATAGCGTCAGCAATGCGGGCCGGTGACGCCTGATTCTGCCAGTAGTCAATCTCCGCGATCGCTCGGACGGTTCTCCGTGTAAATTAGAAAGCAGGAACGTCGGGCGGAATGCCCGCCCGCCCCCTCCCCCGGCGATAAACTATTTCCGTTCTACGAAGATTTAAGCTCTAAGGAAATTAGGTGGGTGCGCGCGGATCGACGTGTTTCCCGATAAAGCCCGACTCTGCTCTCCCGAGACGGGGGGAAAGGGGGATTCGCGTAATCGCGTCGGCCTGACGCGATCATTAGCGCGACAGTTTCCACGCCGGTCCATCCGTCGCGGGTGTGCATATAGACACACGTTTGTGTACACAAAATTGTCATCATGACGAGAAAAAGCTCACTGCAGCAAGCGACAGAAAGCTCGCGTGCCACGGCACGCCCTCCCCCTCCCTTCCCCCTCGCCTTCCGGTAAAATGTTCGGTTTCGGCTTGTTCGTTTTTCTTCTTTGAGAATATCATCGACCTGCGTACCAAACGCAAGATACTAATTATCGATGCCATTTTCGTTATGTTCGACGGGAGGGAGAAATTCGCTAAAGGGCTAAATTGCGATGGCATAATCGAGCGTTCGTATCATCCTGTCATCCATCACTGTCGGTTTTTGTCGGCGACGATGGACGTCATTTCGCGTCCGATGGATGGACGTCGATCTCCGCAAACGATTCCGGGTTCGCGTTGATAATCCGCCTCGTATGAAACGAAGACGCGAATCGCCAGGGCCTGACCTGCTGCAGACCCGCGAGATGAAACGCGAGCTCACCGTTTGCGGGAACGATTCTCGCTGCCTGCGAGATTCTGTGCGAAGCTCGAGCAGACTGCACGAGCTTTTCGCAAGAGGAAGAATATAAAGGAAAGACACGAGCCCGTCCGTTGCTCGGCGTATCATGATATCGCTGATCACTATGTACCCGCGGAATGACGCTTCTCTCACACGACAGTCTTCGTGTTCTCGCACGGAGCTCTTATTGGATACTTGTTAGAGTTAATTCTCGTAAATCGAACTTGTGCACCAGCAAGGCGTCGAATAATGGTTACGGCAATCTTCTTTGTTTGCTTGTTGTTGCCGAAGACACAAGAGTCCTCTGGATGCAATCAACGTGTAACATTAATTACTGTCGGCAAATTATTGTAACTGCTTGGCTAATGCGAGCTTTCGCGAGTGCATACACAGTCGTGACGGCTGTTTACGATGTCCTCGCGCGTGATTGATGATCGCACGTATACAGCAAACACCGGCTTCACTCTTTCCGCCGCGCATCTCCCCGCGATGCCAAAGGTCAAAGCAAATCTCTTGTGTTACGCCGCATCGTGTTCTTCCATCGATCTTCGTTCGGGCAATAACGCGTTAAGGAAAATGAGCCGGGCTTTCCGAAGCTTTTTGCCCGAAAGCTTCGATGTGGACATGTAGACGTTAATATTTCTCTCCGGATTTACGAGCAGCCCTGGCTGTCGCCGCGGATGTATTCAACGCGTCTAATAATTCATGCGGGCTAAAGGGAGAGAAAGACGACATGCCGGTAAGTCCTCGTGGCCATAAAAATGATAAAAAAGATATTCCGATATCCAGCCATCTGTCTTTGTTGAAAGTTTTCAAACCTCATCCAAGAGTCCGATCCAGAAACGAAACGTACTCGACGTTCGATTTATTTACGAATAACTTGTTCACATCACTCGATTCTTTCGGATCATCGCGAAAAAGAGTCGCGAAAGAAGACACGTCGAATCAGGCAGGCATCGCGATTCCTGAATTTCCCCCGAAAAGATGAAGAAGGAAAAGAGCCAAGAACACTTACCATTCTCATCGTCGAGGTCTCATCGGAGCGAAAAGCATCTGAGGATTGTTTTAGAGATTCATGAAGCGCCGCAGCCGTTCACCCATTTTCCAACCGCGTTGGCGGATTCCAGCACGGTGTCCCGTTCGCGTAAGCATGACGTAGGCGCGCGTACGTGTGTGGGTAGAGAACGGAGAAGGATGAGGATGACCGGTCCTGGTCCATATGCGCGGATATATGTATACGCGTGCTTCGACATTGACGGATTGCCGGTCGGAGCCCTCCGTTCCTGTCTGCCCTATAAACACTGACCGTTTCAACTTCCCACCCCCTCGTCAGCCGCTCTATTTAGTAGCGACTGGCATCCGTTGAGTAATTCGGTGGGCGAGATGCAGATCCGTCCGGTCGAGAAAAAAATTGCGACCGAGGGTCGTCAGTGGTCGGAGCAGTTCGATGGAAGCGAAACGAGGAATTGCATCTCGCGAATTGATCATCCGAGAAGTCGCGACAGGATCGTGGGTCATCCCAGGAGAGATTTGACCTCGACGACATCCAGTTCCTTCCGCGAGAATTCCTCGAGGCTTTTAGAAACTCCCCGCGGAAAAAAGCGAGAAATGCGAAAGCCGCGGAAAATATCGAGCCGATCACCTTTGCGAGTCACGATTTATAATCACGGCCGGCGTTATCGGCGCGAGCCTTTCTCGAAGAGGGAGTCTGACATTGGTGAGTGCGCTTCTTTCTAGTCAAAAGTACGGGAGAGAAATACACACTATGGCAGTGTACCTTATATTGACAGCTGGTTATTAGCATAATCTTGAAAAATTCGTCCCGACGTTATCGAGCCTCAAGCTTTATTTTTACGCTGACAGATCTTACGCCGAACGAGGTTCAGGCTTTCTCGAAAATCGACGTGAGATTGCTGGAAACGACCGTTTTCACATTAATACTGGGACCGCTACGTTACCCGCGTGCGGCTGACAGTTTTAACAATTTAAATAAAAATGACTTTATCAGAAATTCATGGAGATGTCGATAAAAATAAAGTTAAATATCGTTCGTACCGATAATATATATTAATCCTGGAAACAAACATTATAACTTACGCTCGGGCGATCCAAGCGTTGATGCGTTCACCTTCATTTGTATCGTTATCCCTTTCGCAGAGAATTTCCAAGGCGATAAGCGCGACGCGAGGCCTTAATAAGTTCCAATTTTGTGCTTGAACTTTTTAACGCTATTAAAACCCTCGACAGCTCGACCGACCACGAGATATCGAGAAAAATCACGAAACGGGTCGCAAGCGGCTGGCGAACGCGCGCTAATGCCGGCATCGGTTTTCGCGCGGCTGGAATTTCATTTTATAAGAGAAAATGCGGGAATAACCGAAATTCCGCCTGCCCTCCCTCTCCTCCTCCATAACGTCGCATAACTTTCCGCTGTGTTGGAAGCCGCGGCGATTTACGCGCGCGAAGATGCTGACAAACAACCGCCGTTGATTGCAGCCTACATGCGCATCGATTAGCGATAACGGCGAACGCACGGCGGGTCGTGCCCTCCTGCAGAAAGAAGGGAAGGAAAAAGATACACCGTATCCCCTCAACCCTTGGCTCTGCGTGGGGCCGAAGCGCGGAAGCGCTCGGCTTTCGCGGTTTCGAACGGTTTTCCAAACGGTTGTTCCTCGTCGCTCTCGCAAAGTTCCGCGACGGACTTAACTCCAATCGCATTAGCCACGTCATCGGGCCTGCACTGGGCTTTCGCAACGAGTGCGAACGCGGCCGTATCTGTACCTTTAATGGCAATCCTCTGTTCCGCGACCGAACTTGCAAGTAGATTGAATCGAGAAAAGCGACGTGAGGCACGACGTCGCGTAACGAATATATTTCACGCCGCGGGGGATACCGGTCCCATCGCAGGACAAAAAACGTTTACATCACTCGATGTGACAATGATTCGCGTTTACATGAGTCAGTGCGGAAACGAATCGGATCTGTCCGATGCGATTTATTCGATTTACGGAAAAAGAACGTTCCTGTCGCTCCTCTTGAACCAAGCTCAGCATCCAAGTTGATATTCTTCCACGAGAAAGTTTTATGTAACGACAAACGAAAGAGAGAAAGAGAGAGAGAGAAAGAGAGAAGCAACATCGGACGCAGAAGTAGCAGCACGGAAATGAACCGCGTTTTTATTTCGATTCCGTTTCACCGCGACCGTAAATATCGTCTCGCAGAGATTAAAAACTTCTCTCGGAAGACGAGCGAGATAAAGCGCTGTTTGCTCAAATATCTCTCGAAAAGTACGAGTCTTCCTCGGTAGAATCACGTCGGTGGTGCAACCGTAGCAGCCGAGTTGCTACTTCGGAACTCGCCGAACGAAAATTATATTAGCCAGATCGACCGTCGTCGCGAGAATCGATTCGCACGCCGAGGGCGACGCAATTACCGTACGAAGGGGAGAAAAAAAAGGAGAGAAGGGTGAAAGTGCGAAATCGAAGCCCACGGCGAGGAGGAGGGGAGAGCGATAAATACTTAGCGGTGAACCTTGGGGAGGCCGCCGGCTGTAAAGCCGGGCCGTAAATGACGTGAGCGACGAAGATGGAAGATCGTCAGCCGCTGCATCTCGCCGCAAGAGCGAACAAGGGCAACAGACAGAGGCAACCCCTGATAGTCGGTCTTTTTAAGGGGGTATCCAAAAGAGCGGAACATCCATTTGAAACTGTCGCCAAAGCGCGTACTTTGCGTACATCTCCCGTTTTTCCGAGCTCGCAGCCTTTCCGCGAGCAGCGATCTGAGTCTCTCGAATGAATTAAAATCGATGGCTGCACGATTTCGATTGTTGATGAGGAATTCCGTAGATATCGCGATCATTTGGGCCGCGAGTCGAAAAATGAAGGATTTACCTGCCGCGATTCACGTCGCTTCTCTTTCCGCCACATTGTATCGTGGGTGATTTAATTTTCTTAGCTTTCAGGCATCAAAGCGCTATCGAAACGTGGAGCTTTTACACAGTGTTGATCGATATTTACGAGTTATAATTTGAGTGACAAGTTTTAACTTGCTCCGACGTGTGCTCCGACGAGTTAAACTGCAAACCGTTCAGAGTGACGGAGTCGAATAGAAGATTTGCATGTTAGAAGCCGCGAACTTTGTGGATTTCGTTATGGGCGAAAGTTGGAACCGTCACTTGGACGTTTCATCGGGAACCGCGGAATATTATCCGTCCGGAGCATGCGCTCGTGGAAGAGAAATCAAAAGGGTCGCGGGATCAAGGGCAACGTGAGTGTTCGAGATGCAGCCACGGCGATAATTAACGATCGGTTGAAAGTTGCCGAAGGGTGGCGAGGAGAGCGAGGGCGCGAAGGGTGAGCGAGGGTGTTTCCCACGCGCGCGAGACGAGTCGTCTGGCGGAAAAGAGGATCGCGGAATCCCGCGCTCGCGCGGGTGATCGAGTTATAAACGTAGCGAGCCGATGGTGCCGTTATCGCGATGCGTCTCTCTCGCCGTAAAGCTATTATCGTAAATTGCGATGATCGAGAACGCGAGTGGTTCGCTAACGGGCATTGCTAAGGATCGCACAAACGCATCTCGCCGAAATCAATAAACGCATCAGAAATAAATTATCCGACATCGTCGGTATCGCAAGTTCTTTTCAGATATCGTTTCGAGTTTTGCGAACGCCGAGACTATTCCGACTTGCGTAACGGAACACGAAACACCGTACTCGGATTACCGAGGATGCCTGTGTCCTTCGTCTGTGTCGTCGCGCCATTCGCGGTGAATGACCCTGATACCGCTTGATATCGCCGTTTTGAGTGACCCGGGTTCAAACTCGCCCCGGCGATCTGTCGATTTTCATTCGTCCGCTCGTCCCATTTCGAAGCTGGGCAAAACGATACCAACCAACCTCCCTTCCCCCATCATCGCTCTCTTTTGAGACTGGCTATGGTAGACTACTTTCCCCTTTTTTTATTTTCGACCAAATAGTAATACGAACACGGATTATCGGAGGATTCGCGTGAAACCCGCGCAGGATATCTGCATGGTCGCTACTCGCGCTCGGCGCAAACCGAGTCAACTTCATATATCGCGATTACCGCGCTTCCTCGTTTTCGCTGCTGAGTCACCCTTTATATCGCAGCTTTATACCTTTTCAGCGTGAACAGTCATAAGCACTCGATGAATTTGTTCTCCGCGAGCGCGGCCTGTACGATCTCGCGCGCTTTTTCGATATATCTATAGTTGCTAATGGCGCAGTCATTGATGAAAATTCTGACCGCGAAGCAGATAATGATACGCACGATTCGATGGATTAATGAGACGGAGCCGTGGCGTAACGAATGCACGCTTTGCACATTTTCAGTAATCTACATGGCGATACATGGCATTATGACAATTTTCTTTTCTCTCCAGGCGAGATGATTGTCGCTTTCATTTCCTAGCATTCGAAAGTGTTTGACCGACAAGCTGCGACATGTTCCAACTGCGGGAAGCATCTCGGAAATTTATACAATCGCTGCCATCAACGAGCAGGAACGCATTTCGAATAAAATGAAAATAAAAATGAAAATTGAAAATGAAATCTTTTGCACTGTTGTTTTCGCTTCCCCCGGGATCTAATCGCAAAAGATATCGGACACGTTGTGAAATTGATAATTGAATCGACGTAACAATTTCACGCGATGCAGCTTGATCCCGTTGCTCTCCATAGGAAAGTTAAGATAAAATTAATCTCGAAACTTTCCAGATATATTCCGCGTTAGCTATTTCATTGAAATGTAAGGTATATTTACATAAATGCACGATATTTAATCCCGCGTATTTTTCGATAATTGTCTATAATTAAATATTGCATCTCCCGGAGTCTCCCTATATTCGCCATTCCGTGTATATTAGCCCTTTTAAAATTAGAGATTAATTCTTGCAATTTAATTTCCCCTCGTAAAATCGCGAGCGAAACAGTAATTCCAGGCAGGAGAATGACGTGTCGGAGACTCGCGCAGCATTCACCATCGATTAATTGAAACTCATAGCCGACTAATTGAAAGAAAAAATCGATTGATTACGATAAAAGAACCTTGGCAGTGGCGGAGATTCGAGCGCCTTCGATCGATATAACGAAGACATTCGCAGGTACGCGCAGTGATTCCATTCGCGCCGAACATCGAATGGCATCGAACAACGTTACTGCGGTTCCCGCACGTTTTCCGGCCGCGGGAAACGTCCGCAAAGAGCTCCGTCTGTCGGAACTCCGGAATGGAGGTGTTCTATGTGCGCGAAGGAGAGAGCGGCTCGCGATCCTCGCGAGGAATCGCCTTTCTAGCCGTCAAGACGGACGATTCTCGTCGCGCGACTCGCATTCCGAGGAAACGTTCACGCGGATTCGCGCGGTAATTTCCGAGGAGAAGCGTGTCTCGAGTCACGCGCGGCTGAATCATCGGGGCACGCGTACGGAAAATTACACGTTCACTCGAAGGACCGCCGGCAGGGAAAACGTAATAATAATCGTCCCAAGATAGTTTCTCTCTCTCTCTGCTTCAGATATTCGGCGGTGTTAATAACGCCCACGTTAATCCCTGACTCGGCAACGTCTCGGGAACAGCGATATTAACGTTAGAGATGACGTTGCACCATTATCCGCGGTATTAACAGTTACGTAGGATTTAATCTCGGTTATCCGGTGACTGTCCGCTTCATCGCAGCATCCGACAAATTCGACGCTCCGCGGCGACGCTCAACTTTTCGCGCATTCGCGAACGAGATCGAGATTCGAGACTGGCCGAGGCGAACGAAACGTTTTTCGCCGTGCCGAGGCGTCCGCGGTATGCGGAATCCCGACGAGGCACCGCTTATTATACGGCGCCCATGAGTCATGCTATGCGTCGCATGCAATTGCATGCGGGACATACATCCCGTGGCGATCGCAGGCGGATCCGGAGGGCCCGAATAGCCGACATTGTAAACACGCCTGTTAAGCCGCGCGTTATGCGAGTCGAGAATGAGACGCGCTTCATCTCGCGCGAAGGGCTCGGCGGATACCTCGAATTTCGGTAATCCAGGAAATATCGCGCCCCGGAGCCTCGCTCCGCGCGATAACGGTGGTCGGTATCGCGTCTGAGGGTTAAGCCGAGGTTATGCGAGGATTCGCGGCCGGCTCGATCGATATTTTCCAGCATCCTTCGCGGACGGATCATCCTCGTTCGCTTTATGTCTCGTCCGCGTTAAGCCAGAACCCTCTTCGTGGCGGCTCGCGCTTATCGGAAAATTAATGACGTCCATGTGCAAGGTTCGTTGTGACGTTTTTCATTTTCTTGCTCGAATCATGTCGCGGAGGTAATTTCGCGTTTAATAAAATCGCGCTCAAAGCGAGAAACGGGTTAGCTACCGCCTTTACTGCACTGGAAACGATACGATAAGCGAAGTGCACGGAATGCGATCGAATAAACGCGCGCCGGAATCTATCGCCGCTGATGTAATGCTGCAAGAGGAGATGCTGGAGAGATGACAAACTCTTGAAGAAAAAGCGCCACGTGCTAAGTACCGCGGCGCATTTAGCGTGTCGATCCTGTCGGCTGGTCGGAGCGCTTGCCTAAATTACCGGGACGTAATCGCGGGAGAATATTCCCCGTGTCAAGGCGCTTTAGCCCGCCATTAGGCTGTTAATGTCCGTGACACGCGCGTATTAGCACCCCGATGGCGAATTATACGGGATTCATAACGGGACCGACATAACGTACGCCTGACCTGGCGCCTACCGGACTGTTTGCTGTTAAACTTTTACGAAAATCCGCATGAAAAAGGCTTAGACGCGACGTCAGTGAGACATCCGAATAAGATTAAAGCTCGATCGACGTTCCTGCAAAGTGAAGAAGGCCATGAAGAAGCGCTTCTCTGCTTTCGTTTCACAACACAAACATGATGCCATGACGATTACGCCACCAGCCTTGATACACTAATGGCAATGCGAATGCAATGGCATGCGATCGCTCACGTTTGCAGGATAATGATTAATAATAACTTAATAATAACTTAATAATAACAGGAAAGCACAAGGATGGAATGCGCTCGTAAGAGAACCGATATTTGTATTTAAATTACGGAAATTATCGCGTCATCTCGCGATGAATCTTTATGATCTAGCTGTTAAGCTGAAGTCAATGAAGTTGTGGAGGCCGCAGGTGAAACACAGTCTCGATCGATTACCATCGTTACCTCGATCGGGAGGTTAAAGAGATCAGCGAGCGGCCATCCGGAGAGTTAACGTCGGAGACAACCTGAAGGCACGGAGAGAACGGCCGAAGAGAACACGATTACGGGAAAAAGATGCCAGAAGAAGATGAGATTTCGCCATCGCGGGGAGAGCTGGCCACGGTTTCCTCAATCTTCCTCGGGCAAGACGCGATTTCCCTCCTCCCAATTACAGCACTCGCGCACTTTTCCGCAGGATGCCGGAGGCTTAGAGAGAAAGCGACGACGAAAAGAAGAAAGAAGCGCGCGACGTGCTTTTACAAGGGGTAATAAATGATTCGCAGACGGGGGGATGAGCGCAATCGCGGTAAATAAATCGGACAGTTTCCGGAAAATCCCCTTGTCGAGCGGGCATTCCCCGGCGCGCACCTGCGAACCAACTTTCCGGATGGCTCCGAGTCCTGTCAGTCATCAACTAACTCTCTGCTTGAAGAATTAATTATCCCCTTAATTTCTTCTAAGTGGTTTGGTGCAATGATCGATCGCAAGTTCGAGCAGCAAATCGTAATCGCGGTATAATAAGATATCGCGGTGTTAACGATATCAGCTCGTAAATTTCGATAAAAAGACGCCAATTTGCACGAAGAACGAAGGGATTAAAGGAATTTAGGCGAAAGTAAATCAAAAGTTTGAACATATCGAGCGAGTAGTTTGATGTTTTAATCAAGTTCGTCATACTAAAGCATTGGAGTTGGAGTTAAATTTCAGGGAAGGATTTGCCGATAACCCTGAATATTCATTAGCGCGAAGTTCCGAGTATTATTTTATCCCAATCAGTCCGAAGATGGACGATTTAATTATTTAATTTAATTGGCCTAATAAAATTTCATTGACGGAAGTCAACTGCCTTGAAATCATTACAGATTCAAAGTCACGGATTTTGCAGGTTACAGACTCAAAAGCGATCGTCAGAGTTTCATCGGAGCGCTCGTTATCGAAACAATCCACAGAGTTGCTCTTTTACCGATATCGTCCCGTAATGTCGTCGTTTTCTCACATTGGGAAGAGAAATATTGCCAGCCGTGCTCGCGACAGTTCGGAAGAGAAAATCCCACGTTTCTCGCGGAAAAACTGAGGAACATCACCGCGCGACAGCGTTTCCGCTAAATACATCGACGGCCTGCCACGTTTCCGTCAACGTCATCAGAGATATCGCGGATAATCCGTGGTCGATTACGTCAACCCTCTCTCACATGGGGGACGCGCCGAAACGAGAGGCACGGTGGTGTTCTCTCTTACGGATTATCCCTCTTTATATCCAGTTTATTTCATGCATCGGCGCTGCCGGGGGTGAAAAAATGCCTCGTATTATCGACGGGGTGAGCTATAAAAATCGTATTCAGCCGTCTCATCTATCCCTGAGGCGCCAAAAATCCGACCGAGTTGATCGATGATGCATCAAGGAGACAGGCGAGGGTTTTCTCTTTCTCTCTCTCTTTTTCTAGACCGAAAGAGCGAAAAGCGCCGGAAGAGATCGTCCAATTAAATCTCGCCGTTACGGAGTGGAGTAATCTGCACTTTTATCATTCACGATAAAAATGGAAAGGGGAATACAATAGCGTTTGAGCGCTACGAATATAACGCGGAACGCGTAAGCTCCGTTAAAATTCCATTTCGATTTTTATTGCGTCCGACGTTCGAATATTTGCGATCGCTTATATTATATTAATGCGGATCAGAAACCGCGCACGCTGAAACCAATTTCTACACATTTCTCGGTGATTTTTTCCAACCGAAATGCGATTCGCGGTGCACGCGGCTCTGTCGACTGCGGCGTGCGGCAGCATGGATACTCGTCATTGTAAATAAAGGCACTCTCGAGGCGCACGTCGGTGCGAAAATGTTGAACGTCAAATAGAGATCGCTCGATGGGAACATTGTTACATTTTGCGAATACTTTCGGATACGCCATAAACCGCGATCGTCGCAAACGCACGACGAGAAAGCAGAAGAAATTCGAAGCGAGATCTCGCGGATGATGTAAGCCGATGAGATCGATTATCTCAAATCAGGGACAAAGATCGCAACTCGCGCGTATCGCGCCGTGTTGCGTTACCGGCAAGTCCTGAGAGCAAGTCAAAACATCGGACGTTAAACATCGAATAATCGCAAAGCAGTCGTAAGATTGGCTCAAAGCGACGCTTTAATCCGATAATCGACCACGATGCTTCCGTAGCATTAATCGCGCCATCGAGCAAAGCTCTGCGTCATGCCGGCCAACTCATCCGTGAAACTCGGTCGTTCATCAAGTTATCCGAGATGAATCTCACGATAGGTGCTTCTAGCTTTAACATATGAAATTTTATAAGAAATTCCTTCGAACACAAAATACAACGAAGCGCATCACTGCGCGCATCCAAACGATTGTTTCTGTCTCACAGAAGACGTCTCGGACGATCTAAAAATATGGATGCTGATTCTGAGACTGCGTCTAAGATCGTAAGCCGTCAAACGCTTTGCAGAAACGGAATCTCGAAGAGAGCTCTTCCTCGTAAGTCTCTTACGATCTGAACAATCCGCGCAATCTGCAGAAATACTTCCTCGATAGATTGCAGCGTACTTGATAACCAAGTACGCGTCAAAGCTTAGCCGTTTAATGGCAAATCGAAAGATCTGGAGCATTTTGGAAAATATCGCCAATCAGAAGCGCGCCCGCGCTTTACAGTTCAAATTTGACAACCGCCGTACTTTCCCGTTTTTGATCGCGAGAGATCGCAGCATCGCCGATAATCACAGGATGAAGATCGCTGCGATGATAAATCAATGCAAGCCTACTCTATGATCTGTCGAATATCTATTTGGATGTGCACGGTGAAACACGAATAGACAACATTTCGACCTCGAAGCATGCCAGATGGACATCCGCGAAGACGGAAAGAGAATTTCTATAATTCTCAACGTCCATACGGACTTTTCCTCGTCCGGAGAATTTCTACGCTCGAGTGTCATGCGTTCGAGAATCCATAAAATTTAATTTTAATCATCTGCGCGTGTCCGCGGGAGTTCTCTATAAAGAAACGCATCTCTGATCGTTAACTCTTTGTCGGTAAAAGACACGCGCGCGATTTTATATCGCGTACAAATACAGCTCTCGCCTGTCGGTGAAGAGACTCTCATCGAGCAACATCGCGTGGCATTAATAATCATTAGCGCGCGTTTCCGCGCGTTACTACTTGCAGCAGTTACAAAAGCTTGCGCGTTGAACTTGAAGAACGATTTCGACGCGGCATTTCTGACTCGCTCTCTGCAAGATAGGCCAATCTCAACGCAAGAAATAATGCTATACGCCGATTTCTCCCAATCGCCCTTAATATCTGTTCCAGATGGAGGTGTAGTAGGTGGTTCGAGGGCAGGACCAGTGGTGACTCCGCATACGCTGGAGCTGACAGCACGTGGCAGAGTTTTGCTGCAGCTCGCACCACCGGAAACCGCTCGGGCGTACCTGCCGCCGGAATATCGACCTGGTCGCGTTTATTCGGACACGGATTCGGAAAAGGTACGTCGCATTCGTGCGCGATGCTCAATGACGCGCCATTGATTCAATGATTAATTGCATTCGCCGGCGGCGTCTCTGTCGCAGAAATTAATCTCCGAGAGCACGTTCTCTGTTATTTTCTGGCCCGCGTTTTTATCCTGCTACGAAAATCATTGATTTAGTGTGCCGAGAAATCGTGTTGCTCTTTGTTCCTCTTTTATATCGACAAATCTTCCAATCGGTCCAGTCACGGCGGATGATATCGCTCCGAGAGCTCGAAACGAACTTTCGAACGTAACAATCACGTAATACATAATCCAATGCTGAATTCAAAGGTATTATATGTGACGAAGGTAAATATTTCCGCCCGAAATAGAATTGAATGATTGCGCGAAGTAAACACGACGATCGAGGGAACGGCTGGACTGGTAATGCCGGCAGAAGCCGCCCCATATCAATTATGCGCGTGCAAATGACAGTAGCGTATTTACGAAGGGGCGCGAGAAGAACGGCATAATTAAAGCAGCATCGCGCAGAATTATTAACGCGCCCTATTAAGATCCTTTCGGCAGCACGAAGAAGATTAAGCCGCCATATCGGCGGTCCTCCCGACAGCCTCGCGATTCCCCTCGCTCTCCCGACTTCCGCGTTTCAACGCCCAGTGAATTTTTAACGGCGCCGCTGATCCCTCCGAAGGACGAGGGGAAAGGGCGCGGAACGATCAACGCCAATTCTCGCGCGCCCTTCGCGAGCGCCAGACGTCGTTTCCGCGTTCTCCGATGTTCCTCGCGGCATTCGCCGGATTCTCTGCCGCTCCTCCGCCCTTCGCCCCGATCCCCTTCCATCCCTTTGTCCTCGAAAGCATGATTCTTCTTTCTCGCCGAGAGCGGGTCTCCGTTATTTCGAAGCACGCGGTCCGACATTTATCTTTTACAGATTAAAGGGTGGAACAAACAGCAGCAACGGATAAACCGGCGTTCCTACCTCGGCGTTCTTTTACACCGCCGATTTGAAGATCTGCATTTCCTCTCTCTCTCTCTCTCTCTCTCTCTCTCTCTCTCTCTCTCTCTCTCTCTCTCTCTCTCTCTCTCTCTCTCTCGCCAGGGAAATCCTGATCCCACCGTATCGCTCGTTAATCACGCGAACAAACGCGATCGCACGTAGGTACTTTACGCTGACACGACATGACGGAAGGACACCGCAGTTACATATAACTATATCGGTACGGAAATAAAAGCGCTGATGTTTACGACGAGGATGCACAGGCGAGGATGGAGTTATATGAAAGGAGCGAATAAAACACCGTACGCATGAGGAGAGATAAGAACCATTACGATTTTACGATTCGGCAGTCTGCGCTGAAGCATTTCCTGTAAAAAATCCCAAAAAGAATCAGCCGTCGTAAATATGTTCATAAGTAGCTCATGAATACCTCTATGTGCATCTGTTAATGCAGAGAGAAAGAGAGAGAGAGAGAGAGAGAGAGAGAGAGAGAGAGAGAGAGAGAGAGAGAGAGAGAGAGAGGCTCGTTTCCCGACTTTCCACCGAAGCGGAACGAGATTTTGGCGAGGGAACAAAAGGAAGCGTACGAAGCGTACGATTTTACTGCACGCAATAGAGAATATGACAAATTTTACTATGCTATCCGGTAATAATTAACGGTTCGTTAAGCACCTCGCGTTTTCAAGACTTCTTCCAAGACAGTAACGAAAAGCGTCTACGAGATGCGGGAAAGAGAAGCCAACCCGACAACGTAGTCGGAAAGCAAAAAGAAAGTGCCATCCCTTCCTGCAAGCTCTTTCTGTAATATAATGGAGAGAGACCTAAAATAAAGGAAGGAAAGAGATATGGTAACCCGTGTAACCCGCTCCGGTTTTAGATGACATTGTAAGAAACAGTAGCGGACCTCGAAACTAGCCGAGGAGACGCGAAATCTCAATTCCGAGCAGTCGCAAGCGCCAAAATGTCGCTATCAGATACGACGAAACCAGATTTGAGCATTCTTCTTGTTCGTACAATTTAAATCTCAACTCGAGTTAAGGAACCTCTCTACCGTAATCTCCGCTGAGCACTCAGTTTTCGGATAATTTTTCCCACTGATACCAACCACGTCGCTGGTCCAGCGCAGGGCACTAAAGCCGTCACTGATAACCCTTCCACCTCTCGACGCTCGCGCGTTCAGCGATTCCGCGCTTTTCCGGAAAACGCGGGATGCCCGACAGCGGGCGGCCGCAGCATCACAAGCGATCATCTGGAGACGACACGAAGCCGGCGCAAAAGCGCGCTCGCGTTTTCCGGAGCGGCTCTATCGCCCGTACATTTTTCATCGCGCGCACGTCGGAATGATCTCGATACACATGCGAGAATGGCGCGCAGATGTCGTAATCCTGCGATATGCGAAGCGGTCGTCTGCTTTCCGCGTCGATAAATGAGAGATCGAAGATAGCCCGGATGCGATTTGAACCCGCTGCCCTGTGAGCCCTGTCCTTTTCTCGTTGTAAATGCCCGCTATTTTATTCGCGTTATGACGAACGCGCCGGAGAAAGCACCGACAGAAGCGATTACAAACCGACAAAGACGCAGCATCAGCGGGAATCTTTTCCGCGACGTTATCCGCAGCGAGGTGATCCCGCAGCTGATATCGCGAGGATCGTTCGTCTCGCATTAAATGGAGGCTTATTCTTGAAATATTCAAGTACGCTAAACGTACACGGACGATATTTCGCGATGCCATATCGACGAACATATCGGATGATGCTGCTCTTCCGCAATAAATAAAAATATCGTCTATACCATCGCTTGAATCTACGTAATCCTCCTAGACGCGTCTAGACGTGTGTACGTGTACGTCTATGTTTTCCGTGGAAATAAGAAAAATCCGATTATTAAATCCGCTTTAGGCAGCCTCGCCTCGCGGAACCCGAGATTGATGTATTATTCTTCAACGTGCGATACATGGACTAACCGGAGAGGATTTATCGTATCCGGGGACGCTACGGTCTTCCTTCTCTCTCTTCTTCTTTTTTTTCTTTCTCTCTTCGAGGTGGTATCACTCTTTAATTTATCCTCTCTAGCGATGCAGATCCTCGCTCGGTGCAAGGAATTGTGTTTGAAAATTCGCGAGCTTAATCGGGAGAACTCATCGGATATTTCCGCCGGTTTCATCTCTCTTGGAGATAATCGCTGTTTTATTCATCGGACTCCGACAGGAAACTTTATTCGGATCGATAAATTTCGCGTTTCGCCAAATCCATAAGAAATTTAAAAAAGAAATCAACGAGCATATTTATTATGTCGCTACTTAACGATGCTATTGGATATCTAACGTACAATTCCGATCGAGCGTAAGAGAAAATGCAGGAATACTTCGACATCGATCGCTGAACAAAATCGGATGACTCCGGTGCAGCTGATTTGATAAAAGTCTGAAAAGTATTACAGATAGACCGATAATCTCGGAGATTATCGGACGGTCCAAGCATCCTCCGATACCATTGCACGCATTAATTCTGAGCGCGATTCAAGATATCGCAAGAGCGCAGAATCCTCGCGGTTAGAACCGTCCATTGCGCGTTTGACAGCGAGTGGCGCATTACGATCGATTTTCGTGTTTTCAGAGCTCTGGAACTGATGCGAACCGATCCGATTTTGATTGCAGATGTGGATGTACTCTCTGGGACGAGCATTACTGGACACGACTCCTAGAGTAGCGGCGTTGACGGGAACCGTTTCCGTTTCGCCCACATCTGCCCTGCAGTCGGTCCTGGCGGCTATGACGGAACCCGATCCCCGCAGACGAGCCTCGTTGATGAATCTGCTCGACGTAAGTCCGCGAATGTTGACGGAGTGCCTCTGTCCGACCGCGTTCCCGCCGATATTGCCGATCCGTTCAAATCCCGGCGTGATATTTACTTACTCGCGGGGCGCTCAATCCAGCGCGCTTCGTGTGCAGCTCTTCAAAAGACCTGCCGAACTCCATTTATCATCATGGGTATACGCGCACACGCGCGTGTACCTCCACACCTTCGCAGATCCGCATTACAACGGTGTGCATTGTGCGGATGCGCCGAGCGATATACAATCTGCTAATAAAAGCGAGACACTGCCGTCGATTTTCATTTTCGATGCCTACGTGGGCACGATAGCTCGAAATTTCGAAGCTCGTTGAGCGCATTGTGCTCGATCGAAATAAATCACGAATATCGGACCGGCGCGATATTCTGACTCTCGATATTTCATACCGCGTGCGTTACACGTCGCACTCTGCGCGTCCCTCGAGTCCATGATCTCGTCATTCCATTTGCTCGGTAACTTGTATTCGAATAAGCAAGGCCGCAATCGATCCTAACGCGAACGGTATTCGGCGATACACCCAGCTGATCTTTTATCCTGCCCTAATAAAGCGGATCCATACATTCTTCATGCTATTTTTCTCTCTTAACGCAGCTCTCGCAGTTGCATTCGTTTCTTCGGGAAGCACGAGTGTAGCCATCATGCGTTAGCAGCTGAAGAGCATGAATTCGAAAATAACAGAGAAAATAACGAGAAATAACGGATTTTACGTCACTGTATCAAATTAAGAGCGTCTCGGAATGTGTCGGTTGCAGTCAAAGTCATTGTTACGTTGAAGAAGTCGTCATTGGATGCATCGTTCGACACATGTCGTCACGCGACTGTGATCTTGGCAATCTGCAGCCAACAATAGTCCGAGTCCGGTACGTGACAGTATGTAGCAAAATTAATTTCCATATCACGATTACTGAGTGGTGAATAATTCCCGGATACGTGTCGGAACGAAGCAACTGCGAATGGATCAAACGCGTAGGTTCTTCGTTGAAGCAAGTGAGATTTTTTTTCAAGTAATGATCATACTTGGCATATCCGCGTTTGAAATATCTTATCTCTATAATAAAGAAAAGATAAATCTATAATAAAAGAAAAGACAGTGCAAGACAATGGAATTCCAGTGTGTGGAATGATTGAATTATAGCAATCGCCTGAACGAACGATTAGATGCCTCCTGATCCTGAACAGATTCGACAGAAATACTCCTGCTCGCGTTCTTCATGTCTCAAATACAGAAAATTGATAATCGCATACGGTTCGATGCTCGGAAGCGCCTGACATTTCACAGAGACGAAGCCAGAGGATCCACGCGCGCAATTGATGCAGTGCATGATTCAGAATGTTCGGAATGTTCGGCTACGTTAAATGTTTTTGGAAACCGAGCGCGATTCGCGATTCCTCGAGACTCGACGTATCCCGCAACATGTTCCGTATTCGATGTCACGTAAATCACGTGGGCGGCCGCGTGCGCCTCGCCATGTTGCGTCTCGACGCGCGAATGTTGGGCGGCGTGCTCGCCCTGTCTGTGATAGGTGATTCAATTAAATCGGGTTTCCGACGTGCAGGCCGACGAGTACACACTCGTGGGTCGCGCAGTGTCGTGTCCGCGATTAAGTCTATGCGGTCTATCGATTAATCGCGGTATGGATATCGCGCAAGTCAGGCGCGCGAGCCACGCGACCGCTCATAGCGAGATAAAATTAATCACGGCGGAGGAGAATCCGCAACCTCGCTATGCCTTTGATGCCCCCAATCGGACGTGAGCGAATATGCTCACGCATTCGCGCCGTAGGATCGATCGATCGATCATAGACGAATCGAGGATCCGCGATACGTCCCGTTGTCACGATCGCGTCGTTTAAATATTAGCTACGACTCTGATACCTCGAAAAATAATGTTTGGCCAACATGATCGGACTATCGTTGTGTAAATAAGCGAAATTTGCGAGCGGGATGCAGGGCGGAGCGGGAAAATGTAACGCGCCAAGTATCGGCGACAGTTCTCGATTTGCGAGAACGAATTGTTAATTTTCTGTACTTGAGACATGAAAAACGAGCAGGAGTATTTCTTCTGCCGAATCATATTTCGATGAGGAGGCATTTAATCGTTCGTTCAAGCGATTGCTATAATTCAGTCATTCTATCTTGCGTGCAGCCGTTTCTTTTCTTTAGTATAGAGATAAGATATTTCAGATGTGAATACGCCAAGTATGATCATCACCGATGTACGGTTGCGCATCGGATGCGTTTACCGCAGTTTGGTTGCGGTCACGAGTTAAGGGTCATTCCGAGTCCGTTGCGCGCTGAGAAATTTTGCCGTTACGTGTTGTTAATGACAAATCAGGCGAATCGTTATGCGCCGCAGCGTGAAACTTGGAAGACTTTCCTCGAGTGCACTAGGAAACCGTATTTGATGAAATAAAAGCGAGGACACATGGAGCAGTCGCGTTTATCGCTTGCGATCTTAATTATCGCGAGCCATGATATCTGATCTAGCGGATACTTCCGATCGCGAAGAGGAATAAAGATTTGTGAACTCACCAAGCCGGATGCCGCATCAGTAATCGTTATTGCCGTCACTGATTCATCGATATCTGCAAAAGGAATTTTATATTTCATCCTTTGCGATTATTTATTGACATCGCGTTAATACTCGCGACACGAAAACGCTTCTTCTGATAGAATTTCCTATAATCTGAAATGTGAATAGATAAATGAAAGATTTGACAGAAAGAAAGGAAAATCAGAATCTTTATCTCTATCATAAATCTCTACTTAATAAAACAAATGAAAGATGTAACTTTATTTAACAAATAACTGATAATGTTCAAACATCCAAATATTCGTAATGCCTTCATTTAAAAAGGAGAGATTACGAGAAACTGGAAAAGAGAAGTTACAAAGTCAAAATTATTATATAAGATCAAAACATGGATTCAATTCGTGACGCTAACGCAGCTAGACGCGTTTAATAAATAATGTGAAAGTTTCCGCTAATGAAATATCAATTCAAGTTCATCGAGATGTTTAATCTCGACACTTAAAAAGTTGTAAATAAACTTTCTGATGAAACTGCGTGCGGTTCTTTTTTTGTTAAAAGAGGGGTAAACTTTGAAAAGGAATTAACCGCGCAGAAAAATAACACATGTATGTAAAAGTTAAGTATTATATTGTAAAAGTAAATATTATATCGGACTGAACATAACCTTTTCCGTATTTCTAGCGAGCGATATGGTAATAATACAGCGAAGCGAATCATTAAAGTAATGAGAGAGAATTATATTTAGCGCAACGTTGCTTCGTATTTTCGACTCATCGTTACAGGAGCCTGAAAAGTAATTTAGCGTGATTGCTCGCCAGATATAGAACTATCGTTAAACCGTGCAACAGTCGTGAAATCTCGAACAGCAGATTACGATTGCTTGACAAAAAAAACCGAGATTCGCAAAAAGAATAGCAAAGTGCTCGCGAGCAATTTCGCCGGGAACAATGATTACGTTATGGTTTTATAATCCTCGAATGTTAAAATTATCAAAAATTAGGAGGAACAAACTCGTCAATTATGGCAAGATCAAAAACTTTCGGCCTCTAGATCGCTTCGATCTTTAACGAATACGCGTGCGATCAAGGCAGGAACGTCACAACAGAGATGATCGCGATCGATGCTGCATCGATACTCGCGGATGCGTAAAAGGCATGCGGGACTATCAATCATCAACCGCCGAAATACATCGAGCGCTCTATTCGTTTTCGTTTCGAGTCCTTAATATAATGTAAACTTCCACAACGAGACAAGGTCTCATCTCGCAATAATATTCGCTCAGTGAGGCTTGAGATAACGTAATTTCTCCGTTCCTTCTCAAGAGGAGAAGTATCAGTCCAATGAAAATAACTGGCATCCTATTTAGACATCCTGAAGACTTCAGCATGTCTGAATTCCCAATTACAGATATAAGGAAATAATTTGATCGTATGATAAATAAAGAGACGCCGCATGCGATAGAACCGCGATGTCATAACATATATCGAAAAATGCACAAAAAGCAGACCGAATGAGTGTTCAAGCTACATGTGATTGCATTGCGAGTGTAACGACAGCTCGAAGAGCTGCCAAATAAAAAAGATCACGGAAATGACGAGCGTTTCGGCACCGCCGAGAGTCCGCGCGCGCGGTTTGTGCCGAAATGGCGACGCATTATCTTTGCGCTACACAAAACGCTAAATCGGTCCCGATCGGTCGCGTAATTTAGCACAGAATGCAGAATGCAAATAAATATCGCATCGCATCTAATTAATTTCCGCCGATCGGCTGCATGATCCGTCCGTATAAACAAAACGAAATTGATATTAATTGGCACCCTCGGCAGCAATTCGTTGGAATTAAATCACGTATAATCGAATGCATTTTCCAACGCGACGAACCGCGATCTCCCGGTTTTCGTTATGCACGCTTCGTTATAACGCGATTGACGCGCACGGACGAACGCCGGCTCCCCTTGTCCTTTCCTCTGCCCCCAGCAAACCGTTAACCAAAGATCGACGTGCCTTGTATCGATAGATGCGCAAATGACAAGATGAAATTTTATCGCGGACGACGAACCCGCGAATCGCATTGACCATTTCGATCATTTCGATCCCGCGAGCAAACATGCACACGCGGGAAATGCACCCATGCGGACTTTCTTCGGGAGTAAATATTGGGCTAAACAAGTAACGCGACAGAGGAACGAGCGTGCGTTCGGAATCCATGCAACGGCTATGCAAAATTGCAATCCGAGCATCGGAGAACGGTCCTGTCGAGGATGCTGCGCGTTGGGCGCGCGTTCCCGCGGGGCATGCGAGCGATGCGACGCTCCCTCCGGCCGAAATTTTTCGATCGACTCCAGCCGCGCGCGGAATGCGGAAATTGAGCGCGGAGATGCGATTCCTCTGCAAGGGCTCGGGCAAGCCACGTTGATGAACGAGACGAGACAATGTTTGTACAAGAAGAGGAAGAAGCATATCCGCGATAACACTCCGTTGTACCTTCGAGCGCAGCTATCGACTCGGAAGACGGTCGAGGTGTCTGCACGTGGAGCGCAGGCGCATATCACGTAGCGTGCGAGATGTAACAGCATATTAATTACGGCAGTCGGGCAATGAAGATTAAAAGGGATCGCGCGGTGCAGGCGAAGCCGCCAATAAATCAGCACCGGCTAAACCGCGAGTCCGAATCTCGCACTCGGAGGATCGCTCTGTGCGAACGCGGCATGACGTTACGAGGAATAAACTCGCGAATAGGAGAGTATACAGGCGCGCAATTCCGCGGATCGGCGCGGATCAGCGAGGCGCGAGGGGGTGGTAGCAGCGACGAAGCCCCGCGAAATTGCACGCGAGGGGTGTATCTGTGTACCACGATAATTTCACGCCCTCGCCGATGATTAACGACCAGCTCAATCTCAAAGACGGCGTTATCGCGGATGTGCGAGTCTCGCAGCTGCGATCTCGATAACTCCCACGCTCCGCGTTCAGGCATTTCATGAAATCGATCGACAAGGCGAGGAAGAAAAAGCAGAGAGAGGACGGCGGAACCGCAGTTTCTGCGGCAGGATTCCTCGCAGCGGCCAATAAATTATCCGCTCGAGTGCCTCTTCGCTCTGACCGGCCGGGGTCTCGCAGATAAAGCGTGGGGTCGGGGTTAAGGCGAGAGGGCGCCGCTGAATCTGCAGGGTCGTGGATGCGATCGTGGCCACGAACCGATAGTCACCGGGGGCACCAGCTGCCATTATTTGTTGAGAGCAATAGTCCGCGCGACCATTACTCTCGCCGTACGCGTCGCTTACTTCCGAATGGAGTAATACTCCCGCGAGTAATGGAACGGCGAATCGCAACGGTGTCGGGACCGCTCGTCACTTCGATGCTTCGGGAAATCTTCAGAGCAAGAAAGCTCCTTCCTCCCGTCTTATCCGAGAGCTTTTGTATCCTCTGATCTGAAAATTCCAGTTACTGTTACCTTTATTCAAGTGTGACAGCACTCGTTCTTCGTGAGGAGACGAAGAAAGCCAGTGTTTTCTATCAGCTTGGGGCGATACCGTTGGTGCAAACGTAAGGACTCGGAGATTCCGTGGAATCATGCAGGAGCTCTCTTAGCAACGGGGAGCAACGAGCATGTCGATTGATTCAACATACTTGGAACCGATTGCGATTGCTTAAGCTGATCGACGAAGCGGGAAGCCGACGAGATGAGTAGAGCGCGATATTGACGTTCTGATTGATCAGCCGAATACTGATAAAAATTGCCGGCGTTTTCGCCGAGGACGTTTGCGACTCGCGATCTTGATTCTCGCGAATGATCCGACCTTTTTCATCCTGTCGTTCTCGGAAAAGTCCTAAACTTTCGCGTTCATCGTCGGCGGGAATACAATGAGACGTTAATAGGATAGAGCTTCTCCCTATGGATCTCGACTTTCTGGATCCATAGAGAATCCCGGCTATCCCAGCCATTGTTCCCTTAAGCCAATAGTTCATCTGCGCGCGACGCGAAAGTTTCAAAACTAGATAATCGGTTCGCTTGGGCAGCACGATAAACGCATCGGTGAGATCCTATTACACGCTCGCGATGATTCCTTTCCAAATTTGTCCAGGTTCGAGTATAACGCAATCGCCAAAAGCATCTCTCTTGTTTTCATCCCGATATAAAAAAAAAAGAAGAAGAGAGAGAGAGAGAGAGAATCCAATAAGGAGGAAATATAATATTTGACGGACTCTCCGTATTGTTCGCTCTTCCTACGCGCATTCCAATTTTACTAGGGAAACATATAAAGTTTAATTATGTGTAATTTGAGTAATCAAACTCTAATTCGCCGAGCTCCCGCCCTCGCCGAATCCCACGCCAGCCTTATCAGATATCGATAAAAGCCGCCTACGCACAGCGGCGATGCGGCTTGACAATAATGTGATATCGTATTCTCGCTTTATAGGTAATATCCGAGTATTGCCGGACGCGTTTGCAAACCAAGCCCTTCACGCATATAGTGATGGACATGTATCGAGAGGTCGTGAGATCGCCGCAGTACGCCGCGCGGAAACGCGCGGCCTGCTACCAGCTCAACGTTCTAAATTGCCCGCCGCGGAATGTCACCGATCAATCGAATCACGCCAAGATCTATGGCCACCATCACCATCACCGCCATCATCATCCGCAACGGCAACAGCAGGACCAGCAGGTTCAGGCTGCGAACGGTCAGCTGGCGTCTCTTCAACATCAATCCCGGGTCGGTCAACATGTCGCGAGTCAGCAGCCGCAGCAACCGCAGCAGGATCCAACGCAGCAGTTGGCGAAGGATCAACAGGATCACCGGCACAATCATCACGGTCACCATCACGCGAAGGGATCGCTCTTCAAGGCGCAATCGCGCAACTCCCAGTCGCATCCAAACCTGACGAGCCTGTGCGGCTCGCAGCAGCAATCGCAGCAGCAACAACATCGAGAGATGGTCGTTCCGAGCGGCCACAGGGCGCAGTTCCGGTCGCAACTGGACATTCAGAACGGCAGCCGGTCGATCGGGCCGGCGACAACACATCAGCAACGCCACCGAATCCATCATCACTCGCGGACGTACTCGCAGCCGGTTTACACGCGGCTGCAGCATACCAGAAGCAGCGGCAACCTGCCGGTGAGCGCGACGGCCGACAGTAATAATCCCGACGCGGATGTCTACAGCGATCCGATATACGCCCTGCCGGTTAAGCCCTTCCTCAGCTCGCAGGATGTACGAGTCAACGGATTGTCGGCGAAGGCATCCGCGATTCGTCGCGCCGACGAGATCTACGGCGGATCCTCGTCGATAAACAGGTACGGGATGATCGTTTAGTTCGGTTTTACGCGCGATTCGCTGTAATTTAATTAACGTTATAATATTCGTTCTAGTGTAATCGCGCGTCTAATTATTACAATAGAAATAATTTATCTAGTCTCGTTGATATGCAATTTCGTTATTCCACAGCGATTGCATTACGCGCAACGCAACTCGCGATAAACGTATTCTCGTAAAAGAGAGAAGAACACTTTTGGCTTTTGCCTCCCGTTTTTGTCGTTTGAGACTAGATTTACAGAAATCGGATCGTCCATGCGGACTCGCGGTCCTTTGATTGAAAATCAGCATCCTCGAGGAAGGTCCTACGTTCGAGACGGGAAGAGATATCTCGCGTTAATAAGCAACGAGGACAAACTCGAGCGATCGATCGAACTTTCGCTCTAAGCCAGCTGTGGACCCTCAATTTATCAATAGATAATAGATAATTATATATAACAAGGTAAGGGATAATTGCAAGAACGCGCGTGTGTGAAGCAGACATCCCTCGAACAGCGGCCATTCGCAGCCCGACGTAACCGCGCAGCCGAACGAGCGCCTTCGCGAGGATATTTACGGGCGAACGCCTGCGGGAAGGATGCTGCTGCAGAGGCAGCACTCGAATCCGCAGCTACCAAGCCGGACGCAAGCCGACGAGGACTTCAAGCGGTTGTCGCAACCGAGCGTGGCGAGCAGCGAAGCGCGCTGCGTCGCACGAGAGGACGAGCAGACGACTCGGCAACAAAATCCAGTGTCTTCCATAAGGCCCAGGGGACTCCAGGGACCCCCGAAGCCACCCCGAATTATCACCACCCTGAGGAAAGCCGCTCTTTCCGACTCGGAGTGCAACAACCAAGCGGAACAGCCGCCGGCGAAGCCGCCCAGGTAATATCTTGCTCTCGTCGCTCGTCGTTATTTGCATAATCAATTGCGCGCACCGATTCGCCTCCGTGAAAATCAATTTCCATCGAGATAAAGGAAGAAGAAAGATTACGCGTGCGGGGATTAGGTAACGAACGTATCGTTGCACTCGAGAGGGAAGCGTTCCTCGCAACGTGCTACCGCGAGCTGTTCGAGCTATCGAAATTCTAATCGCTAACCGGTTTCGTTTGTCGCGAGATAAGGAAGGGGAAGCAGAAGGGCTTTCCGGTATGTCTTCTTTTAATTACGCGTTTCCTTTATCAACGCGCTCGGTATCTCGCCGAGGTAAAACGACGGAAGAAAAGTCAGGGCTCCGCCGACATACGCGTGTCGTGCAAACTTTCTAGTATCACGTGACAAAGGCTCTCGGGATTTATACACAGATGTATGTTTAACATCCCCTCCTCCCCCCAGCCCCACCCCTCCCTCTCTCTCTCGAAATTCGTACCCGGCCGAAATTTCATCAATCTCTCTGAGGTGACGAGCACCGGGACATTAAATTAGGACGCGCGGGAAACGGCGGGCGGCGATATTAACGTCAAACAATCCCGGGATCTTCGCGCGCGACCCGCATTATTAAGTTTTGCCTCCCAGTCATACGTTCGCGTTAATAGACGTTCTCGAGCGAGGCGGGCTGCCGCCTGGACGCGAAGAAAGCGCGTTCTCGCGTTCTCGCGGCGCGAGAGATGCGCGCGAAACCAACCGGCTGATGCGGCCAGTTGCAGTCTAAATGCATGCCGGCCGAATGCCGCCCCCGCGCCGCAGTCGTACCGCGAAAGGTCGAAACGTGCTGTCGAGACCTCTGACCTTCGCGAGAGCCCCGTTTTTACGTCCGAAATCCGAGAGGAAATAGAATGCATGCGCAATTAGGCGGAGAAAGTTGCGACGCAACTTTTGTGTCTGAAAATTAAACTGGAGCCGACCGACTTAAACTCGACTTAAACTCGACAAAGTCACCTTTGCGGTTTATGCGACTCCATGGCGCACTCCTCGGACAACTCGCGAATGCTGAATGCTGCTCGCTGCAACGACGGCCAATTCCGCGGAGGGAAGGGGGGGAGGGGCGCACCACTATTGGTAACGGTATTAAACCGTTTGAAAATGTTTGAATTCGGACGTTGAGTTCCCATAAAGGTCCATCCGGCAAGTCATTTCCACGGGCACGTGACTAATTGCGTGATTAATGCATCATCTAATTCTCAATTCATCGCGCGATCGATAATCGATTAATTCGCAAAGTTTTAGGGGCCTTTCCGTAGCTTGGAATACTTTCCTCTTGTACTCTTCATACATATGGATCTCCCTGGCAACTTTTTTCCGCGGGTATTATATTAACGCATCGCGAAAATTGATTCGGCCTCGGGAGAAGCGGCGATCTCTCATCTTCCTCTCGCTCTTCTCGCGCTAAGCGCGCTCGCGAGCGAAAGGGGAAGACGGAGCCGAGAACGAGAAAAGAGAGAGAGAGAGAGAGAGAGAGAGAGAGAGAGAGAGAGAGAGAGAGAGAGAGAGAGAGAGAGAGAGAGAGAGAGAGAGAGAGAGAGAGAGAGAGAGAGAGAGAGAGAGAGAGAGGGAGAGAGACAAGGAAGCGCTTGGCGATGACTGTCCTAAAAAAGCATCGGAGGAGGGGGGGGGCAGGATCTACCCTAGTTAAACTTTAATTAAACTCGATGCGAGAGTTCGTTAACGCCGCCGCATATATAGCGGATCCCGTTCCACGTGATGTCTGTCTGCGAAATTTTGCCGTAAGAGTTCCGGTTCGTCGCATAATTAGGTGCATCGCGGTCTGTTATGCCGAGTGAAAAGCTCCCCCCATCTCGATCCATATTAATCAACGCGACCAGAAAGACGGAAAAAAAGGATCGTAACTCCGATCGCTGCAATCATCGGCCGACTGAACGAACTAGCGTTCGTTCTGCGAATCCATCAAGGCGTCTCTTTTCAAGTAGCTCGCGACGCTCTCGCGATAACTAGCCTGTTAGCGTAGTAATTAAATCGCAAAAAACGCTTGCAGAATTATGGTGAGGAACGGTCCGAGGGCTCGCCGCGGGAAGGCAGTGCAAAGGGCACCCTCGCGCCTTTACAGGGCGCTGGGCGGACCCACGAGGAGCTTCAACAAGGCGCAATGCGTGGGACCTGAATTTGTGGTTCGTGCCAATCAGCCGCCGAAAACGCTGTGTGTGGGTCAAGTCAAGGTACGACGGTTGAATTGAACGAAAATAAGGATGAATCAGAGTATTATTCCGAGACGATCAACGGCAATCTGCACTTCTCCATTCTTCAACTCGAGTTTCTCGTCAATTTGAAACTACGAAGCGTGTTGAGAGTGTGTGCGGATGCGTCGCGCTGAATTCTTATTCGCTTCCGTGTTTTCTCAGAAGCACGCTGCACGAAGCAGAGGAGTAGGGATAATTTGCGAATAATTTACGAATACTGGAGAAGATGGAACCCGATTGTCCGCGGTACTTTATTATCCAATGCTTCGTTTTGGAAAAATGAAATGCGGCTACAAAAAAAAATTTTCCGGTACCGGGAATCGAACCCGAGCCTCCTGGGTGAGAGCCAGGTATCCTAGCCACTAGACCATACCGGATTGGTATCATCGTCGTCTTACTAAGCATAATTCTACAATTCGATACTTGCTCTCGYACTTAAATAACTATCATTTATTATCCATTCATGAAAAAGCTATTCGATAATATCCGCGAGCCGCTAACGCCTCCTGATCTGAGAAACATTGCTCACCTGCCTACTTAATGAACCGATCGACAACAGTGCAACTATCGCATCAACTTTATACGAACGACAGAATGTTAAGTCTCGATGTAATGATTTAACAATAATTTGAGAAAAAAA